>JBAMYA010000006.1:724239-735465 GCA_037176975.1 Arrhamphus sclerolepis
GTGTGTGTGTGTGTGTGTGTGTGTGTGTGTGTGTGTGTGTGTGTGTGTGTGTGTGTGTGTGTGTGTGTGTGTGACAGAGTGAGAGAGAAATGGGGAGAAGATGGAGGAGCGAGGAGTCGGTGTGATAAACCTCAAGGGAGGGAGAAGAGGAGAAAAAAATGCCTTAAAGTTATTTAAAGGGACAGTGATCCAATGGCAAGTGTTCCTCAGCCTGAGCTGGACCTGAAGTGAGTTTTGTGGTAAATTTCACTCCATTTGACCATTAAGCTTTTTCTGCGGACATCAGATCCATCAGCAGGTGGTTTCAGATGTGAAGTCGGGCTGCAGTAACAGATCCAGATGTTTAATGTTAACTGTTGCTCCAGTTGTCAGTGATGCTCGAAACAACTGGAAATAGTTGCAGCTAATGTAAGCATGTTTGATTCAGTTAATCAACATCTAGTTAATTAACGTCTAGATGGTAAAGTGTAGTATTCCCTCAGTGATTCTTGACTTCACGATGACTTGTCACGCTTTCCTACATGACCTTCTTTCGATGCCTCCACGATAAATGTGGAGTGGACCAAGTTATCTGTGCTTTTGTATTCACTAATAAGTTAACCATAAATGTAACTGCTAGCTTGACTAGTTCCATCAAACATTTTTCACTATAAATGACTGAAACCATCCTGATCTTAGCAGGACTTTTATTGTGGGAGATGTGCAGGAACACCATATCTATAACAGTTATTCAAATGTGACAAAATATATAATTATTGAATTAATTCTTTGACTTTGACAATACAATGACAGCGGTGCATTGTTTCCTCTCTCTGACGCCTGCTCACTCCTGGCCATTAAAAGAGATGCAACTTTGAACTGAATCACAGTTTTTCATTTCATGTAATTTACTTTAACATACTTCCCTAAAGTACCATGACATCAGGGTTTCCCTTGGGTCAGAAACGGTGCTGAATGCCGCCGAGTGTCACAGGTGAAGCTAATTAAGCGAATAGAGGAAAAATTACATCCAGTTTCTTGGCTTTCATTTGGCCAGGATGATATTTGTTCCCTTTTGCTGGTTTATTCATCAGGGGTTTGTCAAAACTCGTTTTGGTCTAATAAAAGTCATTTTGACTGGAGTCTACACGGTTCTGTCTATGGACTTGCCCAGTTTACGGTGTTGTCATGTGTGGACAGATCAGTCCAGTATGGACTTCCAGTGCCCAGTACTCTGCAAGAACAGCGCACCATCCAAAACAACACACAGATGTTGATTTCAGGGTTGGCCTTCAGCCTGACGATCTGAGTTCCACTTCTCTTTTTCTTCTTTTTGCATGTTGCATGCTGAACTGCCCCCAGGTGTCTCATCTTCTCCTGTCAGGAAGGTGTCTCATTGATTTCTGTTCTTATTCCATACAGTTTAGTTCAACCTCCAGAAAGCATGGAGTCAGTTTTTATCATCCATATACGAGAATGAGGCAGAGCCTGTCATCTGTAGGCTATATCATAATTGGTAAAAAAAGAAGTATAAAATGAACATAATGGAAGATGATCTTTTTTTTTGGACACAGATAAGGAGATGTTTTCTGGAACTAATAGGCCTGCTATCATCTAAATTTCCTTGTAGATGTAAAAGTACAGGCAGACTCATTGTATGAGTCCACAAAGTCCGTCTCCTGGGCCACTAATGGAGCTGCTTCAGGCTATGCATCAATATGACATCACAGATTACAATCTTTAGACTTTGGGAGCACTTTAGGTGCTTTCATTGCTGGATGAACGGAGCGAGAACTGGCTGAGAAACACTGAGTCATTATAAGAACAATCACAGAGGTGGGTGGAGTCGCACAGTGATAGCCTGACAGAAATGTCTAAAGTACGCCCATGGGGACTTGTGGTGAGGCTGTCGGGCTTAATGGGATGTTGCTGTGATGTCAATAATGGACTTAATAGCCTCTTTTGTTTCATATGGTATCTCAGGATTGTTGTGGCCTCTTACATGTAGTTTAGGACTTTAAAACATTTCAACCATCCCACTAACGGTTGAAGCTCATTCAGGAAGTACGTTTTGTTGCTGTTCCTAAACTGACCACTAGGTGCTGGCTCCAAAACAGAGCAAATCGCCACTGAACATAATGTTGAAGGTCCAAACGTGCAGCAGAATTAAACAAAAATTGGTTTTACTCTCAATAGTTAGATTTTACATCGGTGCCAACCGTACGGGGCTGAGTTTTTTCTGCCTCATTAAGCACATTTATATTAAGCAATAAAGCTGACCAATCAGATGCCTGGGCTCATCTGACGTGCTTGAAGGAGTTGGCTTTGTCTCGCCTCTTTGCAACCCAGTAAAATGGGCTTCAAAGGCTCTTTGTAGAAATCAGTGGGTCACGTGAGCGGATGGTTGGTCCATATTCATCTACAGTCAGTGGCTTCAACATGGACTTGGTGCTTAAATCCTTTGCAACCTGGTTTAGGCAAATATGTGCTATGTTGGAAAAGAATGATTAAAAAAAAAACCTTGGCTTTTCAGTCTTCTAAGCTAACCAGAAAATATGTAGTTTCTTCACGCATTTGTGTCATATCAAAACTAGTAAACAGTGTTGGTCAGTTGCTTGAAAACTGTGCGCATGCTAGTTACTGGAGACCCACAATGTATTTCCAGTACATTAGTGATTACTCAGCTGCATTGTTTACTTGTTACTCTGTTTGTTTGAAGTGCCTTTTAAAGACTCTTAATCTTCGACACCATCATGTGTACAAATACTATAAAAGAATTTGACAGGATTATCTCGGACATGATGGCTGCACACGGGTGTCCAGAAGTCCTCACGTCCTCTCGCTCTAAACAAAACCAAATAAGTGGCGCGGTGCTTGCTAGCAAACCCAAACAGGATGACGTTGGTGTCTGTCCAAGATGCACAGACATGAAGAAAGGGGTTGCCTTTATTACAATATATGTTTCTGAAAATATGTATCAGTGACAATTGTTAATAAAATAAAAAGAGTCAGTTTTTCAGAAGAATTTATAACCTGCTAATGGAGAGCTGCTTCAAGAGTTTCACAATTTATCTCCTGAGTCTCCTTGAGCCTCTTTTTTTTTTTTTTTTTTTTTTTTATATATATGCACGTAGGAACAAAATGCAGCAGGGGACACCCCCCCCCCCAAAAGAGATTAGTGGCTGAAGGAAAATCTTTTTTGGTAGAGGATATGCATCCAACCTGTCTGACATCTTGCCTAAGTCCCTATGAACTGTACTTTCTACTCAGACGGGATTTAGCGGATAAGTGTCCCTCGCACTTGTGACGCAGTCCTTTTGAACAGTAACCACTCAAAGCTGGATTTGAAGCTCCAGTGAACCCTGATGAACTTTGACATTTAAGGTGAAACTGATGAAGAAGAGCCTCTTATTTGTGGCCCCGGGGTATTTGATTATACCTGTTTTCACCCTGCAAGCATAGTACCCTTTTGACTCTTTTCCTTTGATTAAATGAAGAGACGTTTAGACTAAAGAATCAGTGTGTGCAGGCTCGAGTCCTGCATCTGTGGCGTAAATCTTCTGGTGCTGGCATAGACTCATCTCTGGATCATTTCTGCTGATTAGTTTTCTCATTACTCAAAACAGATGTGTTTGCCTGTGATGAATGGTCCAATTATGGGATATTTGTCACCTATTTGATATCTGCTGCTCGTGTCCATTATTTAAAGAATAAATAAATACACGCATCAGTCTGCTGCCACTCCGGTCCACAGTCCACTCAAGCTGGGTACGTGTTGACAGGTTTGTTTAACTGGTCAGCTGGCCATTGGGCAGAAGCCCTCCTGTGGTGTCCCATTCGCGTTCCCATTCGCGTTCCCAGTCGCGTTCCCAGTCGCGTTTCCATTCGCCTTTCCATTCGCGTTCCCAGTCGCGTTCCCATTCGTGTTTCCAGTGGCGTTCCCAGTGGCGTTTCCAGTGGCGTTTCCAGTGGCGTTCCCAGTGGCGTTCCCAGTGGCGTTCCCAGTGGCGTTTCCAGTGGCGTTTCCAGTGGCGTTCTCAGTGGCGTTCCCAGTCGCGTTCCCATTCGTGTTTCCAGTGGCATTCCCAGTGGCGTTCCCATTCGTGTTTCCATTCGCGTTCCCAGTGGCGTTCCCAGTGGCGTTCCCATTCGCGTTCCCATTCGTGTTTCCAGTGGCGTTCCCAGTGGCGTTCCCATTCGTTTTTCCAGTGGCATTCCCAGTGGCGTTTCCAGTGGCGTTTCCAGTGGCGTTTCCAGTGGCGTTTCCAGTGGCGTTCGCAGTGGCGTTCGCAGTGGCGTTCCCAGTGGCGTTCCCAGTGGCGTTCCCAGTGGCGTTCCCAGTTACATGCAGCCACTTCCGTTGGATCATTTCAGCAGTCTGGAGGTCACAGATCAGACGGTTCCTCAGCAGAAACTTGTTTCATTTTGAGAGAACAGTTGCTTGTTTGCAAAATGTTAATTAACAATTGTATTCACAAAAGCTGCCCCCCACCCCCCCACCACACACACACACACACACACGCACGCAGACACACACACATCGGCATGCCTTACATAGTAGTCATACATGTCTAAACTGTAGTTGACCCCCTCCAGTTTCTCCACACAAACCAAAACAATACACAGACACTCACAGCTGAAAGGATTCATACCCCCCACCCCCCACTCCCCCACCCAGTCTGTGGACGGTAGGCTGATTCTGCAGCCTCCCACCCTCTCTTTCTCTCTTCTGCTCTGCTGTACTGAGCTGTGTGTGTGTGTGTGTGTGTGTGTGTGACAGCTGCCTAATTGGGCATTCTCCCCTCGTCGGAGCGGCTGTCTCTCCTCCCTCTCCTCCCTCTCCTCCCTCTCCTCCAGCCTGGGCCGGGGCTGCTGACGAATGGCAGCGGATTACAGATGAGGACACGGTGACCCATCTGACCTTGCTACACAGCCGCAGGGGAGGGAATTGGGGTGGGGGTGGGGGTGGGTGGGGATTTATTAGGGGAGGGGCATATGTGATGCTGGACTGCAGCGTGGTAGGATGAGGGTATGTGTGTTGGGGGGTGGGGGTGGGGGGTAGATGTCAGGTCAGGAAAGGATGAACGCACACACAAAGGTGGGATGAAGGTTTTTTGTTTTGTTTTGTTTTTCGGGGGGGGGGGTCTGCCAGGTGGTTGGGCAGGGTGATCAGACAAATCACAAAGAGTGTCACATGATAGTGCCCCCCCCACCTCCTCCTCCCTCTTTTGCCCATGTCATTGTGTCAAGGGCATGAGCCCCCCGCTGGCAACTGTCACTGCGGCATTTTCCTCCACTTTTCATTTTCCATTTATTTTCCCTCTTCCCATCCTCTTCTTCAGTGTCTCTCCTCTTCTTTTTACTTTTTTTTTAATGTGTCCATCAGACAAGCAACTTCTGTGTGACTGCTGGCTTGCCTCCACACACCCCCAGGCCCAGATGAGCTCGGTCAAAGGGAGGCGGTAGGTCCTTGAGTGTGGTGAATTTTAATTTCTTTGAGCACTATAGATATTTCCATTCTCCCACCTACACACACACACACACACACACACACACACCTTCCTGCTGTGTGTGTGAGACTGCCAAGGTGAGGTTGTGTCCTCTTGTTAAGAGCGATTAATGGCACTCGTTATGTACATAATGAAATATCCCCGCTGATGCATAGGGTGGCGTTGTTTCTCTCTGCCTCTCTGACCAACACGCATACTCATACTCCTATGCACACATGTACACACACACACAAACACACACACAGGTAAGAACAGGGACCTATGAAATTATTCAAAATGAACAGGAAGTTATGGAAGTTAAAAAAAGAAAGCATTGAGGATGACGTCAGGTGACCCTACGCTGTTTAAGTCTGTGTAACCCTGAGCCCGATTCCAGAACACACTCACCTCCTAAACCATTTCTCCAAATGGAAACTAAGCAAATAATGAGTCTCTGTCAATTCTTCTTCTCTTTTGTTTTAGTTGCAAACAAAACTGCAAAACTCATCCATGACATGTGCTCTGAGAGATAGACGGTGGCTCACCACCTAGTCCCAACTTGCCTGGCGGAGTAAATTTAGATCTAATCTCCTTTTATGTGTTCTTTTAGAGCGCGGGAATGTTCACCTAACATCAGCTTTTAAGTTGACCTTGTGTTGTTTACTTGTCTGAGACATGTGTGTTTCTAGGACAAGACATTGGCTTCCCTATAAATTTATTTTTTGATCGTGTGTGTGTGTAAATGTGAGCACCAACACCTTTCAGTGCCTGAGTCAAGCTGTGCAAGCTCTTTTAATCCCACGCCCCGGTGCACGTAGGCTTGATTAGTGGCAGCAGTTATCAGTGCAGAAGACAGCCCGGCCTCCTTTAGCATTTGGTCAGGTCTGGGGCACGGGGGGGGGGGATCAAGTCATGAGAAAGGTGAACAAGGAAAAATAAAGGGAGAAGGGGCAGCAGCGGCATGATGGCTTGAATGAGCAAAGAGGGGAAGGCGGGAGCCTTATTAGTATTCTAAAGCAGTGTTCCTGCCAGTAGAGCAAATTGATTACTGCATCTTACCTGTATCAGCCTCTACAGCTAAGGATGACAAGGTATGGCAGCATGATGTGTGTCTGCATCCACCTCCCAACCACAGAGGAAGAGGTGTGTTAGTGTTTGGCTTGAGGATTATCTTTTTTCTTCTTTTCTTTAGTTACAACATTTACCACTGGATAGTGTTTTCTGTGTTTTCTTAATTTTGCTTAATACACCAAATGCCTGCTTGGGCTGGTTGCTGGCCTTGTCTGTCTCCCTCTGTCTGATTTAATAGTCAACGGTGGAGTGAGGGAGGACAGACTCATTTCCTGCGAGCCCTCTCCCCGTCTGCATTCAGGCTGACAATTAGTGGCTCTCTGTTGGTTACAGTAAAGGCAACGTGATAAATTTCCAAAGCAGCAAACACGCTGGCAGAATTCAGTCCACATTTTCCGTCAACAGAGCATAAATTAATATTTATTTATTTTTGCTTTAATATCAGGGAGTTCCCATTGAACAAAATCTGCTTTGAGGATGAACGAAGGGTTCAGTTTGGGGCCAGAATAATAAACGATGTGTAAACACACAAAAAACTCTCTTTTCCTACACACACAAACTAGTATTTGTAAAGTTTTATTTTGCAGTGAGAATGCTTTCACTTCATTCTTTCATCAAACTATGTGTAAACATTTATTTTTTATATGGCAATCCAGGTATGAAGGTAACTGGATCCAAGTAATCCAGTTAACTTCCACTCAGTGTTCGCTCATAATAGAGGACAGTTGCACAAGAACGTTATGCAAGTTATTTGGTTTATTATCATCTGTTTTTATAATGTGTTCTTATTTAGCTGTGGCTGCTGTGAACTGCACTAGCCATGTGTAATGATTGTGCATAAGGCTGGCTGCTCTACCTGCCCAACGTGACTTGAAGAAGAGGAAATGTTTAAAGATCATTAAGATAATCACAATTAAGTTAAGAGTGGAATGAAGTGGACGGTGTCAGCAACCATTCATGCCTAAAAATCAACGGGCTTTGTGCACATGTTTATAACTCCACATTCATTGGAAATTTTCTAAATCTGGCATAAAAAAGCAAGTTTCTGTCCTTGTGGGTAAGTGCAGTTTCAGTCATCAAACTACAGGGCTTTATGCTTTGGGGCCCGAGTCCCCAGTCTGCAGAGTTCTGCCAGTTTTCACGCTAGCTACTGAATCAGAGACTGATTATGTTTGGGCTGCCAGGTGAAAGCAGTTAATTGCAATTAACCTCTGCTTAAATGGAAACCAGACGTACATGAACGCTGATAACCAAAACTGAGGTCCCCTTTCTTGTATTAGTCAAACCTTTGTGAGAGATTTTATATTCATTGTATGTCACTGAGCTGACCCAAATCACGAAGCCTCCATTCACCAGCTGAGTGTGACCAAAGACACTTAACAAAGCACTACTTTATGTAATGTCACTATTTAAAAACGGTCCATTCTGGAGCCACATATGTTCACACAGTTTGACTGGTGATCTAAATATTTGCCAGTAGGAAAATATAATTGTAACATGCATCAGTGCAGTTATAATGCCATTAAGCTTTTCATTCGACTGGTGTGGGAAATGATTCTATACCCGTATTTGAACTAATTCTGGATGGATGACATAAACCTTCTCCTGGGATAGTAATGACAATAAAGTTAACATATATTTTAAAAACCATATCTTGTACTAATGAGTTCTTAGCCAGGACGGTTGTGCAGTTGTTAAGTAGTACAACCTGCTGTGTAATAACTGCCGAGATTCTCTGATGAGAAGAAGGAGGCTGAACATGAGGGTGGAGCTGAGGCTGAAGATGAGGGTGGGGTTGAGGCTGAAGATGAGGGTGGAGCTGAGGCTGAAGATGAGGGTGGGGTTGAGGCTGACGATGAGGGTGGAGCTGAGGCTGAAGATGAGGGTGGTGCTAAGGATGGAGCTGAGATGTCTGAGATTATTAAAATATCAGCCTTCCTAAAGTTTACTATTAAAGTCTAAATGGACTATATATAATATTGATCATTATATTACAAATGATCTGTAATATTTTAATGCACCCTGATGAAAATATGCAAATGTACACACAGAAGTTCATGAATGACTGTTCATTAAATTTTATTTTCCCATCTGAGTGGCAACTGGCTGACGAGATCAGAGCAACAGGATTAAGAAGTCCTGGTCGGTACCCTGGCACAAACACAGCTAGCTAATCATCCGTTCCTGCTTTGGAGGCTGATTTCATCCCAGATAACTGAGATATCCAGGCTTGATCCCCTTTTGTGGTGTCATGCAAGGATGCAGTTGTTTTGTCTGGTTATGTTCTGTCATTTATTCATAACCACTTGTTACCCTGATATTAGCCTCATTGAACTGTTAGTTGTATAGGACACAATTTTCAAAGCAAGTTTTTAGAATGTGTATTTCAGCAACACTCTTGGAGCAACTTTATGATTACACTCTCCGGTGAAACTGCTCCGAATTATAGATAAAAACTGTCTTTGCCCAGTGATAAGCCTGAAAGATGAGCCTACAGTTGTATCAAAATCAAGTTCTCCAGAGCCATTGTTGCATTTTTATACAGTTGCACAGATAAAACAGTCAATGTCAGCAACAAATATTCAGAAACAATGAACCTGAATCAGTAAAAGACTAAAATAACAATGTTGACAACCAGGACTAAAAGTCAATGAAGATAAAAGAAAACGCTTTCAAGAGAACGTTAAATGTTCAAGTTTGTTCGCAGTTCTGACTTTAAAAGGTAATTTGCTCTAAAGTCTGGGACTTAAGAACAACTAAAGCCGCCACCAGTGATTTCCAGTTTAGTCCTGGGAACGTCCAGGAGCAGCGTGGTGTTGGACGTCAGGCCTCTTACTGGAGTAGGAGGTCTTACCAGTTCACAGCCAAGTATATCTGTACAGCACATTTCATACACAAAGGCAACTCAAAGTGCGCTACGAAGGCTTTAAGATGAAAAAAAATAAAAACAGTTTAAATGTGTAATTGAACAGAAAAAAAGAATTTAAAAAAGAACAGTAAAAACACAGCAGTAAAATTTGGCTAAAGAAAGGCTGAAAGGGAAAATGGAGTTTTCAGTTGAACTTTTAATGTCTTTAAATGTTTGGTCCTAACTGGAGCTTCTACCAGCTGACTGCTGCCTGAAGATCTCAGAGCTCTACTGGTTTATGTTCTACTAGATCAGTGATGGATTCTGGCCCCAGATTATTAAATGATTAGTAAACTAACAGCACTTTAAAGTCTATTCTGATCTCAGAACAGCAGTGATGTGCTCAGTTTTTCTGGTTCTTGTTAGGACTCTGGCTGCAGCGTTCTGGATGAGCTGGAGAAGCTGCAGAAGTGGTCTTAGTTACAGGCTTCATGTGCTGCTGAAGCTCAGGTTGAGTCTAAGGTGGGTTTTTGTCTGTTAGGTTGACTGGTGAGTGGGAGTGAGCGTGCATGTGTGCTTGTCTGTCCTCTCTGTAGACCTTTACCTGCAGCAGATGGTGAGACAGTTGCATGGCATAGAAACTAAGAAGGACTACACCTTTCGAGAAGCTGCCTGATGCATCCATAATCTGCATGACATGAACAAAAACTAATCTGTGTTATCCTGTCCTGCATCTTATTATCTGTAATCATCAGTTTCATTGTTGATATACTGTAGATTTTCTGGAAACATTCCTAGAAAAATGTTGTTTCATCACAAATTTTACAAAACGACAAGACTTTATAAGTGCATATAGTTAATGTATATAGAGTGAACTGTGTTAGAAAATGCATAGTTGTACAAATCCATACCAGCTGGAGGAATAATGATATTTAGCAAACTAATTTGCATAAATGCTTGCAAACCCGTTGGAAACCAATAGGGAACATTGAATGTCCAAATTCAGTAATGCTTCTATAAATTTATTGATAATCATAAATTGTAAAGGCATCATGTATAAGTAGATGTAAATAAAGACAAAAAAAAGCTGTTAGATAAAATTACATCCTCAATATGTGAGCAAAGATCGAGTCTGAAATGATCTATTGATTATTTTCTGCATTATTTTGTCATAGAAAATGTGAGAAGTCACAGCACAGTTTCTCAGAGCCTGAAGCATCATCATGCTGTTTATTTTGTTTATTTCAGATCATTCAAATTTTCCACCTGAATCTACGTCCACACGTCACCAGTGAGAACCTCAAACTGGCAGAGGACTGAAGTGGTCAGGCCAGACCGCTTTGGTCTTTACTTCTCCCAGTCACAAAAAAACAAAAAGATTTTATTAAACTTACCAGCTACTAAAGATCCTCAGCTACAAATAGGGTTCACTTAAGCCATTTGGTGAGTTTCCTGTTATAAAGGAGGAGCACGAACGATCCACTCAGCAAAACCTGCAGCCAGTCGTTCATTCAGGCGCAGAACCTTTTATTTTATTCAACTAATGTGCAGAATACGTAGGTCGAGGTAATAAAAACATCACCTAGTCCAGCAGAGAAGCTAAAGCTGCAGCTGTTATGATTCTTGCAGCTGAACAGATGTGGTGCAGAGTGAACACAAGTTACTAGTCTGTGAAATATATCCCTGACATGCAAATAAACTCATGAAGCTGCACAAAGAACAGCAGGTGGTCCTCTTGTGCTGTACTGTATCATTTACATTTAACATATACAGGACTGTCTCAGAAAATTAGAATATTGTGATAAAGTTCTTTATTTTCTGTAATGCAATTAAAAAACA
>JBAMYA010000006.1:739233-770397 GCA_037176975.1 Arrhamphus sclerolepis
CACGTCCATCCCAACACTCTACAACCACTGACACGTCCATCCCAACACTCTACAACCACTGACACGTCCATCCCAACACTCTACAACCACTGACACGTCCATCCCAACGCTCTACAACCAGGACATAAGTCTATGTGTGGGAAACCCTGTTGATTGATTTTGGAACTTGTTTTTAAGTGACCTCACCTGTTCTTTTTATATAGTCTGTGGTCCAAATGCACCCTAAAGATATAAGGCCACATTTGTGCCCCCTCACCTGATTAGTCCGTCTCCAGGTGGTTTTGGTGGCTAGTCTGAATTTGGAAGCTACTGGGAATATTTCAGATGGAGCTCTTTTTTGCGATCTGTTTGAGCACCAGTTCAGGTCTCGATTCTATATGACTTATCCAAGTCACTGGCATATAAATAACCAGTTTAGCTTTGCTGCTTCACAGATATTGTCAGAAAATGGTTACACAATTGTTTTATAGTTTACTGGGTTGAATGTATTTCATTGTTTATTTTTAAAGATTCCTTTAGTAGTAGTAGACTGTGTTCTTGGTGAGATGAAAGGAGGAAAAGAAAGTCATCTGTGTTTTTTGATGATCCTAATGGAATCTCCCCCTTCACAACTCATTGAACCCAGGAATATCATTGTGCAGCCTTACTCAGAGCAAGCATTAGGATGATTTAAAAACTATAAAGTAGGTCAATGAGAGCATTATGAAAGGAAAATTCATAGCAGAGATGAGTCTTCTTCTCTTTCTGTCACTTAGACCTCTGTCGCATGCTATAATACTCCAAACCATCCCAAGTTACTCACAGTGGAAAGAAAATGCTGCACTCCCTTTAACCCAATAAAGGCACATTCTGCTGACTCACAGCAATAGCCGTCTTAGGAGTGATGCCAAGGATATTATGGAAATGATTCGTTAAAGACCAAGGTTTTTTAGCTGGTTTCATACTGCTTTAGGGCAGCCTTACAGCAGGACATTTGATCTCAATTGCAAAGTGTCCCCTTTCCCTCAGACAACACCACTGCAGTGTGTTTCAAAGCCTAGCTCTGCCTTTTAGCATGATGGCCATGGGGCAATCAGCGGCTCCTATTTCCAGCATCACTGTTTAGAAATGTAAATGTGTGTTGTTTTGTGAGGGAAATGAGGTCCATTTTGGACAGGCGATGTAAGCAGAAGATTACCTCAGAACCCGATAGAAATGAATCAGGTGTAGATTGATGGTGGCCACGGCTCATTAAGGAGGAATTTGTGTGTGTTTAATTGATGCACTAATTCTCAGCCACTCAGGAAATGCCTTTGGGTGGGTCTTCCAAATGGCACACAAATATTTACTACTGACACAAACATTTTTGTAAGCACATCCCTGCAAGCCTGGCCATGTAAAGTAAGAGGAAAGGGTGTCTGTATTACAGTGCAGTGATATCATCTCTTGGTCCTCCGCCACTCAGCTGGGCTCTGAAACACTTAAATGACTCATCAGTGTGCTTGAATTCCTCTTTGCTATCTTTCTCAACCCCAAGAACTCCTTGTACTGATGAGTTCAAACAAAGTTAAAGTCCACCCTCATGCTCCTTATTCAAGACCAGATGAGGGCCAAGAACTTTAGTAATCAGGTCCCATTTAATTCACGTCTGAAATGTTAAAATTCATCCATCACATACCATGCTTTGAGACAGATGATTTTTTTTCCCTTCTATAGATAGTCTGGGCAACTTAAACCAAGGGCTTTGACTTGTTGCGCTGATACATCAGAGTTTCTTTATGACGTTGTACATATTTGTGAAATTGGGGGTGTGTGCGCTGTGAATGACTTGTATAGTAAATGCATCTTAAGAAGTGGGTCACAGCGGCCCAGTTCTCATTGTTTGGGCATGCGTGTTTCTGTGTATTTCATTTCAGTGCTATTTTGTCCAGATTGACTTACCTGCTGAAACATTTACTTTCTTCAGCTCTCCTGCTGTTCAGTAGCATGTTGCTCTCTTGTTTACCTCTCTCAAGGTGAACAAGAGCTTTTAATTCTACTTTCCTCTCGTGCACTCACTCACTTGTGAAGAGCTTGCAGTTGGTCAGGAAGCTTATGTTTTGCTTTATTTAATCATGTCAGGCCATATTGAATTTACAAATAACGGTCACGCCGCATGTGTAAGTGAGCTACCCCGCCGAGTATGTGCAGCAGGGCCAGGCTGCAGATTACATGATATAATAGTGTTTAGGCATCGCCTCTCCTTTTAAATTCCTTTAACCTTGACTCCCCTTAAATGCAAAGGGAACACATCTGCCAGGCTGGTGTCAGACCATAGTAATACACACCCCGCTCAGGCAGCATTGTCACTTTTTATTAACGCCCAGAGCTTTGCATGGACACCAGCTGTTGCATCAAGTGGAAGAGCCTTGGCGGGATGAATGACCTTGACTTTAACTGCCTCTCCTTTGCCTCTTCCCCCTTTTTAATTCTTCTGTTTGCTCTCATACATTTTAAATGACTTAAATGGATTACCATTCCTGACGATGAAGGTCATTTAGAAACTAACTTTTTGTAAGATTAAAGAAGGCTCTGCTACCAGCAAGTGTGGCCATGCATACATGTCAGTGCAGTGTGTGTGTGTGTGTGTGTGTGTGTGGTGTGGGGGGGATACAAAGGAATTAACAGCTGTAATCAGTTTACAATAGGCATACTCTAAAATTCCTTTTGAGTTGCGTATTCACCTTGTATGTTGTCAGTTGCAGGCCAGACCAGTCATGAATAATTTGCTCTTTGTTTTTTGTTTCAGAATTAAATTAGAACAAATGGCCGGGTTTTTTTTCTTCTCAAAAACCGAAAAATGGAAGAAATGTTGAGAGTAAAAAAAAAATCCTGTTTGAAAAGAAAAATCAAGAAAGGGGAAATGGAAGTTTGTTTGTTTGTTTTGTGATGGAATGCTGGGAAATCAAGGATGCACGTGACTTCAGTGTGCTTGTAAGGTTCTAGGAGAATACGCTGCAATTTCCAATTACATGCTGGAAAAGTAACTTCTTCAAAGATTTTGCTCCAGAACCTGCTTCCATTCATAGTTGAGCACCATGTTGTTGGAGTTGCTGCTTATTTCAGACTGCTTTCCACTCACAAAGACTGCCTGTAATTTCATTATCAGCAACCACAAGTCTTCCCAACACTGTCATAAAAACAAGGCTGTTTTTCTTCTCGTGTGGGAAGTCCTCAACAAGCAGACCACGGTTCTAGCTTTTCTTTTGTTTGTTTGTTTTCTTATTTGTATTTTGGTTTTAAAACAGCTAAACATGTAGACCAATGTGTTTTTTACTTTTCACTTCAATCTGAAAAGCTAAGACAGATGTGAACAGACATGGATATGTGTGGATTAAAATAAGCCAGTCAGACAAGACGACAGAAAGAGGCGTAGCTCATAATTTTCAGATAGATTTCATCTGCATTATTGCATTTTTTTCTGTTTTTTTCGCAGTATTTTCAGTTCTTCCATGGATCTCAGGTAGTGGCTAAGAGTCTGGTGACCTTTCCTGTTTTTATTGCCTTTTTAAGTGACGACCAGGGAAATGGAGAGAAACAGATGAAGAAGCAGCCAGCCAGGAGATGATGAAACCTCAGCCCTCACCTTCCCTTCCTCCCTCTGGCTTGTGCGTGGCTGACTGTTGAAGTAAAAATCACTTTAGAATGGCGCCTGCTCTGTCATTGGCTGACATTGTCAAGGATAATTGATAATGACCACAGAAACTGTGGAGCAGCTCATTGGTGCTGTGGTTTCCCAGTGGTGGGTGAGGGGCTGGAGGTTAGGTTTTTTGGGTGCCACCACCAATGAGATGACATGTTAACAGATGCGTAAGGTCATTTTCAGCATTTGTACCGGGGGAGATAATGTGATACTAATGCACACATCACACTTTCCCAATGAGGAAAGGAAGACGGCCATGCGCTGAAAGAGCTCAGTATAGAAGACAACTTTTCCTGTTCTAAGGTCATGTTTTGTTTTGTTTTTGTTGCTTTGTTTTGTCTTGCCCCTGCTGTAACGGGGCTTTTATTTATTTCTTGTCATTACATATCGTTGAAGAGCCTGCAAGTCTCCTCACTTTGATTTGAGTTTTCCATATGAGGTAGTAGTGACTGCAATAGCTGTGTTGTACATAAACGGATATGATGCAGTGTCATAGTATCACTTTACTGCTTTGCCTGCCCTTTATAGAAGTGTCTTTGGGCAAAAACATAGACAAGGTCAACTGTAATTCCAAAGGTTCACTACCAGAAGCAGAGATTAACAGAATTCCCCGTGTTGAAACTGTGTCAGGGTTTCTTTTCCATTTCAATTTCCATTTTTCTCTCTCTGGCATGCAGGCTCTATAACAGCATTTTAGTAAATTTGCTAAACCGCTTTGAAGGTAAACATGTTTGCATGTTTACTTTGCTGATCAAATCTGGTGTCAAGGCCATTCCTTTTATGACTGTGTTAAGCTCACTGGCGGGAAAATAGTCCTAATCCTGAGCATCTAAGATCTGATGACAACAGACGTCAGATGGCTCAGTGTGACCAGGTTGGCTTTTGTTGTCGACAGATTTAGGTCAACAGTTTAAATATGGCCTTAAACTGCAACTGATGCGTATGGACTGATCTCACTTGATTAATTATCTTCTCCACAGTGCATGACAGTCTAAATAACCTCATAAACTTTAAAAAAAACAAAAAAAACAATTTGGTTTTAGGAAAATGGCTTACCTGATTGTTTTTCTACTGCTTCTCAGACTTAATTGTGCGCTAATCAACTTAAATCCAGCATCTAATCCCAGTTCATTTCCAAGGTAGCATTAAAGTGCCACGTAGTTGCCCCTACTTCCATGACCTGATACTGTCACAGCCTGTGAACCTTGGCTGTGGAGATGGATTTCACCTGATTAGAAGCCTGGTGACTAGTTGCTTGTGGCCCCTGCCTCGGCTCTCTCAAGTGTTGAGGCTGGTGTTTGAGTGGGTTGGCATGGCCTTTCATCATAATCAAGGGCTCCTGTCCTGTCATGTGACCTGCAGTGTTTGGTCCTCTCAGTGAACGCAAAAGGTGAGAACGGCATTGGGAAAGGACAACTGCTGAGGCAAGGTGGAAATTCCGTATTAATTAACCTTTATGAGATGTGTCCAGGACTGTCAGAGGTGTCCTGTATCCACGGAAACCACGCTGACACAGTTCAGAGCACAGGTCTCTCAGGGCAGCACCACTGACACTGTCATGGCAACTGGCACAATGCTCACCCCAGTGTCACTGGTTGTGCCCTCCTGACAATGGTGTGGTATGACAGGTGCACCTGATCCTTAACCCACCCATGTTATACAGATATACGCCAACGCACACACAAAAACCACATACTGACACTTGACAGCTGAATGCAGCTTGTCTGTTACATATAGCATGGTATCATTTCACTTTTTCTGCTCTACTTTTGAAATGCACATGTAAATTTCACTCCCAACACCTCCAGTCAGTGCAGATTTCAGTGCCGTTCTTGGCCAAGAGCTTAAAAATACCTTGCGTAAATGAAGCAAAACTCTACATGTACATTTACGTCTGTGATATTCAGCATACATGATTAAACACTTGCTTGTGTGTATGTGGGTGAGAGCGTAGATGGCGCTTGCTGTACTGTGAGTTGCTGTGTAAAATACCACTGAAGTGCATCAGGAATGGGTGGAGGATGGTGGAGGGGGATAATCTGCTGAAATGGCAAGCTACATAAAGAATTATGCACAGCTCTCTCAAGGCTCTTCACATTTGAAATGCATTGAAGAGAGAGACTCTTATTGCTCAATACCTGAATGTTTTCAAGATAGTGGGCTTGAATTTTCAATTTGGATCCAATCAAGGCTAATCTACATTTGTCATCTGTGGGGTGGCTGCGAGGGAAGGGTGAAGAGAGGAGAAGGAGTTGTGTGCAGTCAGACTGAAATGTTGCTTAGTAACAGAGATGGCAGACCAGATGTTAAAATGCATGTGAAATAGTGCTGTGAAAATCCCTGATTCTCATACAGTTTGTCCTATTTCTCTTTTTCTCTTGTACCCCCAAATCTTTCCCTCCCTTCTTTCTCTCTCACAACTCCCATAGGTCCCTCCCTGTGAGATCTCCAGAGCTGAAAGAAGCAACTGACAGAACCACAGCCAGGCTGCATGACAGACGTCACCAACATCCACAACCACGGAATGTGTGTTCATTGAGGACATCCTGCTGATTCTTAGCTCGCTTTCACATACGCCTGAAGGTGGGCCTGCTGGGATCCAAGAACAAAAAAGGCACATAACAATGTCTGAGAGGCCAGCCAGTCCTGCATTACCTCCAACCATGATGGTTGTTTCAACAAATTACTGATTATGCCCACTACAGAGGGGGATCGCATCCAGCCAGTGCATCCTTCCTCCCACCTGTTTTCACAGCCGCTGCAATAATCTGCTTTCTTTTTGGTATTTTAAGAAGTTCATGCCACTGTCATCCAGATGACCTAGACAACTTTCTTTTCCCAGTAGCATTGCTGAGCTATACGAGGGGATCTGAATATTGAACATGACTCATGGGGAGGAGCCTGGCCCTGAGACACACAAGGATTCAGCTGTACTAACTTATCTGGAAGGTTTACTGATGCATCCAGTGGTGGCCGGGCCTGGGGCCACGGCAGGTGGAAGATCTGAGGCTGCCCACAGCAGTCAAGAGCAGGGTGACAAGGTGGGCGGGACCTTTCAACTACCCAACCATGGGCCAACAGCATCCAAGACTGGAACCAACAGGCCCACTCTAGGTTCTTCACAACACCTGAAGAAGGCCCGTTTGCTGCGCTCCGGAGCTTGGAATGATCCAGGAAATGAACGGATCAATTCACCCAAGAGGGAGCTAAATGGCCAAGTAGGAAGCCTACAAAATGGAGCGCTAGAGGAGTCTCCTCATGCTGGGGAGAGCACCCTGTTGGCTTCACTACTTCAGTCATTCAGCTCACGCCTTCAGAGCGTGGCCATGTCTCAGCACTCTAATAAGCCCCCCAGTGAGTGTTCGTCTCCATCCACAGCGCCACCTGCTGACAAAGAGCCACTACCTGTTTATGGGACAGCATCAAGTCGCTTGAAGGGTCTGATGAGGAAGAACAAACTTCAGAACCATAACAACACCCCTTACAGTCGTCGCGCTCACAATCTGGACAGGACCCCTGAGTCACCTCGGTCAGCGCACAGCGCAACACCTCCTGCTGCTCCCACAGCTGCCGAGTCGGTGTCCTGTGCTGAGCGTTTGAAGGCGGTGGCGAACATGGTGAAAATCCGTTCTAGTCCAGCACCTTCACCCAAGCCTAGTGTGGCCTGCAGTCAGCTAGCCCTGCTGCTGTCTAGTGAAGCCCATCTCCAGCAGTACTCAAGAGAGCATGCGCTCAAAGCCCAGCTCTCAGGAAGATCTGCCAGCGAGAGACTAGCTGCCATGGCAAACCAGCAGCACGGCCAGGACCAAAGGCCACCTAGTGTGGGAGGGACTCCGGACACACTAAGCTCCTTAACCACCCAAAATGGAATGACAACAGCAACAACAACACTCCCACATACGGTCCTGTCCAGTCCACAGAGCCCTTCCCTGCTTCGTGGCCCCAGCCAAAGCTCCCCACCCACACCCCCTCACGCTCCAAGCCACACTCACAGCCAGCCTCCCAGGGAGAAGCGAGGCTTTGACACACGTCCAGCCCGCCCCCCCCAAACATGCAGCAGCTTGCTGCTGCTGCTACTGAACAACCACAACAGCCAGAAACAGCTAACCAAGAACGGACACCTAGAGGACATTGGTAGCGTCCTGCCACCAAGTGGCTCCTCTTCAGTCACATCAGACAGTGAATGCTCCACCCAGGAGAGGAGCGTTACCAAGGATAGCAGTGATGCAGAGAGCTGTTACTCCAGATGTTCACCTATTGACCTCTCTGTGAGAGGTCGTGTCAGTACACAAGACACAGGGCACAAAAATACACCCCCTTGTTCCTCCTCTTCTTCCACCTCTACCTTTTCTTCTTCAACCACAGTTTTTTCCTCCACCCCTGCTACATTCTCCCGTCAGTCATCTATTCAGCCATATGCCACATCTTTCACACCATCCTCTAGTGCAATGTCTTCTGCTTCCAGTGCTATTTCTTCATCCTCCTCTTCTTCTATCTCTACCTCCTCCCTGGACAAACTAACAGAATCTTTAATAAGTAAGTGGAATCCAGAGCCATCAGGATCAAAAGTGTCCAATAACAAAGACCCTGAAATGAGCCCAGACCTAAAATCCCACCCCAAGGTCACACTAATGCAGCTTCTTCTTGAGCGCAGAAATAATGAGATGGTTAATAAAAGCATTGGTAAACAGGATTTACCTCTTGATATAACTATGGCCACCATGTCCCGAAGCCAGCAAAAGGGGCAGTTGTCTTGGGAAGAGAACAGAGCGAAGAGCCCCATAGAAAGGCCAGTAGCCTCAGCCCAGTCCCTCTACTCACTTAGTCGTGACCCAAGCAGTACACTTTCTCCATTTTCCTACCCATCCCCCCATGTTCAGAGCAGCCCACTTGATTTGTGTAAGTCTAAAACCTTCCCTGCTGAGAAGGCTGCAGAGCCTGCCTTCAGTGCCAGTAAACTGTTACAGAATCTGGCCCAGTGCGGCACGACTTCTGCCTCTCCACCCATTCCCTCTGGCAAAGCACTGGGCCAGGAGCTTGATGCCAGCAGGCCCCTTGCCCTGTTGGAAAGGCTCAATGCCCCAGTCCACAGGACCACCACTACCCCACTCTCAGATGGAGCTTCAGGCAGTGGCACACCATTCATTCGGAAGGAAGCTTCTCCTTCTTCTCAAATTGAGAACCTCCTTGAGAGGCGGACAGTCCTGCAGCTCCTGCTTGGAACCGGCTCTGCTACTGCTGCAGCTACAGCTGGCTGCAAAGACAGGCCCAGTGGGAGTGGGAGGAGGAGTGCGGAGGTGGCAGGAGGATGCTATGAGAAGAGCCCCACTGCTTCTGTCATCTGTGACAGCTCTAATGGACCCCCTTTGGATGTCAAGGTCAAATCGGAGCTCAAAGAGGAGGTAAGGCCATCTTCTGCCAAGTCTGATGACTTGACTGGCAAAAAGAGACTGAGTGGCTATGAGAAGAATTGCCACGTCTTAGATTCTCAGCGGGACTTAAAAACAGAGTCGCGGCCCGCAGAGGTCATAGCAAAATATGGTCTCCTGAGCCAGCTACTTAAACAACAGACTGCTACCTATTATACCAGTGCCACTTTGCAGGCAGAATCACAGTCCAGAGAGGTCAAAGAGGAGCAGAGGGAGTATCCAAGCCCCAGTCCTAAGAGGAGACGTGTCTGCTCAGAGCAGACTGATGGTCTGAATAATATTAGTTCTCCGAGAGCGGTGGACAGTGGGAAAACAAACATTTTTACCTCTTCTACTGTTCAGGTAGAACCTGACCAGCAGAGGAGTCTGAAAGATGAAGAGGTTCCTCCGAGAAGTCCGTCGAGTGAAAGCCTAGCTCGAGAGAGTCGAGGCTTCAATGTGCTCAAACAGCTGCTGCTCTCTGACAACTGTCTGAAGGAGCTATCCCAGCAGCCACGGGGGACACCCAGTCCTTCCATCCTGCAGGCCAATGGCAAAGCTAACGGTAACATTCTCAGTCAGCCTGCCCATAATCACAACTTCGTCCATCCCCCCAGCTGGCACCCGCATGGTTCCCTCAACTCAGGGCTTCCAAGTAAAGTAAGACCACTGCCTAACCCTCCTGCAGGTGACAGTCCTGTTTGCTCCCCGTGGAGCCATCACCCAGCTCCATGGCCTGTAACTCAAAAACGAGATCCCCCTACTTTAGTCAAACAGGAGCCTGAAAGCCCCGTTCAGTGGAGTAACCACGAGAATGAAGAGGAGGAGGCTTGTGACTCTAACCCAGACTCTCCACAGCTCTCACGTTCCAACCCCATCCTGTATTATATGTTGCAGAAGGGCAGCATTCAGCTGAGGAGAGAGACAAGGGATCAAGTGGAGGGAGCCCAGTCTGTGGTCAAGGTTAAAGAAGAGCCAATCAGTGACATGCATGCGTATGAACACAGTCTGAGCTCCACTCCTCAGTCTCCAGCCCACAACGAGAAGCACAGCCATGAGAGCCAGGGGCTGAGCCAGTCATCCAAGTAGACGTTTATCAACTAAAGAAAAATGCATAGCAGAGTCAAATTCATGAACTTTTCTTTTTCTTTTTTTTTCTTCTTTTTTTTTTGAATGACTTGCCAAATTGGTTTAATGATTAAAAGTACAGTTTTTGTTTTTTCCCTTTTTGAAATGAAGCAAATTGAAATTGAAAAGCCCGTTTGGGAATGCTCCACCTCTCCTGGGTGGAGCATTCCCAACTCCTGTCTCAGTTTCAGAAAGTAAAGTCATGGAATGGTACAAAAGTGGTCTTTCTCAGCAAATAACTTTTGGATTACACCAAACCTAAGCAAGTTTCACGAATTTCCATCTGTGATTATCATGCACATTTCTTGAATTAAGCAATCTTCCCTATTTCCTCTTGTTTTACACTTGTAATTTCTATCTGAATCTTACACATATCACTTTCCTGTGTCCTCGTTGCCTCTCACAGAACATTTCAAGCAACATATAAGTGATTCTTCGAAAACTGTTGCTTTCAGTTCATTCAGCATTTTAGTTTGTCCATCAATACATTTTCAGATATTCAAATCAGTTTTACGTAAGATTTCTAATGAAGTCGTTCCTGAGCTGAGTGAGCTATTACAACAGCGTACATGGCTGTGATGACAGAATTCACACAGTGATACCGTCAGTGAGGATCCTGCCATCATGAACGCTTTGTCTTGAAAGAATATGTCATCAAAGGTTCAGATGGCCACAACTCATCATGTTTTGTTTTTATTTGAGCTGAACCTTAAAGGCCAATATTTGAACGTGTACATTCGGGTAATATGTTTGCAGACTGCAGTTTTGAGCAGATGGGTCAACAGAGCATGTGCGGTGCTTACAGTTGAACAACTGTGTGTAAACAGGTTTCTAGAGCAACAGATAAAAGGCTGCATTGTCTTAGCATTTTATCTTGCTATCCTGGTAGAACCCAAACCACTTCTCTTCATGCACACAGAAACTGAGTGTGAAGCACATGATGCATTCTTTTCATGTCACAGAAAAAGACTACATGGAGGTTGCACTATCGGAGCGGAGTCCTCGGTGTCCTTTTTTACAATAATTTATTGGCATGTGATAAAACAATGTCAGTATTGTTATCTGTTGAGAATTTTACAGTTTGTGTGGGGTTTTTTCTTCATTATTTCTTAACAATTGTTGGTTATGGGCATCTTTTATTTTTGTGGCAATCTCTTAATGATAAAATGTCAAAATAATTGCATGATAAGAAAGAGAAGACCGCAGGTACTTCTTCGTTTTCAGTGGGGCTGGATATGTACCTCTCCCACAGTAACCCAGCCCCCCCAATAATTACCAAGACCTTTTTGTGTCTTGAGGGATATCCTGTATCGAGCTTTTTGTTTTTTCGTACTGTATTCTTTTCATTTGATTTCATACTGCTTTACCCATTTAGTCGTGATCTTTTTAACACATATATCTATGATGTATGTCTCTTTGATTATTAATACATTTTCACAATGGTTAAATATATTTGTGTAAATAGTACTTTCAGTATGAAAGATGACTATTTTGTAATGTTTAAAAAAAAAAAGATATTACCCTAGTTTTTAATGCCCTGATGTGTAAATATAAATTGTATGCTTACAAGTGTACATAAAAGGCAGAGGATGCTATGTCCATCTTTTTTGGTTGGTTTGTTCTTTGCATGTGTCTCTATGTGGTAAATGATAAAATATCCTGCGCTGTGTTGTGTAATAATGTCTGACTCTCCTCACTGCTGCCTGTTGCATGCAGACGCATGGGAACTACCTGTGTATCCCTACTGGTGATGGGGGGTGTCAAGTCTTAAAAATAGATCTTTTCTTTTTCACAGTGAGAGGTTGGCTTAGAATATGAGAAGTCCCCTAATAACCACAGAACTTTGAGCGAGTTGATTTAAAAAAAAAAAAAAAAAAAAAGTGTAAAAATAAACGTGCATTAAATATTTTTGTGATTTTTCTTTTCTGTTACTGGTTAACGAAGCTCTGAATGAGCATGGGGCTCTAGTGGGGGATTGACGTACAATCATAGATCTGCATTGTGCAACTCAGAAATACATTTGTAGCAACAACAAAAAAATATATATATAAATATAAAAGATGTTTCCTTTTTTCATGTGAAGAGCTGAAACATTATTTCATTTTTTTATGTTTTCATTTTTGGTGTTCATTTGCACTGATATCTCAAAAATAAAGCACTAAAATGCATGACCTTGTATGTATTTGCTCCTCTTTTTCCATTTTGCCATTCAGAAATCAGATTTTTCTTGTAACGACTGTTTAAATCTATTTCATTTACAGGATGCTACCCGGGGCTTCGCTCTTTTTTTTTTTTTTAACTTTACATGTGCTTAAATGTTGCATAATTCATGTGAGTGGTCACTTTTACAGAACATTTTAATAAACCAAAGCAACCATTAGGGAAATTGATGTTCTGCTGCAGCCCAACATCAGACTCTGGCCTCACATTAAAGAATACTATTATTTTAAGAGGACATCAAAGCCAAACAGCACTTTCTGTAATCAAAGACGGGTCTATTAAAGTGGAGTGAGAGGATGTCCTGTATTTGCCCCAAAACTTGTGCTCCTGAGTTGGCTGCTGTTTTCCATAGTGCTGAGTCTTAACAAAGGCAGGAAAGACACTCAAAGGAGGGAGGACCCATGAAGGTCACCAGATGTCCCCTGAATGCCCAAAGACGTGGCTTACATGCATGAAACACATGCTGTTTAGAATCCACATTAAATGTCTGTGCAAATATATAACTTTTATTCATTTTCTTAGTAAAAAAAGAACTTGTCCACCTGGTGATCATTTTCGTGACTTGAAAAAACACCCTTCAGCACGAGACTTCTAAAAGGTGAGGATGAGTTCAGGCTAAACTTCCCATCCGTTGGGTTTGAGCATGAAGTCCAGTGAGTGAACAGACGGCTTTTTGTCTGCTGTGCACTTTTGAAACTGCACCACAGTTCCTCAGCTCTGACTTCCCTTTCATTTAATCCTCCTCATGACTGACTGCACTCTCTTTAAACTCCCAGTAACCTTTCCCCTCCATGAACTTCTCCATTTCAAGATTCTTATCAAGGCTGAACCACAAGTAACCTCTTGATTTCCTCCAATTGCTGTAGCAGTGGCAAACATAAAGGAGGGAGGCACAAGTTTAAACAGAGGTCAAGGTGTAAAACTTGACAATTGACTGTTTGTCTGTGGCTTCTCTCTTTGATTTCCTGACCTCAGCGGGAGGCCAAAAGGATGTGAACGCTGCACACCAGGCCGCCGTTGACTCGACTGTAGGCCAAGGGCTTGAGAGTCCCACAACAGACATTTCATAGGTATGAGGCCTCCAAAACTATTTCCTGGCATTAAGGCAGCTTATTCTTTAACAAACAACTTAATGACCACACTTAACATGCTCAGCCAAGGCTTTATGTACATGGGAACACATTAGCTATTTTAAACACCAGCTACTCTTTAAGCATGTTTGAGCATGGAGGACATACGGAGCTCACGCTCGTCACATATGGTAACTGGTGTGAAAAACTCATGTTTGATCGCCTTCATACAAGTGTTTGAACTCTGAGAACATAGTTTGACCTCATATTAATGTACACTCCCACACTCACAACTGTAATTTTATTGGCATTATTTTGGTCTTATGGCTCCATATGGAGTATCATCAAGGCAGAATCTAGTCAAAATGACACTTTCATCCTGAAGATACCAGAAAGTCTCCTCCTGTACGTAAGGAAATACTGCTGAAGTGGATGGAAGAGAGTTAAACAGCAGAGTTTTATGTCAAGTGACAGTAAAGAGGTCGAAGCAAACACCTGGGGAAACTCCTGCCTTGTGAAAAGAGGTCAGAGTGGTTTATTTTCCCAACCTTATGCTGTTCCTCCCACTGGTGTCTGCACTTCTGAAGATGAAGTCTTTTTCTTTACCCTGGGGGTCGTGGCCTTCTGCCCCACCTCCCGTGCTCTGACCTGGTTGATTCTGTTTCCCGGGACAGGATCAACTGTTGGCCTGCAGCTGTGACAC
Source organism: Arrhamphus sclerolepis (assembly GCA_037176975.1). Lineage (NCBI taxonomy): Eukaryota > Metazoa > Chordata > Actinopteri > Beloniformes > Hemiramphidae > Arrhamphus > Arrhamphus sclerolepis. The sequence continues at coordinate 753,424 of JBAMYA010000006.1, forward strand.
CCCCACCCCTACACACACACACACACACACACTCGTTCCAGCCAGGCAACACACTCCTCCCACCTTCTCTCTGAAAATACAGTTGAGCCATTCTTCTAAGGTTTCATGTTAATGTGATAAGCGGTAGAGCAGCTTTGGTTCACTATTTTTTAATGCGTAATAACCTTTTGATTCTCATTCATGACCTCCTTGTCTACAACATGTAATTATTCTGATGATTGTTCAGAAGTGCTGCAGAAAAGGTGAACATGGAGTGAAAAAGCTACTTATTTAAAGAGTTTAGCTCAATGGGAGCCATTTCAGAGGCTTCCTTACTGATGTCCATGTGCAATATGTAAACAGACCTAATGTAATATTCATGATGAGATGAAAGTCTCTGGTCCTCAGAGAAGGCTGTCAGCTTGAGGGATATTGGCTGACACTGAAAGAGCATGGGTGATATTTGCCATGTCAGATAAGCACCAGGGTAAATGTTTTACAAACTGGTTGGGGAGAACTGGCAATGTCAGTATCCTCTGTGCCAGAATTTCAGAGATTTCAGTCAATGAAGACAAATTTAGTTCCTCCTGTCAACAGATGTGTTCAGATGTGATGAAGTTCACTTTTGACCTTTTATTTCTTTGTTTTTTATCTTAAATGTTTCCATTTAAGAGAAAGATAGGAACGGTGGAATTACTAGATGCCCTGTTTCTAGCCCTTTCATGTAAAAGAAACAAAAAAACCAACAGGAAATGTATTTACCACTAATTTCCTTTCAACTATTGACACAGTGGTTGGTCTACAGGGCTGTGAACTTCTCAAGCAAACATTTCTCAAAATCCCCAGTAGAATGAGAAAGGGCACACCAGTGTCAACCAGTCTGGCATAAACCAGACTGGGGAATGAACTTTGTGCTTCGTGGGTTGAGGACCATTTAGGTCAAACATGCCAAATTTAGCTTAATTGAGTTTGTGTTCTGATGTTTCATTCATTCTGGGGTTATACAGCTGGACATGGCCTTCAGGAGGGATTCACATCCATGTGACACAAGTCCTACATGAACGAGTTTCACGGTGTCATGGTTTAGAAGGTCCACTGAAGAAGAATCATGGAGGGTTAGAAGAAAATCAATGATCATACTACACTGCCAGATTAAAAAAAAAAAAAAAAAAATTAAAAAAAAAGGGGTGGGGGGGGCACAATCATGGTTGTAAGGAATTAAATGTATTCTGTCAATCAATCTGACTAAACTTTTCCGTGCTGCCAGTAAGTGTCTGGATTTTTGGATCTCATGTTATTATACGACAGACCAAGGTCTGCATTTACTATTGAACATGAGAGTTGGTCACTAAACCAAACTGTCTTGTCTTAGTTATCTTTAAGAAGGAGGTCACATATGTGTTACTGTTCTTTAGTCTAAAGAAATCCAAATGTCTGGTTACATGTCACTTCTTGTGGTTCAATATATTAAAACAGATTATTGTCGTGGAGTGAAATAATAAGTTGAAAATATTGAAAAGACCTACTGATTTATTTGTTACAGCATTCCATTGTAGCTTTTAAATATGCAATTAATCACTACACGTTAGAAGGTCAGATGAAAAAGAAGTGCAACCCCAAATCCAATGAAGTTGGGACGTTGTGTAAAACGTAAATAAAAACAGAATCCAGTGATTTGTAATCTTCTCCATCTTATATTCAATTGAATACACAACAAATACAAGATATTTAATGTTCAAACTGATAAACTTTATTGTCTTTTGCAAATACTCATTTTGAAATTGATGTCTGCAACACATCCAAATTTCATTGGAATTGGGGTTTTACACCCTTTTCCAAATCTAAAGTTTATGACATAATAAAATGATAACAACCCTTCCAGTTTGTTAAAACTGGGTGAATACCACTACAGGTGGACAAACATAAGGAATATTAAAAAGTGTCATTATTTATTTAACAAAAATTAAAACCAAAACGAAGAGACAGTACTTGAAAGCCCATAATAATAATAAAGCAATAATAACATTGATTAGTTCTAATCATTTTTTCTTCTTCTTCTTCTTCTTCCTGCCAGGCTAAGATCATTGTCCTCTTACATGACCTCGTTTAAACCGAGCTTAGCTGTTGAACTGACGACCTCTCGTTTCACTCTTTGAACACTTTAGTAGACAGTTTTGGTTGCAGGCCAGTCTCACCTCAAACTGTGAAATAGTCACAAAACAGAAAGTATTGTTTTTGTTCATGGATTATGTTTGGGTTGTTTTTGTTTTTTGTTTTTTGTTTTTTGTTTCTTTTTTTGGGGGGGGGGGTTCATGCCACTCAGGTTGACTTTCAAAATAATACATTTCAGTTGGATGTTTGCTTTGTGTGTGTAGTACAATTTGTGTGTTTTGTTTAAGGGGCAGGACTTTTCAGACAGTTATCGAAGGAAAAAAATAATAGTTTGATGTGATACATTTTTACGGTGTTTTGGGGAGTAGCTCACAAAATATGCTTAGAATGTTCCTATATATAATTACTTTGGTGTTTATTATCAAGCAGAAAAAAACAAAGATTATGACTTATAATTATAATCACGGGCGAATGTAGTTTTAAATTATTGCTGGTACTATGGCCAAAACCTTCATCTCTCTCACTTCATGCACTTTAAAATAGAAAAGTCAAACCCCAAACAAATAGAATTATGTCAGTATTTTACTGTAGGTTATCTGTAGGCCTGTGGAGTAGGCAGGAATTAAAAACACTTGACAACATGCTAAACTATTTCTTTTAATTGAAACATTTATAAACATCCAGAATGCAAGTCTCTAAGAAGAGATCATGAGGTCACGAGCAGAAACACAAAGTCTGGAAAACGTCCCAGTGCATTAAATCAAACGCACCCATCCCCATAGCAACCACTTTGTTTTGGAAGTAGACGCGCATGCGCGCTCACGTACTCCGGTCGTTAGCTCATAAGCAGTTTCTTTTCCAAGCTGTTCTGTATCGTAAATAACAGGAAACACAGATGCTTGCTGTCATACTGGTTTTAATTGGGACATTTTGGAACGAACATAAAGACATTAAATGTGTGGTACACGTCTCGAAGGCTGGGCACAGAGGACACCCCCAGGCTCTCTCCGAGGGGAGGGGTGAGAAGCAGAAGCGAGGGAGATGCCCGGCCAAGACTCCGTCCAGCATGGAGTAAAACAGCTCAGACAGGTCAGAAACAATTCAGAATGAGTTAAAAGGATTTTTTTAAACAGACAAAATAGTTTTCAAGACTCCGTTTTGCTAGCAGATCTATTTTCTGAACCAGAATGCAGCCCTGACTGGTTCTGAATGAGGGCTTTAAAGCTCATCTTCCTGGTGCTGAGTACCACAAGTAAAGCTTTTAGTGGTATGCAGTACTAGACCGTACCAGCTTACTTTCATCCCTGATTATAACTCAAAACTCCGTATCTGAGTTTATATCATGTAGTTGCAATAGTTGATGGAAACTCATCCACTGAGTTATCTGATGAGGAAGATCAAGGTGCTGCGTTTGAGGCAGCTCAAAGGGCTCAGAGAGCTCTGAGGACGAAATTCAGGCTCAGCAAGCAGAGACTGAAGAGTCGGATCAAACACAACCATCCACATCTTTCAAGGAAATACATAACTATTTACTATTTGTACAATGGTTATTACTTACATATGCCACATTATTAATTCCATTAAGTCATAGTTTGAATGCTGACAGATATTTTCTTTGGGACTTACTGACTGTCCAGGTTTACTTCCACATATATGGCATTCTGATGTTCACTGCCTCCCAAACAATCAGGGAAAATAAAACATAGTGGTAGGGAACATTTTTCCTGGTAGTCAGGAGGACAGAGGACCTTTGGGATGTGGCGGAGTAGCAGATCTGCATTATGGATGTGTATCCAACAAGTCTGCAGCAACAAAACAATAAAGCAGGTATCTTGCTCATTTTCATTCTTTAAATAACTTAAATTTTGTCTCTAACTTAGTCTTAGGGAATGGACATGTTAATGACAGTATAACTTGGTTTATTGTCGTTTGAAGCCACACTTTGTGACATGCAGTGTGTGTGGTATTATGGAATCAGACAAAGGGAAGTTGGATGTTGGCGTGAGTAGAGCTGCTATCATCTGGCCCTGAGGCTCACTGTCAGGATTTGTTTTGATCCTCAGCAAAACTGTTTTAGCTCTTAACATCAGCTTGGATCTGTTTAGATAACAGTGGTGACTTTTTGACTTACACATTTATTCAAGTTCTTATTTTTTTGATGAGTTTCTAAAAACAAAACAAAACAAAGCTTCCTAATATCCTTCTTTCCTTCCTTCCTTCTTTTTTGTGTACTCAGAGGCACATGCATCAGCAAAGTGAGGAGCCCACAGAGACGGTGCTCTCATCATCATTTCTTTAAATCATAGCTGTATATATGTTCTGGGGCTTTACAGTAACCTTCATGCTCTCTGCTGGACAGCCAATTTTTCACCGTGCTGCACATTAAAGTATGAATAATAAATAAGGCACAGAACTAAAAGTTGAAAAAAAAAAATTACAATGCTACTTGATTTATTAAGTGCAATCATTTTTGTAAGTCTCTTTTGTGTTATTGCATGGGTCTGTCTGCTAGGCCCTCAAATGTGAACGTTGCCCTCTACTGGTGGGTAATCTGGATAGCAGGTTGCTCTACAAGTACTAAGGATATAATGAAATATGTCACATTTATCTCACATTTATGCAAATTAATTGATCAGCATTGTTCTATAATGTTAATCTTCCAATTACTTAGCAAAATTTGAATGAATTAAATTGTTCTGCCCTTTTTCTTCAATTACCTTCAGCTGTTCCTAAATCCATTTGCAACACCATAAAGTTTTTTCTACACCCATTTATGTTAATATGTATCAGTTAGTTCTCACAGTTCATGTTGATAATGCGTGTTAATTGTTTTGCAAATAACTAGTAAAACAATGCCTCCTGAAAACATTAAAAATGACTACTTCCTGTGTGACGGGACTTCTCGATCAGACTGAAGACCTTTGAATGCAATCATGTCATTTAGTGTTGATGTCTTTATATTAGGATGGTTTAACTGATCTAAATACTAAAGCTGTCCAATATCATGAGTTTGGGTATTTCACTGACTGTCAGCTATTATGATAGCGCTCCCTGGAGGCCAAGTCTCCCCTTAAAGGAGGCGAGGTGCTGCTAAGAGTTACTAATTACCTGCTTTTGTCTGCTCATTGTGGTCACTGTTATGCTGCCACCACCGGTCCTGACTGCTGCCTTGACACGGTAGACTGTGACGTTCTATTCTCGCATCTAAACAAGTGTAGTCATCAAAGATACAGTCCTTAACGTGATCCGATCATATTAGGCAGACTGGAGTTTCCCTTGTTACCTGGGCCAGTATTCCCAACATTCATCCCCACTTAATTGTTGGTCACCACAAGACTCCATTCTGGGTCCAAGTCTCTTTGCTTTGTTCATGCTTCCTTTAGATTGTATTTTTCGTAGGCTTGACATCGTAGGCTTGCATGATTTACAGTTGCCAAGGATTTGGGTTTTAAATTTGATAAACAGTTATTGCTCAGTAATTAAGAGCAGCTCTTTTCATTTATGCCCCTTAACGTAGGTGAAGGTCTGTCTTCTTTCTAACGACTTTCAAAGAGTTGTTCATGCTTTTACCACTTGTTTCTGGATTATTGTAACTGTCTCCACATTGGAAGTGATCTGCCATTGCTACATCATTTCCAAACTGTTCAAAATGCAGCAGCTTGTCTTCTAACAGGGAAGAAATAGTATGAGCACATCTTTTAAAATCATTTATACAACTAAACAAAAGTGCCACAATACTGATCCATATAAGAAAATAAATTGTTAAATCAATAACATAACAAGATAATATACCACACCCGCGTAAGTTTATGGTAACATACATCGAGCACCTGAGTTCTTTTTTTTTTCATTTCAGATCTATGACAGTTCCTTATCGCATTATCTGTTCAAATCAAAATTATAGTCAGTTCCTAAAAGTTCCATTTGCTTTGTTCATTTCTGTAGAAAAGGAAGATTTTCTCTGCCAACAAAGTGTCCAAGTTTTCCCATAGTCACAGCCTCTGAGATCATCGCTTTCCACATGGAATTAGAGGGAGGTTCATCCCCAACCAACCTGACCATTATGGCTTTCCATGCTAGCGTGACAAACATTCTTTTTAGGAGAGATAAGACCCTTCCCCAGCAGACAGGGAAGTGGGTCAACAATCACCTGCTGAGCCACAGCTGTGCTAATGTCTTCTGCACATACATCCTAACAAAACATTTGCATTTATTTAGCTTTCCTTTAAACAATGCAGCCTGACTCTGATATTAGGTGAGATTCCTGTTTTCTAAATATATGGAGATATGTAAATATGATGCAAAAAGTTGGATTGCAGTTCTTTATATCTGTTGCAAATAGAAATTCTGGATGGCAAATCTCAAAATCTTATTCCATAAACCATTATCAATTGGACATTAAAGCAACATACTCCAAGATGTTTTTAACCATGTAAGTTTACCCGTATTCAACCTTAGCGTCTCATAGTAAAATTTGGATATAAAGTGTTTTTGCAGCTTATAGTTAAAAAAAAAGTACCCCATGGATGAGACTCATTTGAGATTTCTAGTGAATTGTTTTTCTTGTTTACAAAGTCTCTGCAGATAATTATAGAAGTATTTATTTAAACGTGTTCTTGAGTTTTGAGTGATTCAGATGTTTTAAATCTTCAATTTTCAAAGGGGTCAAACACTACAGCAATACCAGAATGTAAATCTTGGACCTGATCCCTGTCCTGAGAGCACTGGGCCAGCTGTCAGTCCATAATGAGGTGGAGAAGGTGAGTGTTAATAAATGCTATTGGTAAGTTTTTTCCAGGCACATAGTACTTTAAGTATGTGGGGGTTGTTCTTAGCAATTTGTGTCAAGTCTTTCATACTTTTACCAAGAGGATTCACAGGAGAAGAGAGTTTACAAACAGCTGACGCTACACCAAACCAAAGTCTGAACCTTCACTAATCCTCGCTCGCATATAGTATTCTATATTTGGTTAGGGTTCGGGTTAGTGTGCCTGCTAATTTGGAAGCTAAAGTATTGGCAATTTTACCCTGGGTTCCCGACTATTCTAAATAAAATCTGTTATTACTTTATTTTTAACTTTAATATCATTCATATCTAGATTTACAAACCGTACGGATATGGGACCTATCATTTTTTAAAAGATTCTTACTTTAATGAGGTTGATTCTGCTGAGAAATTAAACAGGGAGACTCGTCCCTGTGTAATTTCTCTAGTTGTTCTTTGAGGTTTTTTAATCAAGCAATTGATATTCTCGACATAAAACTGATTGATATGGGGGTAAGCTTAATTCCAGAATAATTAAACCCAGATGAAGCCCAACTGGAGGGCTGACTGTAAATTCTCTCAGGGTTTATGGTATTGCCCTGAGTTCATTTTTCTGACTTTCCAAAGTTTTTCTTTATATCCATTACTTAGGAAAATTCTTCAGTGCATGTGGTTGCCGCTGCCAGTGAGTTGGGGGTGGGAGGTGTTTATTAATGTCATGAGCGTTTCATCAGTGCACAATACTTCTTAAAAGCATGGTGCCACCTTACTTGTTAGCTCCTAAACTTTCACAATCCAGCCAGAACACTGCATTCAACCAACCAGCTACTCTTGACAGTGCAAATATCAAAATTAAAACGGAGCAGTTGAGCTTTTTCTGTTTTTGCTCCCAAATTGTAGAAGAGTTTACCTCTTAACGTCAGAGCTGCCCAGACCAGTGAATATTTTAAATCCTTAAATCTTTATTGTTCTATTATAGCATTGTTGTTTTCATCATTTTATTACATGGCATTGCTTTCCTCTGTTGATATTCTTTTATTAAATATATTTGCTTGTGTGTGTGTACATTGGATTTAGGGATTTCTATTTATTTTAGCCTGTATAGCATTTTGGTCAACAGAGTTGTTTTTTTCTCTCTCTCTTTTAGATGGTGGTTTGTAAAAAATTCTACTTATATTCATTCTTGCAGAAGAGAAAGAAATTTGCAAAGGCATTTTACCATTTCATGAAAAATATTAGCTTGTTTTGTCAAATAAATAAAAAAATAAATAAACAGGGGCAGGAAAAGGCTGGAAAAGGAATTGATGGAAATCTAAAAAGAAAAAAAGACGTGGAGGAGCCTTTGACTATTAACTATGTTATCTGGAAACAAGTCAGTAACATGACTGGGTATACAGGGTTCAGAGAACAGAACCTCTTGGAAGTAAAGCTGGACAGAAGTTCATCAATCTGGGGGAGTGATGTGCAACAATTTTAGAAAAAATGCTCCTCAGCATAAAATTGTAAAGATTTTGAAGATCCCTCCATCTACAGTACATGATATCATGATGATTACATGATACATGATATCATTATATCATATTTAGAGAATTAGGAGTGTCAAGGGTCAAAACTGGATGTATATGATCCTTCAAGGAACACTTTCAGAAATCAGTCTGTGTGATTTGCCGTGGAATCCACAAATGTAAGTTAAAGCCAGAAATGGTGCCGTATTCTCTGGGCCAAAGATCATGTAAAATGGTCTGAAAATGCTCTGGGTCCCCTCAAAGTTCAAAACATGACTCAGAGGTTCATATGTGGCAGTGGCACAGTATTGTTTGCAATTTTGTTGTGTATGTGTAGCAATATATATAGGCAATGACAAATAAAGTTTTCTTCTTCTTTTAGTACCTATACAGTGTGTGGACAACTTACACATCTGGAAAGCTGTCACCAAGATTACATAAAGGTTTTAGAATAATATATGCTCCCATCCAGTCAACATATCTTTCAGAGAAGGCCTTGTATATTTCACCATGACAGTGCTACACCACATACGTCCACCACAATAGCATGGCTTCACAGGAAAAGTCTGGGTGCTGAGCTGACCTGCCTGCACTTCAGAACTTCCACAAAAAGAAAACATTTGGAGCATCATAAAATGAAGAATCCAGCAAAGAAGGCCCAGAATTCTTGAGCAGCTACAATCCTGCATCAGACAAAAATGGGACATTTTTCTCCACAAACTCCAGTAACTGGTATCTGGTATAACTGGTAAGTTTTTTTGAGATGTGTTGTTCATTAAATGGAAAAAATGTCTGAGTTTCAATACCTGCTCTTTGTATTGGAAATAAAATATTCAGTTCAATTTAGTTTTATTTATGTAATGTCTATAATTGGCAAAGTTGTTTCTATGTGCTTCTGAGAAACTCAGATCATGACCCCTGAGCACATGGCAAAGCCCAACAGTGGCAAGAAAACAACGCCCTCTTGGGATGAAACCCGGACCAGGACCCAGCTCAGTTCTAGGTGGGACCCTCCTGCTGAAGGCCAGCTGGCTAAAGGAAGACATGAGGAGGGAGACAGGACAGAGAGGATGAAGGACAAAGGGAGGAGAGGGACAGAAATATATAACATCTGGAATATCCATCCATCCATTAACTCCCGCTTATCTGGTTTTGAGTGGCGGAGGCAGGAGCCTAAGCAGGGAAACCCAGACCCCCCCATCCCCATCCACCTCCTCCAGCTCTTCTAGCAGAATACTGAGGTGTTCCCAGGCCAGCTGAGAGACATAGTCTCTCCAGAGTGTCCTGGGTCTGAACCAGGGCCTCCTCCCAGTTGGATATGCCCGGAACACCTCTCAAGAGAGGCGTCCAGGGGGCATCCTTACCAGATACTCGTACCACCTCAACTGATTCCTCTTGATGTGGAGGAGCAACAGAGAAAACTCATTTCAGCCACTTGTATCTGTGATCTCATTCTTTCAGTCACAACCCACAGTTCATGACCACAGGTGATGGTGGGAACAAAGATCTACTACAGTTCATGACCACAGGTGATGGTGGGAACAAAGATCTACTACAGTTCATGACCACAGGTGATGGTTGGAACGAAGATCTACTATTGTTCATGACCACAGGTGATGGTTGGAACGAAGATCTACTACAGTTCATGACCACAGGTGATGGTGGGAACGTAGACTGACCAGTAAACAGAGTCTCACCTTTTGGCTCAACTCCCTCTTCACCACAACAGACCAGTATAGAGTCCACATTACTGCAGATGCTGCACTGATCCATCTGTCAATCTCCTGCTCCATCCTTCCCTCACTCATGAACAAGACCCCAAGATACCTGAACTCCTCCACTTGAGGCAGAACCTCATCCCCGACCAAAACTGGAACCCCTCCGACTCCCGGCTGCACCTAGGAATTCTGTCCATAAAAGTTATGAACAGAATCGTGACAACGGGCAGCCCTGGTGAAGTCCAACTCTGACTGGAAAAGAATCCAACCTACAACCGGCTTACAATTGTAGCCCGTAACAACGGACCCTGTACCCCAGACTCCCGGACCATCCCCCCACAGGACACCTCGAGGGACATGGTCAAATACCTTCTCTAAGTCCACAAAGCACATGTGGACTGGTTGGGCAACATTGTTCTACATTGTTCCTCCTGAATCTGAGGTTCGACCATCGACTGGACTCTGCTCCAGCACCCAGACCAGCACCCAGACCTGACCAGGGAGGCTGAAGAGGGGGATTCTCCTGTAACTGGATCACACCCTCCGGTCCTCCTTTGCTTTAAAGGTTGTTCTTTTCTTCAAACACTGTTTTATCTTTAAATAATATACTTTTCTTTAAATGCTTTTCTTTTCTGTAAATGTTGTTCTTTTCTTTAAACTGGTTTTTCTTTAAATACTGTTATTTTCTCTAAATGGGGTTCTTTTTTGTTAAAGTTCTTCGTAAATGATGTGTTGAAGTAGCTGCAGATTAAATCAGAGAAATCAGCTGTTCTATCGTGAACGCTGATGAAGTCGGTGGACAGCCACCTTGGTTCAGGTACGTCAGCGTCTCGTCTTGCCGCTTGACGGCCGGCGACGTGGCGGCGCACAGCACATATTGGAAGGAGCCATGCTTGGCCCCGCCCTCAGCCAGGAGCCGCGCCTCCTCATTCTTCAAAAAAGGCGCCAGGGCCTCCCTGAGGGCCGACAGAGAGGGGAGGGGCAGTTATCTAATCAGCTCATTACAGATCAAAGATCTGCTGCCGTTCCTGTCACCTTTACATCAAATTGTCACATTTATGCCTTAAAGTTCCGACATTATTACCTGATGAAGCTGGCAGAGTGCTGCTGATTCTGGTTCAGGTTCTGGTGGTAGGACTCAGGCTGCTGGTGGCAGAACAGCATGTTCTCCAGGTGGCGAGTTCTTGATCTCGTTTCTTCAGCTCAGAGACGTTTGCAGCTGTTCGTTCACCACTGCTTCTTTATATGAGCCTCGTGATGTCACCGGGACAGACCTCTGAGGGGCGGGGCCAGACAACTCCAGCCCACCCTCCCCCGCCCCCCGAGTCAAAGTCCGAGTTGATGTGTTACAGCGACAAGACACAGCGCTGCTGGGAGGTTTGTGGGCGTCTGGCCCTTTAAGACCAATCAACAAATCGATGGATCAATCAACTTTGATTAGTGACAGGAAAAGAAAGATTAAAAGAATAAAAGGAAGGAAATATAAAGGGAGAATGTACTAGATTTCATTTTAAAAGATTCAAAAAGTTAAACGTCTGCAATAAAAAAAAAGTATTTTAAATTTAAGATTTATAAACTTCAGGACAAATTAAAACCTAATTTAAATTTTATAATTGCAAATTTTCAGGCAAAAATACTTAATTTCTAAAGTTCTTAAATAGTCTTAATAAAGCTCAAAATTTCTGATTTAAATATTTTTAACTTTGAAAGAAAATGTTTGAATTCTGACACAAATTTCAAGAAAAAAGTAAATTCAGATTAAAATACTAAAAGAATAAGTAAATTTTTCACTTGAAATTTTTGATTTGAACTTCATGAATCTACAAATATGGACGTTAAAAAACATCTAACTTCAAAAACAAACAAATGAACTAGTTAAAAAAATATGGTTTAAAATTTCAGACTCGATGTGACAAAACTATTTGTCCAGAAATTCTGGACACCAGCTTGCAGCGGTGGCGCCCCCTGGTGGCCTGGAGGCTCCAGCTGAGAGAAGAATGAGGAAACTAGGACGTTGTTTGTTTGATGTCTCTGCGTCTCTAAAGTCAAAGTCTGCTCAGGTTAATGTTCAACCACCTGTGGACGAAGGTTCAACGTCGCACTGTGGGGAGGAGGAGGAAGAGGAGAGGGAAGAGGTGTCGGAGGAGGTGGAGGAGGACAAGGAGGACGAGATGGAGGTGCGAGAGGAGGTGGACAAGGACAAAGAGGACGAGGAGGTGGTGGACCAGGACAAGGAGGAGGAGGTGGACAAGGAGGATGAGGAGGAAGGGGAGGAGGTGGAGGAGGAGGAAGAAAAGGGTGGAGGAGGACAAGGAGGAGGTCTGGGTAAACATGAGCAGAACCAACGTTTCAGTTGTCCGTCTTTTATTTCAGAGCAAACAGCTGTTTCCATGGTTGCAGATCAATCACAGGTGCATCAAAGACAAAAAGAGAAACCAACTTCTGTACAGTCATGATCAAAGTTAAATTACAGGCTGAGGTCTGACATCACACCAGCGACCCATCTGATTGGACCGCTTCAGGGCCAGCATGACTCAAGGAGCTCGTCTGTCTCAACCGGACGTTCAGTCGCTAAAACTAAAATAAAATGAAAATAAAATAAACCTCTGTTTGGAAACAAGATGATTTTAAAGCTGCAAGTTTGAAAAAGCAGCTTTGATTTCAGAGAAGAACCGACAGAAACTTCCAGAAAGGTTTGGTCTTAGGAACTCACAAATTATAAAATTAGAACTTTATACATTCACCGATTTATGAGGGAAAATTCATAAACTCACAAATTTCAAACCAAAAAAAATCTAAATTTGACTTTTTAAAACTTGAAAATTGTCAAAAAAAAGTTGTACATTTAAATCCTGAAAATTATCAGAAAAAGACAAAAGTGGAAATCTGAGAAATAAATAAATTTAGTCTCGATGGAAGATTTAAATCATTTAAAATTTCCACCCCCCCACCCCCCCACACACACACACACACATATGTAACAATAATAATTATAATACTAATAATAATAATAACAATAATCATAATAATAATAATGATAATAATATTAACCGTAATGAACATAAATGAACGTTTCTGGTTAAAACTTCTGACTTCTAGAGATGATGATGATGAAGGTGATGATGATGATGAAGGTGTTCAGAGGAAAAAAATTTCAATTTTTTTTTGTAAAGAATTTAGAAAAAAAATTGAAAATAATTGATTTCAACTCTGAAACTTTAGATTGTACATTTTTTAGTTAAATGTTTATTTTATAAACTAAAACTTAAAATTTAAATTCAATTTTCTAAGTTGAAAAAAAAAGTCTGAACTTCCAAATAAAACTTTGACTTCAGAGAGAAATTCCTAAATCTGTGAATTTATAAAGTCAAATTTAAATAATTTTACTTTTAAATTTAAATAACTGGAAAATTCATGACAGAAACTTAAACCAAAAGGTCAAAGGTCACCGATTATTTCAGCCACTCTGAGCAATAACTAGAAGAAGACATGAAGGTCAGAGGTCACCGTGTCCCATCAGTCCCTGTCTGCCCATCAGTCAAAGTCCGTCCAACAGTCCTAGTCTGTCCCATCAGTCTCAGTCTGTCCACCAGTCTCTCAACGCTGGTCAGTGTCAGTGACTGAGCGCGCTCAGACAGCGTTTCCTCACAGTTTTTGGTGTCACGCAGAAATTCCAGGTTCAGATAAATGTGGTCCACCTTCTAACGTGCACATCAACAGAAAACTGTGCACGTCAAACTGAAGTTAAATCTGACGGATTGTCCAACACAAAGTTCAGATTGCTTGATCAATAAGTTTCTGATCAGTTCAGTTTAGAAACATCTGGATCCTGGTGGTCCCAGACCGGAAACATCTGGATCCCAGTGGTCCCACACCTGAAACATCTGGATCCTGGTGGTCCCACACCCAAAAAATCTGGATCCCGGTGGTCCCACACCTGAAACATCTGGATCCCGGTGGTCCCACACCTGAAACATCTGGATCCCAGTGGTCCCACACCGTAAACATCTGGATCCCAGTGGTGGTTCCAGACCTCTACCTGTCCTGGTTCCAGTCTGCAGATGTTTTCAAGTAGGGCCGGTTCCTCTCTGGCTGTCCAAAGTTATGCCTGGGTCTAGTTTCTGACTGGGGGGCAGTTTCTGGGGTCCAGGTTCTTTCTGGGGGACAGAACTAGAACCTGGACCCCAGAAACTATCTGGGGGCCAGTTCCTGTCTGGCTGTCCGGTTATGCCTGGGGTCCAGTTTCTTGGATCTATTTTCTGTCTGGTCACCAGTTTCTGGGGTCCAGGTCCTGTCTGGGGTCCAGGTTCTGTCTGAGAGACAGTTTCTGGGGTCCAGGTTCTGTCGGGGTCCAGGTTCTGTCTGGGGTCCAGGTCCTGTCTGGGGTCCAGGTTCTGTCTGGGGTCCAGGTCCTGTCTGGGGTCCAGATCCTGTCTGGGGTCCAGATCCTGTCTGGGGGCCAGGTTCTGTCTGGGGTCCAGATCCTGTCTGGGGTCCAGGTTCTGTCTAGGGTCCAGGTCCTGTCTGGGGTCCAGGTTCTGTCTGGGGTCCAGGTCCTGTCTGGGGTCCAGGTTCTGTCTGGGGTCCAGGTCCTGTCTGGGGGCCTCTCTTCAGTGAAATTCACTAGTTACTCACTAAAATAAATCTAAACTAAAGTTTAATTAAATCAGAAACTCAGAAAACTAAAACTTTAAATGTTTTAACTTAAAAATTGTGAAAAAAAAAGACTTTTAACCTGAAATTTGTGAGAAAAATCAGAACTTTAAATCCAGATTCAGCAGCAAATGTAGAATATCTGATTTTACAAACTGATGATTAAATGTCATTAAATTCAGAAATCTTTAGAAATGGAAACGTCTCCGCTCTCCCCAGACCTCCGGACTTCAGGTCTGGACTGGTTTCCAGCTCTGGTCTACATTCCAGGCCCGGTCTGGTTTCCAGGTCAGGTCTGGATCCCAGGTCTGGTCTGTTTTCCAGGTCAGGTCTGGATTCCAGGTCAGGTCTGGATTCCAGGTCTGGTCTGTTTTCCAGGTCAGGTCTGGATTCCAGGTCTGGTCTGTTTTCCAGGTCAGGTCTGGATTCCAGGTCTGTTCTGGATTCCAGGTCTGGTCTGTTTTCCAGGTCAGGTCTGGTGTCTAGGTCAGGTTTGGCCTTGATGCCACATCCCAGACTGGACTGGACTGGACTGGACTCGTCTGGTCTGGACTCTCAGCTGCTCCTCGTCTTTAAATATTTGACAGTCTGAAGGAAGTTGAAGATGAAAGTTGGCAGCAGGAGGTGCAGGTGATGGAGGGGGACGTCTGAAGCCTTCGCAGCGGTTACATTCAAGAGTTTCTACGGGGAAGGACGTGTTGGACGAGGACACTACGGGACAGATGGGACCGTTAACTGTGAGACGACACATCTGAGGAGCTGCTGCTGTTGCTGTTGGTGGTCTGAGCTCGTTTGATGTACAAGTTCAGTAACTTCATCTGCAAACAGAGACACCAGAGGACACCAGGTCTTTACTGGAGACACAGGACTGATCAGATGTCCAAGCAGATCTAAATATACCTCAAAAATATACATTTATATTCCCCCCAATAAATGTTGATTGATAGCAATCACCTTTCTTAATTTATTTTCTTTACTGGAAAACTAAAAGCTGAAAGACATAAAATATATCAAAATAATGTGTTAGAAAGTATAAAAAAGCTCACAGTCATTAGCTAGAAAGCTAATTAACGATGCGTACAAATTACTTTGTTAAAATAAATGGACGACGTGTTGGTACTGTCCTGTTTCACGTGTTCGGCTATCTCCTCTCTAATTTCAATAATTCCATGCTGGAAACCCAAACAGAACAATCAGAGCGTCCTGATAACGTGGTGGACCCGGAACCAGCACACCAGATCCAGCAGGGCCCGGGCAGGAATGCGTTTCAAACATGGAAGTTCAGACCCCACTTCACATCTACAGAAGAAAAGAACGGGCGAAATCTGAAGTACAGGGAAGTACGAACTCTGTTTGGCAGCAACCAAGCTGCTCTCAGCATCCAAACCGAAAGAAACGTCTTCAAGTAAGTTCTATTTTAAAAGCTGACGTCAGCCGACTGCAGCTACCTGAGGGACCAGGGGAGACCATGACAGCCTCATTTAAGCTAGGCTACTGACACTCCAGGATTTTACAATCATGACGCAATGATTAACGAAAAATCAACCAAAGTCCGCAAAATATGTGGAGGATCGTCATTTTTCTACATGACCGCAATATCTCAGCAATTTTTGGTCACGCAGAGCAAAAACAGTACAAACATGGAGCGAAGAGAAGAGAATGCTAGCAGATGAGTTTCATCAATCTGTGAAAGTATAAAAGACAACTGTCATCTGACAACTAAAATACGACCAAAGAGCGTGAAAAACTATTTCCAAATGTTATAAATGAAAGCAGGTTATTTATTCTATTCATCGTTAAATATTGTGGTGGATCAAAAACAAAAATGTTATAAATAGTTTAACAAAATATTCTGAATCTGTGTTTGCAGGATATGATTGCTACCTTCATGTAGTTGTAAAAAGTACAACATTATATTAAGTAATCCAAATTATTCAGGATACGTTACTCAGATTGAGTAACTTAATGGAATATGTTACAAACTACATTTTGGGGCCTGAATTCTGTAGTGGAAAACATTTTAAAAGTAACCTTCCCAACACTGCCCACAAGTAGACATGATAAAATGGTGTAGAGGATCCTATAGGGGACAAACGATCCAGGCAAACGTGACATATTAGACCAGAATCAAGAATTAAGGATATCTTACCCTGCATTCGGGCTGGCTTTATTTTATTTTATTTTATTTTATTTTATTTTATTTTATTTTATTTTATTTTATTTTATTTTATTTTATTTTATT
>JBAMYA010000006.1:770497-788251 GCA_037176975.1 Arrhamphus sclerolepis
ACACACACACACACACACACACACACACACACACACACACACACACACACACACACACACACACACACACACACAACGGCTGCAGATTACACTGCTCCCAGAACAGTACTTTGGCTTGTTGCTTCATAGGAACTCTACCCTCAAACCTTTTGTGGAGTACTAAGCTAGTTTCACTGATCACTCCTAAGTGTTGTTATGTTTTGACAAAATGCTCTACCAAGAGCTCAGCACTCGCTGCTAAGCTTCCCCCATAGATGCTGCAGGCCCTGGGGGAGGTCTATGGCTTCCTGGCACTCACCCACTCCTACTTCAGTACTCCAGTAAATGTGTTGACATACAGTATAGCTACTAATGAGCTGCTAACTAACAAAGTAACAGCCACTGTCGGCTCTTGAAGATCTGTCAATACAAACAGAGGCTGACTTTAGCTCATTAGAAGACAACCTCCAGCAACAGATTAAAGACAAAAAACCCATACACAGTATTTTGTAACATTTCAAGAACACATTTTAACCAAGAGACCATCATGGAGACATTAGAATGCAGTATGGACATGTGAAGTCTGTGACAGCAATTGGCATTCATGACAAGTCCAAGGTATTGTGCTTCTCATGTAGGCACAAAGCCTGAACATCTAATGTTTATTGATAGCAAAGCCTACATCAGCTGTGATTATTTCAAAGCAGCACGGGAAGGCTTATTTTCAACGTCCGCATGTGTGCGTGCGTGTCATCAATGTGCTCGTTGTACACAGCTTCAGCGTTTGTTTGTGTCGCACAAAAAACAGATTAGTGAAAACACTGAGGTAAAATAAGCAGCATGACCTTGCTCTGAAACTGAAAGGCAATCCTCTGAATGATCCGTGGGTCAGTAGCTTTGTCCTTCAGACAGTTAAAGTCTATCCTTCTCATCCTCTCCCTCCCGCTCCCCTGCCTGTCTCGCTCTTTCCTCCTGTATTCCTCTTTCACTTTACCTATCTTCTACATTAAATCCCTAGTTTCTAGCACCTCATTCAAAACCCATTCTCCCACATTCTCTGCACATATGTCTGTCTTTATGTGGCGCAACACACAAAAATACATTTACAGCTCTTGATATGCATGCCATGTTTTTATGTCTTGGCTGTAAAACGGGCTGTTTGTGTTATTTCAATACATGATTGTTTCTCATGACAAACTGCAGTGACATTGATGTGTCTGATCTGCTGCTCCACCTCAAAGGCAGACAAGCAGGATGCTCAGGCAGTGGCAAACACTACCAGCCATACTGAACACTTCCCCCGCAAACTCTTTGAGCTGTGAAATGTTTGATGCATTAAGATGATAGCTGAAACAAGTCGCTCATCATCTCAAGCGTTCATTAGAAATTGGAAGTGTGTCAGAAAGTTCCACATATCATTTATGCAATGTCTAATCGCAGCTACTTGGTTTGCCATCCCTTATGTATGTATATATATATATATATATACATACATACTTATATATATATATATATATATATATATAAGTATAATTTCCAGAAATGAGCTGAAGTTTTGTGTTGGCAGGTCCAGCCACAGGACCACCAGGTCGTCCCGCCTTCCTTGGCTGCCCTGAGAAGCTGTGTGACAACCCCTGTGTGCTCCAACCACCAGGTGTTCCAGAGGTGTCGATGTAATTGTTCTTTAAACAGAACATCGACAGAACGCTCTGTGCTAGCAGTGAGGTGGTCCTGAAGCGGCCGAGGTCTTTGGAGTTCTCCTCCTTGGGGATCCACACACCATCAGCATATCTCCACTGGTTAGCGACTCCTCCTCACCTCCAGACAACTCTCCTCCACTGTTGCTGACTGAATCCCAGACAGTGCTTCTGTACGCTGTCTGCGACTCCACTGGGCCCAGGAGCAGAGGCTGATCTAGCAGCCTTGATGACTTCCTGGACCTCTCTCCAATGTGGCTCCATGATGTCAGACTCAGTTGTTGGTGGAGCTGGGATTATCTGAGCATTGTTGTGGCCGAGTTCCTGGTCTCTTTCGGGGTCGCTCGAGGTGTTGTGAAGGAAGGTGTTGACATCCTCTATGGAGCACTTGGGGTGGCCATTCCCTTAATCACCAAGACGCTTCCTCGTACAGCTGAAGGGGTTGGCCATGAAGGATGTTTGCTTCTTGACCCTCTCCTTCACTCCTCTGTGATGCTACTTCGCTCTGTGGATCATCAGGAGGTTCTTCCTCAACATCTCTCACAACTCCAGCAGAGGCTGACGTTCCTCTTCTCTGCCTCTTAAGAGATCTGAGCTTTTGCTGTAACAGTTGGCTCTTGGTGGCTCTGCGGTTCTTATTGTAGGGTTTCCTGCTGCTCGCATAGCTACACTGATGGTAGACATTGTATGTAACCGTCTGTCAGCATCACCCTTCGCCATCGTTTGAACAGTCTCGCAAACATCGCTGTCAAATCGCTGCCACATTCTCCTGCTGGCTGAAGCCATCCGATCCGCTGTTGGACCACTATGTGTGGAGTTGTGTGGAGGTACTGGTCTCTGTGGGATGAGTCCGGGACATGCCCCCTCTGCGTCTCACCAGGAACTAGTCCTGTGCGTTGCACCTGTGTGTCCTTGTCCAAGCATTTCATCCAAAGACTCTTCTGTATTTAAAAGAATTTAAGATTATGCTCTGATCAGATTTTAATGAGATGGTCCTGGTCCAACTTCAGTATGATGGTTCCGGTCAAACTCTTTTTTTTATTTATCCTTACAGTATAAGGACAAGCAGCAGTTAGCTTAAAAAGTCTTCGTTATCAGAAATCCTCCATCTCTTATTAATCCTCGTATTGGCTTGGTTTTTACTAAGCACCTTTTGTCCTCTCGGGTCAATTAAAAAAAAAAAAAGATCAAAAAAATCTAAATATTGATAAAATATAAATATTGATTCATGCTTGAAATATAAAATGATCACACTATTCTGTGTTACACCTTTCAGTCAACTAGTTTTCAACACATTACCACAAATTTTACATTGATTTTTGGAATGTGTGATATAATAGACCTCATTTACATGAAATTATTCCTCATTGTGGATAAAAATTAGCAGGAATTAAGAATTATTTCCACTATAGTTAGGATCAGAGGCATATATGTTGATATATTAACACAGACAGGTATATGTCAAAGCTAAGTCAGGATATTGTTTTGAAAGAATTTCCGTATTTTTAATGGCAGTAAACACAACTGTTGTCCTCACGGGTCAAACTGACCACTGACTCACTCAACTGTTTATAAATTCATCAAACCCTTCTGTGTCACATATTTTTAGCCAGATTCATTCCAACTTCATTCCTAAACATTACCACAAGTCCTTTTACACCTCTTTTTCTTTTTATCAATCCTAATTTATGAATTTATAAACCTCATTTAGTTGAACTTATATTTCCTAAGTACCATAGGAAACCGATCAGTGAGGGTTTTTTATACATATATATATATATATATACATATATATGAAAATATATGGTTCCACCTTCCCAGCTCAGGTCCTCTACCAGAGGTCTGGGAGCCTGAGGGTTCTGCAGGATCTCAGCTGTTTCTGGGACTGCGCTCTTCTGGACACAGATCTCTGATGTTGTTCCTGGGTTCTGCTGGAGCCACTCTCCCAGTATGGAGGTTACATCCCCAAGAATTCCGATCACCACTGGCACTCCAGGCTTTACCTTCCAGATCTCCTCTTTCAACCCTCGGTACTCCTGGACGTTCCTGGTGGAAGGATCACATTATTCCAGCCGGATCTGGCCACACCTCCCCGCTCCCTCGGACGCCCCTGGCTGGCCAGGGAACACAGGGAGAACATGCAAACTCCACACAGAAAGGCCCTTTTGCCACCCTCACCCAGGGTATGACAAACACACCCCCAGCACCCACAGCGACCCCTGTGGGAGTTGAACCCAGGACCTTCTAGCTGTGAGCCGATTGCGCTACCCGCTGTGCGACGAAAAACAGTCTTAGTACCATAGCTACGTGTTGCTGTTTAGACCCCGATCACAACTGAATTGTACATGACAGACAAATTCAAGTCCTGTTGGTCTATTGAAAAAACCCCAAAAACCCAAAACAAACCTCCTTTAGTTTTTTCCTACGTAAAAGCATTAATCAGGTTTAGCATTCCCAAGAAAGGATGGGTTGTGGTTCAACCCCTCAATCTATATTTTAACCTCTTACATACCAAACATCGGTGACGTAGTACTGTATCAGTGTGTGATTACACACCAGTGCTGTTCATAAGAGTGTCGCATACAGAGCTCCTCCTCTTTGTTTCACCGCTGTTACGTCCCAAACTGGCACTGAGATGTGATAGATGTGGAATGAAATGTTTTGCTGTTTCACCTGCATGTGTTTAACAGAGACCCTGCGATGGACTGGTGACATGTCCAGGGTGTACCCTGACCTTTGCCTGAAGACAGCTGGCATAGGCTCCAGCAGACCCCCTTGACCCTGCACAGGAATAAATGGGCACAGATGGATGTTTAAAAGCACACACAGGCAGAATGAAGCCTGATTTAAACTTTTCTATCAAACTGTCGGCATACAAATGTCATAGGTGTGAACCCTCCACCATATGCTATACCAGACCCTGACAAGCACCTCTCTCCAAATGTAGCTACACATTTGCTAGATGTGAACCACAAGAAATGTGACTGGTTGATTCGTAGTTTAATTGTTATTCTTTGTCTTTGTATTTCTTCATAGTTTTCAAGTCAGATAGAACCACCTATGCAGTGTCTGCAAAAATGACTGATGCTCAACATTTACCAGTAGAAAGTCATGTAAAATAGACTTTACTTTCTCCATTGCTGTAACTGAACTACATAAAGGAAGGAGATAAAAGACAACTCAGTCAATAAAGGGAAATCGACAAATGAAAGCACACTACAGCGCTGCAGAAAAGAGCTTGTTAGCCCTCGGAAGGCTGGTGGTGTTATTTCAGAGTGACACAAGTGTAAACACCAAAGATGGCCTGCGCATAGCCTACATGCGTATCTGCCACGCAGACGTAAATCAGGCTTTAAGGTGCTATAGAGGTGTAGCAAACCGGTTGAATGTACATGACCTTTGACCCTTCCAGTGGCAATGCATGAGAAGTGTCATGCCACGAGCCAGTTTCACACAGCAACTGTGCTATGAAGATGCACTTCATCCCCGATGTGTGCTTTCAAAATGCATTACAGCATGCCACAAAAAACAAAAAATAAAAAGGCGGTGCTGGCTTCAGGTTCCCTGTTGCACATCTTCAGCAGGACAGAGATGCCAGCCTGGCTTCAACTGATGGCAGCTACACCAGGTTGCTAAGCACAGCAGTGGGATTTGCTAAGTAGCTAGTGCCTCTGCTGGTCAGACCTCTGTGGTTAAAAGCACAATGGAAGTTTTCTTTTTTGGCTGTGTCTTTAGGTCATTTGCCAGCTTTAGCATCTTGCTTGTTACAGGCATTCTGACAATGTATCTGAATGTATCCGTCAGATGTCCCAGGCCATCTCCTACAGTCCCCCTGCTGATCAATGTGTGAGTTTGCAGCCATCCTTGTACTCCAGTTACGTGTTTCCTGTTTACAAAGCACCCATTTCTCTGTTCCTACCTCCCAAGGTGGACAGGAGCAAATTGAAATGCTATGCTTTCCCACCTTTGTGCGATTCACACAGCACAGAAAAAAGGGGCTGCAGAGGAACCAACTGTCAGCCTGAATGGAGCTACTTTGATCAGTAAACACAGTTCATTGCTGAATCCAAAAATTTAATCTATTTTGTATCACCTTGGTGCAGAAACACAGCAGTGATTTTAAGGCACAAGAAAGACAGTGTTTGAGATGGTTTGAGAAATACAGATTTTGAGCTCTAATTTATGTGCCAGAAGATAAAAAAGACCATCCAGCAAAAGATGCAAAGTCAGTGTCTGTGATGGCATGCGGGTGCATCAGCGTCCACGGCCCCACAAACAAGGTTCAGTTATAAGATGGGTTAATTATTTTAACTTTTTCAAATTCTTTCTAGGACTGGGGTGAACACATTCCATGGGGGCACTAATATTGGCACTGGTGCGTTCTGGATCGATTCCTGCCATCCTAGATCTATAGCACATCTTATTCTTGACTTCTCTTGTGTGTCAATACAACAAGTAAAAGCTCAATCAGGGTAAAAATACCAAAAACAAACAAACAAACAAAAAAAACAACCCCCCCCGCCCCCAAAACTATTTTGTTTGACATTTAAGAGTAGAAAAATCAGATCGATTGGTTTGATATTTAGTTGTTTTGCTCAGATACATTACTGTTGTGCTTGCCAGCTTTCAGAAATGTAAGTCAGTATCATTTAGGCGGAATGTGCTTTTACTAAACTGCTGCAACAATTATTCACTTAATTGTTTTAAATTTCAACAAATCACTTACTTGATAGGACAAATTGATATTACTGAAGGTTGCCTGCAGACTGGTAGTCTAACTTTGTTATTGGAAAAAAACTTGAATTTATTACCAAATTATTATTGAAGACCAAACATCTGCAACACAAATCCTGATGAGCTTTGACTTAATGATGAGCTGAGGATGCTGATATGCTGAACCAAGATGGCGAACATGGCCTGAATTATATCTGCTACACATCAGTATTGGGAGAACTTTGCCTCAGCTGCATGTGGAATAGAGCAACTAAAAATACTGTTGTTTCTGATCAGGTTGGAAGCTGAATTTATTTCTTTCCACCACTTGTCCACAGGTATCAAGGCAATGTCAGAGGAAAATATCTGTGTTGCTGGGAAACATCTAAAACATGCAGGACATCAAGGCCTGGAGTTGAAGAGCCTTGATGCAGTACACACACACACACACACATATATATATATATATATGTGTATATGTGTATGTATACACACACATATACACATATACATATACATATACATACATATATGTATATATGTATACACATCTCCTTAAGCCAGTGCCTACTTTATCATCCGTTTCACCTGCTTTTATGGTCTTGTCTTCTCTACGTGCTTCCTGGTCAGTCCTGGTTGCTCCCTGTGTTGCTGCCTTTTGTCTGGTTGTTCAGGATTCTGTTTCGGTTTTGGTTTTTGTACTTTGGACAATATAGGACTTATGTTTAGATACTCCTGCCTCCTGCTCTCGTGCATCTGGATGCTAACCTGAACCTTTCATGACAAAAAGCTTTTCAAAAGCAAGTTTTTTGGTTGATCAACAACAGACCTTCAGCGTGGTTATAAATACCTGCTGCGTAAAAAAGGAGAAAGGGCTGGTTGTGATATTAGAGTGCACTGACCCCCACCACCTGCCTCCCTTCTCTCTCCTGGCCCACCCCTCCACCCCTCCACCCCTCCACCACTGCCGCAGAATGACGGATCGATTGAAGAGTGACAAATACAGAGCGATTCAGGATTTACATCGTCCTCTGACACGCTCATATAAATGCCCCCCAGTGATAAAGAGACTACAGTCTGACAAGGACACCAGTTCTCATTTCGCTGCTCACAAGTTAAAAGATTTGCCATCTCCCATCCCTCTTTCACTCTTTCTCTCTCTCTCTCTCTTTTTAGCAGATTTCAGAGCAAAGCATACAACCTTTGTGAATTATTTAGTTTATTGACCTCTGCGGGGATTTAATATGAAGGTCGTTTCCTGCTGGCAGAGTGAGAGCCGGCAGGGTCCTCAGGTGACACGGCCAAGGTCGTCCGTCTCCCTCCAGTTAATGATATATTTGTCACACGCAGTGTGTTAGCCCTCGACACAGCGCTACTGCCTTCCACTTGATTAGTGCAACCAATAAGGGCTGCCAAAGATAATAAAGTAGACATTGGCTTAAGGAGATGTGTCAAATGTCCACAGCATCCCCCCCCAAACACACACACACGCACACACTCTGAGCAAGACAACACACACACACACACACACACAAATCCACACCCTCTCTTTCCCTCCTCCCCCTCTCTGTTCTTGTTTTATTGTTTCCTAGATGAAGGTTAAAGGGAGATGCTGAACAGACAGAACAGCCCGAGGCCGTGGAGGGCCTGGCTGCAGTCGTTGGAGCGGGTACCCGCAGCAGCCTACCTCTGCACCCCAACCCCTCCCAATCCCCTCAAGTCTATATGCAGTTCACTGGAGTGTCAAAGGGGCAAGAGGGTGAGTCGGCCAGAGCCACAGGGGCAAGTGGCTTACAGCATCTGATGTACATGGGGGGCAGTAGAGAGCTGCTGGTCCCTGACCGGGCCTGTCACTGATAATAATCACAGAGAGCTATGGAGCCTTATTAGTGCTGCTGTTTGGCTGAGACAAAATGGCGCCCCTAAGGTGAAATGCAGGTGAATTACGTCGGGAGGAAGGAAGGCATTTAAACATGGGTGGCAAATACATCCTGACAAAGTAATGTAATGAACTTGGTGGAGCATGTGAGGATAATAAGCAGGGTTTAAATCTGTGAGGACTGAACAAGCCTTGAGTGCACCACTATTGATTTGTTTGTATGATGCCAGTGATAATGGAGGATGCAGGACGCCCAGCAACGATAGACAGATGATGCTGGAGGAAAAGGTGCTGCAGTGAAGAGTGAGCAGGCTGACTCCTGACTTCTCCTGGAGTAGTGTGCAGTGGGATGATGCCACCAGATGATTTCACCAACGACACTTGAGAGAAACTGGAGATAGCTGCTGACGCTACGACCAATCAGGCATTACAATATGCACACACACAAAAACATTCCCACACTTTTGGTTAGAACATACGTAAATGAGATCACCTCTTAAAGCAAAACATTAAAAAAATAACCAGAACTGTTCAGTAATAACATAAAAAACAGAATTCTTTATTAAAGCAAATTAATATCAAATTACCATATGTATGCTCATCCCAAATAGGCATCCAAGTCGTCCCAAAACAGTTTATCAATCAATCAACCTTTATTTATACTGCACCTTTTGTACAATAAAATGCAGCACAATGCACTTTACAAAATGAAAATAAAATAAAAACAGATTTGTCCCCACCCATCCCACAACCCGGAGGACAGCAGATTCACTGTACGTCCTTCTGTTAACAAAAGGTATTTTTTAAAGGCCTTGGATGGACCTGAGGGTCCACGAGGGTTCATAAGATCAAAGTGAATCTGTACGATTTAAGACTTTTAAAAACCGCCATAAAATTGGTCCTAAAAGACACGGGGAGACAATGCAGTTCTCTTAAAACTGGTGTAATGTGAGCCTGCTTTCTGGTCCCTGTCAACACACGAGCAGCTGAGCTCCGCAGAAGCTGAAGGCGTGAGATGTTTTCTCGTGAAGACCAGAAAGTAGGTAGTCAGTCCGACTTGAGACTAAATGAGGTCCAGGTTCCTTACTGGTATGTAGTTTCGATAAATGCTTCTCTCTCTTAGCCTTTACACCAATAACTAAAACTTCAGTTTTGTCCTGGTTGAGTTTCAGGAAGTTTCCCGCCATCAATCACCGCAAATTAAAATGGGAGGTTAAATCTGTGGGAGCAATGGTGTGGTCTATGATTCCACAGATTTGTTGGGTCTATTAATGGTCCTCTATTCAAGACCTTTTCCTCTCTTATCTTAACTACCCAGAGCCATCCATAATTTGGACAAGTCCTATCTTATATATTACTGTTTATCTCCTAGTCTTTGCTTTACTGTGACAATTAGGCTCACTGTTAAGAGTTGTGTTTGCTAAATCCAGATTAACTCCTACCACCTGTGTATCTATAGAAGGTATCAGGTGGATTATTGGATACAATACGCTCCATTATGTGAGACTGTGTTTTGGCACAAGGAGCTAACTGACTTTAATCACTGCAGTAAGTCCTCATACAAGAAGGTGGAGTTTTTTCAGCCATGATATTTCAAATTTTAACTTCCCATAACAGGCCATCTGTGTCCTATTGCTTCCATATAATAAACGCAATTGAGCTTGGTGCAAACAGATTTAACTCATATGTTTATGTGAAGATAATAACGTCCTTTAGGGAATTTGACGGCAAGACCTCCCCAGGCACATGTGACTGGGGAGGTCAGCTGTGTAGACACTTATTGGCCTATTCATTAAGGAGAACTGGGACACGAGTCTAGGGTGAGTTCTTCGGGTTAAGGTCTTCACTTCCAAAGTGACTCTGTGGCTCAGACCTCATTTGCAACAAGACAAGCCTATTGTAACAGCAAATAAAACAATATTGATTTTGCAAGTGGCAACCAGGCTGTGCATCTTATTGATCAGGATCAAGCACTTATCACTCTCCAGGCCCAGAGTGTGCCAATGTTAAGCCCAGGTCTCAGGTCTTAATTACGACCGTGGCCTTTACATGGTTCCTCTTCTAATCATGAGTTCCTCGCCCAATAAAACTGCTGCATTTAACCTTCCCTGTGGCTGGGCTGACCTGCTGACAGCAACTTCAGAACTAGTGTATGTATTAAATATGTTGAATAGTTCATAAGTATTTGAAACTAATTAGATTAATGTGACGCATTTGTGTGGGTGCATAGCCATACCACGAGAGGGCGCTATGACTCAAACAACGTATTGACGTTCATATACGTGGTCGATTCACACAAGTGATATGGTTGAATAAAACTACTACAGTTCTAACCAATACATACAAATACATACAAATCTCAGATAAAAAAGTCAGAATTCTGACTTTTTTATCTGAGATTTCTAATT
Organism: Arrhamphus sclerolepis; assembly: GCA_037176975.1. NCBI lineage: Eukaryota > Metazoa > Chordata > Actinopteri > Beloniformes > Hemiramphidae > Arrhamphus > Arrhamphus sclerolepis. The sequence goes on from JBAMYA010000006.1 coordinate 781,174, forward strand.
TTCTTTTCTTCAGTGGCCCTAATACTCTTCCGTAAATACATGTGTCTCCTACGTATGTTTCATAGAACGATAAATCAAAGCATGAGCCCACGGACGCAACAAACATTGGCGACGAGGATTACTTTAGTTTTATCGAGCCATGTTAGCACCGTGGTGTTGAAGTAGTAGTGCACGTAGTAATGCACACCTGCCATTAATACATAATGAATACATATCATTTATGTATTTATTAATGATAAATTCATAAATCTGTCATGATGTATTCATAACACATTAGGTTTATTGGTATTATTACATAACATAATATGTAATAATATAATATAATTCTTAATTGTTTTATTTACATTTGACATTTACATTTGACTGACAAATTTGTATCACATTAATTAGCCCCAAATTTATTAGCCTGTTTATGCAAAATCTATGTAATCCAAATTAATGGAGATTTTATTTACAATTGAAATATATAAATCTTTAAAGGAGTGTATATTTTCTTTTTTTTGAGAAAACAGACGTTCCTAGAAATGAGAATGACATTTGAATACTGCGATATATTATGTAAACAGAAAAAAGTGCAACACTTTAAGAAGACCAACAAAAAGTTTTACTGTCTCATATGTAGTCATATGTTCTTGCTGGGTACCCGCACTCGTCTCTCACCACCCAACCTCAGGGAACCTGCTGCTGGGAGAAAATCTTACACAGTGTCCCTTTAAACTTTTAACTCTGTAGTCTCTTAGACCACCTCCTTGTTATGCTGCTATAGTTCTAGGCTGCTGAGGGGAGTCCTGTTGTGCACTGAGTGTCTTCTCCCTGTTTCTCTTATCTCAGTTTCAGATGGTCTTGGACCCTTCGAATAACATAAAGAGTGTATATCTTCTACAGTTTCTCTCCTTCTTGCAGATCATGGTGATGCTGGGTGCTGCTATGATGGGCAGCTCAGTGGTTTGTGCTGACACTTCACAGCAAGAAGGTTCAGTTGGATCTTGGTTCAGCTGCATCTTTCTGCTCTCTCTGAGTCTGCTTGGGTTTTTCTCTGGGCACTCTGGTTTCCTCCCACCCCAAAACATGTTATTCAGGCTAATTGGTACTATTAAATGAAGCTTTTTCCTAAGTTACAGCAACTATAATGCAATTTGATATATAGGAGTAACTATGGGAATAATAGAGGTAATTAATCTGGTCTGTTAAATAATCTGATCTAGTTAATCTAGTTGCTGTGTGTCTGTGGCAGTGAGAGAAAGCTGCTAGTGTTGTAAAAGCGCCTCAAGTGGTCCCTGGACTAGAAAGGTGATATAGGAGCGCACGTTGTTGTTGCATGAAATAATTTGGAATAAAGAAAAACACATGCATATATGAAGACATTAAGAAAATGCAGACATTTCCAGACCTTCTGTGGTAAAAGTTGAACTCTAAGTGCTCTTCATGATAAACATTGCTGTGAGTTTGAACGTTGATTTTCTTTAGTGAGACTTCAAACATTTATCGTGATGTCTGATCATGTTTTTTTTTTCCATGATGATAAAGGTGGGGAGGTTTTGCTAATGTGTTGAGCAGTTCTTAGCCTGATGTTTGTAGCCCCACATTACTAAAGATAATCAGTTATATAAATGATAATCAGAAATGATTACAAACACATGCGCACACACATTGTTTTGTTTGTGTTGGTTTTAGAGAATTTTCTCAACCAAGTCAACTCTTGAATGAATACCATGTTCAGAAAAAATATTTAAATAAATAATTAGAAAAACCTTTTCCTATTTCCATCTCTTGTACTTTTATGAGTAAAGGATGGATCATGAGGTTGTATTTTTTTTAAATACTATTTTACACATATATTTTCTTATTACTGCATCTCTTAAAGGCTTATGCAGTTCAAACTTTTCTTCTTCTTCTTCTTCTTTTTACCAGCCAGTTTTTTTTTCTGGATTCCAGAAATCTAAAATACGCAAAGATGAACCCTACCCAGGAACATATAGAGTTTTTTAGTTGTTGTTGTTGTTGTTTTTTGTGTATGAGCATGCCAATATCTTATTTTGAATATCATGTGTTTGTCTACAGGAATTCCAGAGAAGGTCCAGCTCTAATCCATTGCGCATTCTTCTGAAATGATCCAGTATTTGAGTGAGAATGGCAGAACAAATCCTGCACATCTGTAAATGTACCAGCAACACCCAGAAGTAAATATGGCTGTTGGAGGAAATGCGGTGTAGTTGGAGAGTTGATTGTTAAAAAGTTACATCTTTATTTTGTCAAAGTGCAGTTGGTTTAGAGTGATATATTGTAGATCGCCAGAAATACTCACTTCCATACATCTGAAATGTAAACATGGCAGGGAAAGTGGTTGATAATGTAGGATAAGCCATTTGAGCAGAGAACAGACACTGTAATTGTGTTTTTGCTCTATGAAGACGTAAAAAGTGCTGCTGACGTCAACTTAACAAAATGTCCATGCACTTCTGAGACAAACCAAGTTGTTTGCATGCTGCAGTTATTGGCTCCTCAGGTTGTTCGAAGCCATTCAGCAGCACCTCTGATTCTGCAGTGACTGAGGCCTGCATGAATGTTTGCTGCCAGGATGAACTAACACAATGATAAAATAATACAAAGCTATTTCCCTTTAACAGACATCTAAAAACTTTGTGGCTTATGGTAAGATTATGCACCTTTTGTGTATGAGTTTGTTTTGCCTTCAATAGAAGGCAGACCTTTTGATTTTTGGAGCAGTCACAATATCTGAAATACAACACTACAGGAGCCAAATACAAGCACAAAGGTAGATGGTACAAAGGAAATTTATTAACGATTTGTTGAATGTGATAATAAATGGTACATAGGAGTGATCCCTAAAATAAATGTGAAATTTGTTCAATATCTGGTCAGGAAGAGGAACTGAGACTATGAGAACTCGTGCCTATGGACTGGCACAAAACTAAATAATTTCATTAAAAACTCTCATCTAGCCTGAGTGTTCCCTGACTGGTGAGGAACCGCGACCTGACCGTGACCAGAGAAAAACACCTGTGAAAATAGTCTGCTGGACAGTGATGAGCTTATTGGTTGAGGCTGCGTCAGGTAGTTGCCAGGGAGCGCAGGCTCAAAAGGAGAGACCGGAGAAACAGGCATCTACACTTGGAAAAGAGGCGGAACAGCGGAAAACAATAAATAAATAAAAGGTCCAAATCTTAACATGTAGGAAATTACATTCACATTTTTTGAATGCCTCAAAATGTTGGATGAAACGATGATTTATGAAACAGTCCACCTTGAATGTACCAGGGATCTCAGTCATAGATTAATGGGCTAAGAAAGAGCATTACCACTCAAAGTTCTGACAATTGTTGAATCCTGGTACCAGGTCAATCAATGGTACCTCTTTCCTCTCCTCTTCTCTTTTTTCTATCTCTGTTTCCAGTGATCTCCTCAGATCAGTGGAGGAGGGAGAAAAATCAATGGAGTAAAGTAATCACTTGGCGGAAGATACAGCGAAGGCCTGAGGCCTGCCCAGCTACCTGAGTTTCATTTCACGCATCAGCAGCTGTAACACAAACACATAGCGCTAGCCTGTACTCCCATCTTAAACAACATGAGCAGCCTGACGCTCTGTACCCCTGGTGACCTATTCCTCCCCAGAGGAAGCTCCCTGATTGCACTGCAGTATAGCACCACTTTCTACCCAGTAGCTGGTTATTGATCTGCAGTCCTCCAAGTTCTCAGGCTGTGACAGCACTGGTCATACCATATATCTAGAGATGCGGGATAGCAAAACTACGCTTTTGTGTCTCTGACATCATTGGTTAATGTGTGTAGGAACTGTACCATGGTAGGCCTGAAAAGCCACTGTTCAATAATGCAACAAGCCTGTAAGTGCTGGTGTGATCTGAGTGGGCCGAGGATCACGGCAGGTGGCCAGAAGAACCAACCATGTGTGGCAGAGGCGTGTGGTCAGGAGAGGCAGGGGAGGCAGGGGAGGCAGAGCCTCACCTGTCATCATGGAGGGAATGAAATATATAATAAACAAATTAAAAGTTATATAAATATCCAGTGATTTGAACTATAAACTATTTTTCCCATTTAACTTAAACAATTTTGATTTTTTTTTAAATTAGAAATTGCTGTTCAAATATGGTGAAGAGACACAGGTGAGGCAGCAGCAAGCTGAGCCTCACCTTAGATTGTGCAATCCCTCACAAACTGGTTTCTGCCAGTTGAGATGAGAGCGTGTTACTGGAAGTCGCCTATCAAATGTTCAAACACTTTTAAAGGTGTAATATGGAGAATATGGAGAAAGAACAGAATGTCGACATCTAGTGGCTCAAGATTGTAGTTGCAACAACAACAAAAAAGTAACTCCAGCAGTCGGGCTGCCAGGTTAGTCGTTCGTTGCGGAGTGTGTGAAGCGTTCTGTGAGGTAGTACAGTGAGAGGATCCAGATGCAGGAGATGGCAGCGGGAGTAATACTAAACGTGACTTTTATCTCCAAGAAAAGGCGTTAAAAACCCAGCCATGAAGACAAGGAAAAAAATACTGACAAGACCAGACACAGCTGGAGCAAGGAGACACAGGTGAAGCACGTCAGGGAAACGAGGCTCAGGAAAGTCAAACAGAACAAAAAGTTTTTTGTTTTGTTGTAGTGGTGCAAACACACAGGTTAATGGAAGTAATAATAAAATAGAATAAAATAAATATAATAATTAAGAGCATCCGATGCTGGTACGAAAAACTGAATCTGAATCTGAATGGAGAGAAGTGAAATGAATTAGGGAGCTGAATTTTTCAATAAAATAAAATACAGCTTTGATTTTATCGTCATACCCTTTCAATCCAGTCGATTCAATTTCCAATGAGTCCGTTCAGATTCACATTTTAAAAGCAATAATGAATTCAGATTCAAACTGGATGATTCACATTGAGATATAAAGAATTCAAATTCACTTCCTGGTGACACAAAAAATCTATCCCAAAAGAAGGAGTTTGAGCTGAAACTGAATCTGTGATCCCGCTGGTGTTTCGGAGTCTGAGTCTGAGGAGAAGAAGATGTTCTAGTGGTGGGAGGTTCTGGTCCAAATGGACCGTTGCCTCCTGCTGGAGGGGAGGGGGTTGGACAGACTGTGTCCAGCGTGAGAAGGGTCAGCGTGATCCCACCTGTACATCCTAAAGTCCTTGAGACGTGCAGGTCCTGTAGAGATGGGAGGTTGCAGCCCATCACCTTCCCAGCAGTGAGCAGAATGAGCTGCAGTCTCTGTCTGTACCTGGTGGAGGCCCCAGCGTACCACACGGTGATGGAGGAGGTGAGGATGGACTCCATGATGGAGGAGTAGAACTGCATCATCATCTTAGACAGGACTTCAAAATCAAACAGGAAAACAACACCAACGCTGAAAAAGAACAAGAACATCACAAAACAAATCTAAACTGTGACACGTTCAGCCTACACCTTGTCCAGTGACAAATCATACAGGGTAACCACTAATTTTGACTAATCAATAATCAGTAACAATTGATAGACAGATAATGTTAGCTATGTTAGCAAGCAAGTTAGCTTACCTATCGAGGAGAAAAGTCGTCATTTCTGTGTTTGTTTTGATGCCATTGAAATCCTTTTTCTGAGTCCATTAAATGTAGATGTTACTGATACGCATTCTAGTTTTTGACCTTCTCTGGTCACTCTGCTGCTGGGACACAAAACGATGTCACAGCTGGGGCTCTGAAGCAGCTGCAGGACTGGCAGCCATTCTACCCAGTACCAGCCCAGCTGTGCTGAGCATTGAGACCATATTTGACAATCTGAAATGGTGCACCACGATTAACTGGTACGATGTAAACACGATGTCATTGTCGTGCTTGTCAAAATTTGTTAAAATATATAATTCAGACTAAACATAGTTTTTTAAAGAAATGCTGTACTTTCATTCTGCACCCCTTTAAATGCCTTGAGGATGTATTTTCTTTTAAATATTGCTTTTAATAAGAATTCTCCATACTGCACCTTTAATATATGGCCCCTGATGTTCCATAGATTAGCTAATATATGTGCTCAGTGATCTTACAACAGCAATGAAGAGGCAGTAGGTGAGGCTGCAGTTCTCATGCCTCATGGTAGGGGGCAGTAATGAGTCCAAAGATTCTACACTGCAGCTGCAGAGCAAATGTCAATGATCAATGAGACTGATAGAATAAAACTTTAAGAAGTCAAGGAAGACTTAGAGTAATGGATCAGAGCATGAACTTTATTCATCAGTAAAGGTAAAATCAGAATAACATTTTTAATGAAATGTGCATCACCTGGGCAACAGTTTATATGTGTAAAGAATGCTGATGAAATATGAAACATAACCTGTGAACTGTTGCTGATCAGAGGGGACGTAATCCACTCTGATGGGTTCACATATTTATCAATAATCTTCTCTGATGGGTTCACATATTTATCAATAATCTTCTCTGATGGGTTCACATATTTATCAATAATCTACTCTGATGGGTTCACATATTTATCAATAATCTACTCTGATGGGTTCACATATTTATCAATAATCTACTCTGATAGGTTCATTTATTTATCAATAATCTGATTGGTTCACATATTTATCAATAATCTACTCTTATGCGCCCCTCCCTTATCGTGGTGGAGGTGTTTGCGTGTCCCAATGATCCCAGGAGCTTTGCTGTCGGGGTCTTCATGCCCCTGGTTGGGTCTCCCATGGCAACAGGTCTCTAGGGGAGGGTCTGGACAAGGTGCGAGCCCCTATGATGAGTAATAGTATTGGACTATAGTTTCTCTTTCCCGGATGTGGATTACCAGGGTCCCCACCTGGAGCCGCGCCTGGAGGTGGGGCTCAGAAGCAAGCGCCTGGTGGCCGGGTCTTGGCCCATGGGGCCCGGTCAGGGTTACATGGGCCGCCCTTCCTGTGGACTCGCCACCTGCTGGGGGGTCATAGGGGTCGGGTGCAAAGTGAGCTGGGCAGTGGCCAGGTGCGGGGACTCTGGCGGTCCGATCCTCAGCTACAGAAGCTAGCTCTAGAGACGTGGAGCGTCACCTCTCTGGTGGGGGAGGAGCCTGAGCTGGTGTGTGAGGTTG
>JBAMYA010000006.1:788351-802508 GCA_037176975.1 Arrhamphus sclerolepis
GAAACAAGGCAACATGGCGTATGTTCATATGTTAGCCAAAAGAGAATTCCATTTTGGAGAGAAGTTGCGTAATGTAAAATATATCGCACCCAATGTATGAATAATTCAGAGCCGAGAGGATTTGCAACCTCAAAATCATCATAGAACATCTGAACCTGCACCGAGCACTTTTCAGCTGAAAACAGAGCATGACCCTTAAAAAGATCCATCATAAATATCTTTAAGTGCTGAGTCATCAACGGTTGAGCTTTGCAACATTTCGGTTGCATACGGACTTTTAAATATAGATTCCAAAGTCGATAAAATTGGAACATATATGAACTGATCATATGTTCCAGTCTTTTTATTTCGTCTTGTGTCAAATCTTGATCCAACTACACATTCAATCGGTTTTACAGTTTACCAGGTACCTGACAAAAATTTGGATCTTTGTATTCCGAGTTGAGTTCTGTGAAAAGATTCTCTCGTTCTTCAAAACATGCTTCAACTTTCTTGCAAATGACAGTGTCTCTTCCATTGCTAAATACATTCTTTGTGAAAGTTTCGTTAGCGTGCTGATGGATGTCTTTTATAATCTCCTCCATGGAAATTACTACAGAATTCACCAAACTTTGGCCAACACCTGCAGCCTCTCGATCAGAAATTACTGCAGCACAACTATTTACAAGGTTTGCTGGAGATAAATCTGAGTCAGCCTCTAAAGGTTCAGTCACCATTTCAACATCTGTAGCATCACTTGTGTCAGGAACATTTTTGTGAGGTGAAAACCCCCCATCTTCTACAGATTCAAACGAACCGCTAACCTGACACCTATTAAGATGCTTTCTAAAGCCAGAAAAGCTGCCAAATGAGCGTGAGCATCCTACCTCACCACATTTAATACGAAGAGTCCTGCAGGAACAGAGGCCATGCATTACTTTAAAGTGCTTTACAGGACTGTTTGCTGTACCACTGTCACATTTGCAGATGAAACACTTCATTGTTTGATGTCACACTAATGCAGCATTCTTGCTCACAACTCTGCAACTCTGGGAGTTTCCTTTGTTTCTCCAACATCTATGTTGTAAACAGCTGTTTGGAGAAAGGTGAAGAAGTTGCTCAAGGGAGCCCGGTATGATGTACCGAAGGCATAAAGGGCCTTAAAGAGCTCATCAATAGCTCCAACCAAACATGTCGCCATACATGGAAAAGCATACCTGCCGATCACAGTAAAGAATGCATGAATTCTGCTCTGCTCCCACACTGATGGTGGTGAGCTACTGTTGTAGCCACGTCTGCCCTGGAGGACACTGACAGAGCAGGGCTGCCGTGAACCAGCAATTTAGGCAGAACTGGGGTTCAAACCAGCAACACACAGGTTACAGGACGAACTATCACTGTCGCCTCTGAATATTTCAGTAGTAACAAAGATGTTTTAGCAGTCCTGGTGTGTCCAGAAACCGTGGAAAGACAGAGAAGACATTTGGTGCTTTCTTTTCATCATTAACCATTGAAAGACGGTAACGGAAGGCAGCCTTCATCTTGTCATCATCAGCAGAATGTTTCAGAACAGCAATAGCTGCTTCCACTTCCTCATCAGACAGCACTTTGTCAACAGTGAAAGGCCTGGAGTGACCGTGGCCTGGCCCACCACCTTAAAAAAACTAAACTAAACAAAACAAAAAGCACGTTATTAACTCCCAGCCACAGATTTTACATGACATGTCATTAGAGAAAACTTCTTTCCTCTGCAGATTTTCTTTGAATGGTCTTTAAACACCATGCAAGGTGTCCCGAACCAGTCTCTGGATCATAGTAATGCTCCTGAGCCAATAAATACAAGCAGACTTACTGCTCCATAAACATCTTTGAAGGTAAATAATATGCTTAATGTTGCAAAGACCATTTACTTACGTATCCATGTTTTGAAAATGGGTCCGATCCCCTGAGCATACGTCACCCTGACGCTTTAGGGGGGTGATCTGATACATGACCAAACACTGAGTCACTAAACTGACGTTGGATAAAATAATGAAAACCAATTCAGCACTAACATACTTCTTCGTAGCCTAAGTGTATGATTCTTAGCCATGTTCTTCTGTCATTGCAGCTGGAAGGATGTTTAGCATCTGTCCTCTGGTTGCATCGGTGGGACATTTAGTTCTTGCATACTCCTGCATGATACGCTCACCACCAGGCTTTGTTGTCAAGATTTTTGCCATGGCAACAACTGTGCATGTGGAGCAATGCAGACATGGAGAGCAAGAAAAAAAAAGCAGAATACGAGTTGTTCTGAGCTGTTTTTCACATTATTTTCCATTTGTTGTGGCGCACTGCAGCCACTGTAATTTCTGAAAGTTCAATAAACAACGAGACCTGTGCTAACTGCTAACGTCGCGATATTTATAAGTCATGAAATAGCATAAAAATATTTCTGTCTCCTACAGTGGTAATTATGTGAAATTACACAAACTGTCTAATATAAAAGAGAAATTCACTTAGTCCTCTCATGCACATTGACAGAAACCAAACTGTTTATAGAATTATATCCAGGGAGAAAATACATATTTTATCAAAACACCGGCAGTTTTCTCAGCTCTGATTTATGTAAGTTACTTAAGCCATATTTTACAGAAATCGGTTAAGAAATAAGAGCAATACAACCATTTTAGTGACAGATTGATGCTCATCCTGCATTTGATCAGTTTGGTTTTGTGGACATGACTCAGTGAATATTAGCGCCGCCTGCAGCTGCTCGTCACAGGCTGCATAGCGGCTACGCTCAGAAGGTCATTGGTGACTTTGACCAATGCAGTTTCTGGACTATGATGAGGTCTAAACCCTGAATGAAGCTCATCATTAATATTGTTTCCACAAAGATGGTCATTTAACTGAAATGGGAAAAAGATCTCCCTATAGCTCCCAACGCTGATTTTTAGACTCAAATCTTTAAAAAATCTTTATTTCATGACTGAAAATGTGAACTTACAAACCATTCAATATAAAACTGTCCATAGAACTCGTTACACTGGTCAAAGAATGTCCAAAATGGGTTTTTCATCAGAGGTTTGTCCATACTGCTGACATATACTCACACCACGTAGAGCTGCATCCCCATTAAACATTTTTGGAAAGAAGTCACTGAAACATTAGCTGGTTTCTGGGGCTGCCTCATCCCATCATCCCCATCACTCTGCCTGCCGAAAGATTTATGAGAATGTGATCTGGATACCACTAAGAATAAACTTCTCCTCAATGTTGCCAAGAAAACTGTCTTCATGAGCTGGAAATCAAGGAACTTTGGAAAAACCTGTCAGACCACATTTCTTTAGCTGGTCTATCATCTCCTTCCACTGAACCACAATCAGCTGGTCAGCTGTCATTGATTTTATGACCTAAAACATCTGACTTCATATTGATATTAATAATAAAAATCCTGACCATTTAAGGTACATTTATGACTTCTTTTGTCATCATTTTTTTCTGTCTATGAGCCAATCTTTCACACACAGATTTTTTCTTGTCTAACTGTTGGGTTCTTTTGCTTTTCTTTGCTTCCTGATGTAAAACACTTTGGGTGCCAGCTGGTTATTGTTAGGTGCTATATAAATAAATGTTCATTGATTGATTAATTGATTGATCTTGACTGGTGAGAAGAAATTTTTGACTTAGTTACCTTTTTTGTTGTTGATTTAAACACTACAATGAGAAAAATTCTGATCCTTTGTCCTGCATTCAGGGACAATTTAGACTTCAAAATGTCCAACTTGCACATAAAAAATTGGACCATTTGGTAACTTGGAAAGGATTTTTATCCCAGAATTCTGCTTTTCAAGTGAACAACCTGTGTGATAAACAAGAACATTGCTGCTTGTGCATAAGGATCCTAGTTGGTCAAAACACAAGAAACTGTCGCGAACGTATCATGTTTATAAAAGAGCATCTTATTAGTCTGCTGATGTACAGTATTGAGATGCATAAGACTCCAGATTACATTATTCATTATGGTCAGAGCTACTTGTGGGTGCATGTCCAGCTTCCTACATGACTTTCTGTGCATTCCCAGTTCAAATACATTTGTGACTCTTTACATATTATTTGATCAGACAACTCAAAATCTGAGATGAGATATTTAGCAGAGCTGGATCTGTCTCCTCAATATGCTAAAGCAAAGCATGACATTTGGACGCTGCATGTCCAGAAATCACTTTTTGGGAATATTCTGTGCACTCAAAACCAACACGACAGACTCCTGACTTTAGTTTGGGCACGATGCGAAAGTTACTGCACAGGCCAGTACATTTATATAGATTGATAGACATTTTATTAATCCAGAGGGAAATTCAAATTTATTATTTTAATGTCATCTTCACATGACAAACTAAGACATAACGATCATTGCTTTAAGGGATCTGGGATGATACACATTAGAAGATGTGATAACAATGACATCTTAAGTCTCCATCCTGGACAGTTTAAGGAAACACCGGTCATTCCCAGGTCCTGCCCTCTCACAGTTTCCCCCCTCCTCTCCTCCCCCCAGATGAAAAGAAGAACAAACTCCCCCAGGACTTTGACATCGACATGGATGATCCAGAGACCGAGAAAGCTGCTGTGGCCATCCAGTCTCAGTTCAGGAAATTTCAGAAAAAGAAGCAGGATGTGAAGTCTTAGGGTGAACGGTGGCACCTGAGGTGGTCCTGGTCTTGCATGCCAATAAAACTGCACTATCATGAACTGGCAAGAACGAAGGGTGGAGGAGGAAGGAGGGGAGACTCTGGAAAACCTTAACGATGGATGGGTGAATGAATCTCTGTGAAAGTCTTTGTATGATTATTATCTGTACTATATACAAAAATATACCTTATTACAAACTTGATGTATATGTTTAAATGTAGTCTTTGTTGTTGTTGTTGTTGTTGTTTTTCTTTTTTTCCCTGAAGATCTGCTTTGGTAAAAATGTACGATGATTTTTCAAACCAAGTCAGTGTCTGTAACGTGAGTTTAGCCCTCAAAGGTCTTTTTCCTTTAGATGACAAGAATCCGTCCGTTGTCTTTCAAGTCTCCTAAATGTTTTCCTTGTCAGTTGGCTTCAGTTGTGTATCTTCTTTTTTCTTCCATCCTTGCTGAAGCGCTGTTAAAGCTGAGCACGTGGACCTGTGCATGCAAGCCTGCACACCGACACACACAAAAGGAAATAAAGACAATGAGGATGTTTTTCTCTCGCTCTCATTTTCCAGACTCTGTGCAACATCTGCAGGAGATCACATTAACATCTGTTTCAGCTGTTTAAACACGTCAAATACAAAATATGTGCCACACATTTGTTTGAACTTCTGTCACACAGTTGGGACGAACGTTCTGAAAAATTATTTCCATCGTAATGTGCTCAGCTGTTAAAGCTACCAGAGCTGGAAAAGCTGTTTGTAACTTTATTCCATACTTTAGTTTTTTAAATTCAGTGCTTTATTTTTTCTATGCTTTCAGTGTACTATAATAATAATTATTATTATAATAATAATAATTTATATATAATAATAAATTACATTCAATTGAATTTTTTTAGAATTTAAAACTTTGAAAAGTCTTTGACCTCTATTTTTGTGGATGTGATAAGAATTGAGATTTGATTTGATTGGGAGATGAGTCCTGAGATGAGACTGAGTCCTTTTTGCTCCGCTGTCTTTATATTAGTAAAAAATGGGTTAAAGGTGATACATTACGCTGTACTGCACATTATTGTAGCCTCTGTGCATATTTTTTCTGATAGTAATGGAAAAAAGCAGCATGGAGTTCTCAGGGTTAAGGGTAATTCTGAAATCAGATTTGCAGTGGTGGTTCTAGCATTTATGGGGCCCAAGGAAAATGGGACCTTAATATACTCGAAAACTCACACGATTTTGCACTTGCATCAGGTCTGACATCAAATTATACATTTGATGGGTTCTGGACAAAGTTGTAAGAAGTTGGGCTCAGTGGCATCACCTGCTTGAAGCGTATTGACGAGCCTCACCATGTACTTTCACCTACACAGATGAAAAATTTGTGACTGATGCATCACAATAAGACCTATGAAAATGTCTCCTGGACTCATGGCTTCTGCTGTTTCAAACTTTTACCAAAATACCAGAAAAATTGTATATTCAGTTGAAAATACTGGACTTCCTGTTAGAGAATAAGCATAAATTTCCAGAAGCAGCTGAATATTTTGATACCAGAAATGTGAAAATAGCACAAGGATGCAGAAGTGGCTGCGACTGGTAAAATGTATAGAAGTCAGAAAATAGATTAGAACAATGTCGTCAAAATTGTAAGAACATGAGTTTAAAGCAGATTTCCAAATGTGATAAATCTTTAAACATAGTTAAATGTAGCATAACGGCTTAGCAGAATGTATATAACAGCTTCAACATGTCAACTGCTGCTTTGTTTGCAAAACACAAAACGCAGCAGAAACAGCTAAATACTAACTGCTTATTAGCAGAAAGCTAAATGCAGCAAACCTGTCTAAACACTAATAACAGCTAAGGAAGAAATCTAAATGCTAAATCTTTGGTGAAAACAGACTGTTTCGTGACAAATAATGCAGGTGCTGCTTGATGTCCACTCAAGAAACTTTACATGGTCTATGAGGACAGTTCTGAGTATATTCTGTATGAATCTCAGGTTGATATGATGAAGTGTGCAGTAAATACAGACTATAATGCGAATAACATCATGTTGCTTCCACCAGAAGAAGGTGGTCTGAAGTTCTGACTGTCATATAAACTTGTTTAGACTGGAAGCCTCATCAATCAGTCAAATCTATAGGAGGTGTTTGTTGAACGATGAGCTCTTGGAATTACCCGTATACATTTCCACATGGGAGAACTTCTGCCACAGGAGCAACGTAGATGAGAAGGTGGTGGCGATGGCTGCGAGGGCCCATGCAGCTTTAATATGAGATTATATTTATATTTAAAAGATTCAGCAGCAGTGGGAGAAGGCATGCAGCAAAAAGTTGCGTGGATTATTCAGATTTTGCGTCCTTGAATGTGTTGAGGGAGAACAGTAAAAAGTTGCCACATCCATGTGGTTGGTCCAGCTGCCACTGACAGAACGATGCTGGGACGGAGGATTCTTCAGATCTGCTGCTACAGAAGATCTTTCATGAACCATCTACAGCTCATCTTTGAAGAGACTTGAATCATGATGACTAATAATTAATAAAAGTATTTTGTATTTCTACCTTCCGATCAGTCAGCAGTTTGTACTTTTGTTATACAGAATTTAGAAGTCTAGTTTTGAGAAGTCGGAACAATTTACTGATTGGTTCTTTCTGAATAGGTTAATGAGCATAAAAAATGAATTATATAATTAATCATAAATAATTATTGAATAACTCAATTTTAAAATGTATTTGAAAATGTGTTTTTCAAAAAGAAAACTGAATATTTGAATTTACAAATTCATTAAGGAATACACTTTGTTAATTATGGGTTTCAAAAGGAAAAGAAAATAGAACAGTTTCATTTTCAAATGAAACTGTTTCTGTGAACCATTTACCTTCTCATCTTATTCATTTCATTCTCTCAATTTAACTTTTTTTCTTCTACTTTGGACCTCGAGCAAAGAAGAGGAGGCTAAAATTCAATGACCAATCAAATCGCTTTGTTGTATTCAAAGATCTGCCTTCTTCTGTTTATTTTTATTTCACAGTTAATGACTGATTGATTGAAATGTTTTAATTACCCTTCCAGCAACCCTCCTGGTCTTCTATACTTACATAATAAAATGCAATAAAACACGGCAGCTGTCTTGTGAAGGCACCGAGCTCCAGCTCCACCAAGGTGCGGCCAGCGACAGCTTCATGTGTCAGGCTGATTATTAAAAAGCCTGCATGCAGTCTAACCCTTATTAACGACAGTGGTTATTAAGTCCCAAGGGAGGTAGGAAGTAATCTGTTACCTCGCCTCCTTGTTGTGGTCTTCAGCGGTGGCCGGCAGATGCAGTTGTTGTTCTGAGTAATGGCCCTTTAAGTGGCTGATGTGTGTATTTTGGAAAAAGCAGTACTAACCTTTTTAAAAGAGCTGCAACTATAGAGCATAAGTAAAAGTTAGTTTAAAGGTAGATATTTTTGTGTCAGTGTAATTATGTGTAATAATTATTCACTAACACTGACAACCCATATTCCTACAAATCACCTGAGCTGGACTTTATTTTGAAATGTCAACATTTCAGGTGAGTGGGCAGTTGACTTGAGAGCGAAATTAATTAGAAAAGTTAAATACTAGCAGCTAGATCTGAAGCCATATTTTCACTTGAGCGCTTTGGATCTTACTCTCTGAGCAAAGTCAGCTGTTTACAGCTCTAAAACGTAAAAGCGCCTCTGTAGCTGCATCACACCTACAGCTCACCTGAGGCTTTCATTGTGGGGTAAATGATCATCAGCAGTTTAATTCTCCATGATACATATGACATAAAAAATGAGACTGTAATCATTATAGAGGCAAAGAATTAGCGACTGTGTCATTTTAGCCACCTATGTGTTGGATTATGAGGACTCTGGCATGAAATGAACACAAACAAAAAACTGAGCCAATGTTGGGGGTATTTAAGACGCATGAGGTTATTTGTACTCCAGTGAAATGTCAGGCTGCCATGTTGTTGGGGCACCACTGAGACTGAAGCACTTTATTTTCTTAGTTCTTGATTGAGTGAAATAACCAGCAAGTATCTCGCTGGACTGGTCAGTTCTCTGAAATACTGAGGAAAGGGACAGGAATGCTTCCTTTAAACTCTATCAGGCGTGTTCTTCAATAAACTATTTGACCATACCCTTTTACTGGAAATGGGCTAAAAAATGAAAAGGACAACAGTGCCACCTACAGGTCAGGAGAACAATGGTTAGTAACCTCTAGCTCAGGATGAGTGAAATCTCAACTTTGTCATGATGAAAACAAGGTGAAGAGTTTGCATCTTCTGCTGATATGAATGAGTCAACCATTCCAAGAGCAGAACCTCCACCTGCTCTCCAGATGGCTGCTGCATCTCCACACCACCAACAGTCACTCATGCCAAAGCCGCGGGGAACACTTTGGGGAACAGCCATTTTTATTAATCAAATTTGAAGTTTTGTGTTAGTTTCTCTTTATTCCAGTGCCACCATGGTGAACACTCATGATAAAAATAAAAAAGTGACATTTTTTTTGTTAAAATGTATAATCATAATGAAGACAGTCAATCATAGAAACTAATTGTAGAAACTGACAATATGACCTCACAGCATTTTAGATCAAACTCTTCTCCCTTCAGGCTAACTCAAGCAAACAGAAAGAAAAGAAATGGGCCAGGGCAGACAGGAACAAAAAAAAAACACTTCCTCACGTACAACCATATTTTTTTCCTCCCAGATAGTTCCCGTAGACATTATAGGTTTGGTTTTAAGGAGGGGATTCTGCTGGATTGTCTCAGGTTTTTTTTTCTTCTTTTTTTTTTCCCTGTCGAGGAGTCACTGCAATGCAGTAACAGTAAATCTACTGAGGAGAGTAGGAGCCCTGAAAACTCTGCCTAGTGCACTGTGTGTGTGTGGTGTGTGTGTGCGTGTGTGTGTGTGTGTGAGAGAGAGAGAGAGAGAGAGAGAGAGAGAGGGTTGGGTAGGTGGGTTAGGGGAATCTATCTGGAATCTATCTTGAGTAGAGCTGTTATGAAGTGCAAACCATGAGTTCCCTAAACCCTCCCTGTTCTAGCTATCGTCATTTACCACCCTGGCAAACAAGCAGTGGTAAACTACACCTGAATACATGAGCTGGAGTGTGTCCAGCCCAGTAAGTATACTCACAACATAGTTATTTTTCATCATTACAGTATAGTATAGATCAATAGTTCTCTTATACTATTCATATCTTTTTTCATATTGCACCATCAAGAATGGGACACAGAGAAAGATCAACAGAGACTCCATTTCCTAATTAAAACAAGATATGTGCAAACATGACTAAGGACTTTATTAACCAAATCAATTCTTCCCTGTAATATCCACAAATAAAAGTGAATTCTCTTTTTATATATATATATTTATAGTAATAAGAATAATAAATCTTCACATTGGATCATTTCATATGGTGACAAAATGCTTGACTGGACTGTCCAGCCATGATCATACTGTAATCCTTATTGTCTTAATTGGTCAGTCCCCATGCATCCATAGGAAATAGATTTTTTCTTTCTTTTTTTGTTTTTCATCAAAAAAAGTAACAATTTGAGAGCAGCTGAAAAGTTTTGGAGTGGTGTCAATTGCTTTCATTCCAAGATTCTCCCAAGGTTTCAATCAGGATATTCCATAGGAAAAAAATGACTCCAAATCGTCATCTTCCACTGCAGGAAACCAAAAATAAAAAAGATGTCCAGGTTCTTATGAAAATATTGTAGTAATGGTGATTATAGATCATTTGGTACTCCATAATTAATTATTAATAGCTGACAACTAACATTATTAATCACTTGATTAACTATAAAGAATTAAGAATAAATAATGCTCCCTTGTTACTCAATTAGTTTGGCAAAGCTCCAGCTGGAGTTGTTTCTGATGAGGGAATTTTTTCTCAAGTGAAACAAATAAACCAAAAAAAAAAAAAGATGTAAAAGAAAACTCTAAAATAAATAAAAGAAGATTAGTAAAAGTGACCTCGCCCTTGCAGGGAGGGCACATATATACAGAACTGCGTGGTGAAAGTCAGTTTACTGCACTTGAGTGTTAAGTCCAGTGTTAGAGTGAGTTCTAGTCCCGCCCTAGGTGCCCCTGCTGTTATACCAGCGTATAGGACTTTGCGTAGGGGTTGCTGCTCTGTTTAAGATGTCCTCTCGAGTCCAGCAGGGACTCCTGGGAGGTGCTGAGCTTGGCGGCTTGGGCCAACTCAGAGCCCTCTCTGTGGGGGAGCGTGGCTGCAGAACCAGGCTGCCACTGGGCTACTGGGTCCCTGCTGGCCTGAGGGGCCTCTGTGGGTGTTGGGGGTGCCATGCGAGATGGCCGCTTCAGTGAGCGACTTTTCTGGGGCTCAAGACAAGCCTGACCCATGGCTGCTCGCTCCCCACTAGCTGTCCCCCTCGATGTGCCTGAGCACGACATGCCTCGGTTCAACAGGAAGTCCATGCGCAGGTATGGAGGAAGATGAACCAGCTCACCTCCTGCAGAAGGACAAACACAGATCAAAGTTAGTTAAAGAGAACACATGAGAAGATATTCCTGAAATAGCCTAACTGGAGCTGCTTCCTACAACTTTTACTCTCATTCGGTTAAATGTACGATTCACTTTGTTGAAGAGCGCTTTCTAGGTTGGATTTGTTAACTTAACAGTACACTCACTTGTTATAAAAAAGACTGCAGACTGCAGTTTCACGGGGCTCATGTGTTGGAAGCCTGAAAGCACCAAATGACTTTCACAGAAATACAGCTGATTTACTGTTACAGGTGTCACTTTTTCCACCGCTGCTGTTATGTGGATGCTACCAGTTACTGGGTGCTGTTGCTGCATCTTTTCTCCAGTTCACATCCTCTGACTGGACACAAAGGAAAAACACCAAAGCACCTTCTCATGATTCTATATGACATTTGTTTTCAAATGTCAAATTCATTTTTTTAATGTCAAATTAAATGTCATGATTTGTCCTTTAACAGTATCTGGATCTATAATTGATTATTATTATTTAAAACTCTTATTTTTGTTATTATGTTGTTTTGAATACTTACATGTTCATTTAGATATTTAAATCATAAGAATTACAGTCACAAACCGGCACAAACTGGCAACCTGCATGTGCTCATCTGAAATAATACCACCAAATATGGAGGAATCAACTCAGCATCAAACAGCGTTTGATCTGTGAGATAATGCTGCTTCTGAAGCTGACTCCATATGTTTTAGAGTACTAATCATTTATTATTTTACTTCTATTTTAGCTATAAATATAACAATTACCATATCATTAATGTCACTCCTGCAGGTTGTGCCTCTTTTGAAACTGGCGTGCAGCATGATGCTAGCATGATGAAACTAGTTGTGGATAAAGATGGAGATGGTGGACTCATCTGCTCCAATCTTAGTCTGTGATGTCACCTGATGATTTGCTGGATTTTATATTTCATTTTTAGTGAACTATGGTCACAGAGCAACAAGATTGTGCTAACTCCAAGATTTTCTTTTTTTAAAGTTGGTTGTTACTTTCAACAATCAAAACTAAGCTTTTTAAGTGTGAAATCAATAACTAAATCTCATATGTTTCTCTTTAAAGCGGTTTTTAGCTGAGGTTCATCCTTATAGGTATACATCTTGAATAAATTTGCACTCTTGCTTGGTTTTTATGACAGTATTCCAGATTTGCTCATCTTTGGCTTGTTTCATTGCAGTTCCTACAACAGTTGCAGCATTGTCTAATTTTTTTGTCTTGATGATGATATTAACTGCTATTATTTATTAATTTATTTTATTAATTGCATGCAGATGCTGTCATTGGCTGGTTTCTGGGTGGAAACTGCACAAAGACTGCAGGGCAAAATTATCCTGAAGGGCAGAATAGGAAGAAACACGAAGAACAAGTGTAGGGAGAGTCTATGCACCAGAAATACACCAACACACACTTCTACTGGATTCTGATAAAACTGAGAAGGATCACTTTGGAAGGATAGTTAGATTATCTTTAAATCAGACAATTATAAATTTGAGGTTTCAGGTTCCCGAGGTCCACTGTTAGTGTTAATACACAATTCTAATACAAGACTTGAGGTTAAGGTTTTGTGATTATTTGGAGAACAGATATCACTGTAACCTCACAAAGGTTCACTGGTTTTTAAGGCACTCTGAGCTATGGCCACTGGACAGCCTGGCCTCACCCGGTCTGTGGGCCTTGGGCACGGCCATGTTCATGACCCGGCTGACGTCCTGAGGTTTGGGTGGGGAAGCAGTGAAGCGGCAGATGCCTGATTCGGATGGTGTGCTGGAAGTCAGGCTGTCGGTGTAGTCGTTGGTGCCTGCCGTCATTTGCTCTGAGGAAGTGTCAGAGATGAAGCATTCTGTGATGGTGAACTTGGCGTGCCGTAGCTGTTCCTCCATCTTTGCATGTTCGTAGGCTCTGGCAAGCTCCTCATAGGTAGAGGAGGCACTCTCTGTTGATACCATACTGCTTCTCGCTCGGTCTGAACAAGATGTGGAGTTGGTGGAAGGATTAGTAACAAGGGTTAGTAGCAGAACAAGTGGGGTGTGATGTTGTTAAAGACAGCTGAGCATGTTTGTTGTTAGAGATACAGTGTTAACACTGTTCTGTCTGCCTTTTACCTGTGTCCTGTGATGGGCTGACACTGTAGCTGTCACTCTCCTTGTCAACAGAACCTGCCACTCTGGGGGTGGGCAGCCTCCAGTCAGTGCTGAGAGTGTGAGAGGAGACTGGAGGGTGAGGGCGGTTCAGGGTCCACTGGCTGGCGTAGCGGTTGCGTGCAGCTGGGCCGGCTTTGGCTGTGCGGCGGGCGGTGGGGTCTGAAATAAGTTGGAGAGTGTAGAGTGTTTACACAACTCCACATCAGAATAAAAACTGGGCCACATGGAAAATGGTCATAAAAAACATAAAAGACTTTTACTTTATTTGCAGACAATGTCTGCAAAACTCAAAATATTTCATTTGTTAATATGTAATTGAATTTCAGATCTCCAACACATTATACAAAAAGTTGGGTCACCAAAGCTTTTACCACTTTGAAATGTTGGTATTTCTTCTCACAACACAACAAACAAGAAGAGATATGATGATATGAAGTGATGAAGTGTTTCAGTTGTTATTTTGCCTCAGTACGAGGCTTTCATGCTTTCATGTAAACAAAGCAGAGTAATTTTTCTGACTACTACAAACATAGTTTATCCCAGAAGCCTTTTGAGTTCAGAGACACCGCCGCTGCCTCTGGACAGGGTTAACATCATGCTTCTGTTGTGCACAGTGTGTTTTAAGTGGCATTTGTGAATGTAGCTTCTTACTGTCTTAACTGTATCTATTTTTCAAAAAAGTCTCCAAAGTCCTGGAGTCAGATCTGTTCCAGGTTGTGAACCAGTCTTTAATCTCAGGTGTTTTCCCTGAGCCACTGAAAACAGCTGTGATCAGACCTCTGCTGGAAAAGGATCATCTGGACAAGACACAAATGAGCAACTACAGGCT
>JBAMYA010000006.1:809834-848952 GCA_037176975.1 Arrhamphus sclerolepis
AGCAGACATGGAGAAGCTGCATTCAGCTTCTATGCTCCGCATATCTGGAACAAACTCCCAGAAAGCCTCAGATCAGCCTGAAGTTTAGAACCAAAAACAAAATAGTTTTAACTGGTGTTTTCGTATTTTTCCCCTTTCTCTTCTACCTAATCTTTAAATTTTAAATTATACTTTTATTCTGCACTCTTCATTTTTAATTTGATTAATTATTGATTACTTATATGTTTTATGGAATGATTTTGTTTGCCTCTTGTGATTTTATGTAGATTTAAAGCACTTACCTTGTGTATGAATTGTGCTCTAGAAATAAACTTGCCTTGCTAATAGTTTTCCAGGACATAACTCTGCCAAATCCTCAGTTCAGATCCAGACATCAAGAGCCTCACATTAAAAGTTAATCACGTTTCTGCTGAGAAGTCTTTCTGAATAAGTTCAAGTCAAAAACCTTATCCAAGTCATTGTAATTGTAAATGATCAGGCAGAATTAAAGCTGGCCACTGGTCCACGCATGGAAACAATACGTCACACAGAAGATCTCATTTATAAAAATAAGTGCAAAACTCGAGGATGCCACAGCACACAAGTTCATTCACAAGCTCACAGTCCTGCATCCAAGATCTGCAGTGGCGGCAGCCCTTAGCTGCTACCGTCCGACTGACTGATGTCTCATTATGTCTCTACTCACCATGTTGCTACCTTGTTGTCCTGGTCTCACTTTCTTTCCTTTCACTTCAGTTCAGAGACTGACAGCAAAAGACCAGCTGCATCTAGTCTCTGATGACTTTTAAAGAGCAACTAAAATATGGATGCACGGAGTAGCTATCACACACCATCTTTAATTACTTTAATTAATTACTTGTTTTATTGGTTGAGACAATTGTCAAGAAAATAAGTCACACAGCTGCTGTGATAATTTGCTGCTTTCTTTTGTCATCTATGACGGGTCAATTAGCTTTAGTTTGGAGTTTTTCTTCTTATTCTGATTGCTAGTCTGATAAATATGACCTGATTCTTGATTGTGAGAAAATACAAGTTATACAAAAAGGTACAATGAACAATAAATATGGCTTGAAGAAAAATTAAAATAGAAACTGGTATCAGAGAGTGCAATGTCAAAGAAAGGAAATGTTAATGTTAAAAAAGTAAAACCATCACTGACCTCTGTGAAACCCAACTAGCCAGTTTCAATAATCCTTAGATTCTAACAAGACCTGCAGCACTGCAGATGAAAAAACAAAAGCTTGTATTTCTCTCTGCCGGTCAGTGACATTATACTATATTGATGAACAGCACTTGCCTGGAAGTGAGTAGTATGAATCAATGAACAGTTTCATTTTTGAGGAGATATGGAAACTGCTATTGGTCAGGTTATCTGATCATTGTCTTTGTGTTCAGCACGAGCCTTGACAAATAACATTCTAAATCCAACTTTGAGCATTCCCTCCCTGTCACCAAGCAAACTAGCTCTGGCTGTCAAGTCCTTTGCATCCATGTTTTCAAGGCAGGCCAATGCGATGTGACAAGGTAGGGGGCAAAGGTAATCATGCTGTCACAACCAATCCTAATAACACAAACCCGGCATGTGACGATGCCATGCCATGTTGCCTGACTTCCATGAGGTCATGCAGTTGGCTAGCAGAGGGTGTTACTCAAATACAAAAAAAGAATTGGCAAAATGTAGCATAAATTTTCAAGATCTGTGAACAATGTGCACAGAACATGTTTTGATGTTGGTCTTATATCTCCTTTAATTCCTGCTGAAATCCATTCAAGCTGCATTTTATCATCATATTTTAAATCTTAATGGCACAGTGCAGCTTGCATGTCTGCTTTCTGAAAGTCAGGCATGAATGTGTACCTCCATCAGGCAGATTGGCCCAGTAGATGACCCTGAAGCCCAGCAGGTTGCCGTTGAGAGCGTCTTTGGGAGGTGTCAGCCAGGACAACGAGATGACCTCTGGAGACGTGGTGACGGCTTGGACATTCTCTGGAGGACGACTGGGCACTGAGGAGGAGGAGAAGCAGCTCAACAATAGTATACAATGAACGCTCAGAAAATAGGAAACCATGCTAATACTCCAGGTAACCACTGGGGGGTGCTACATTCACACAAATGTCTAACATTAAACCTTAGCGTCTACCACACTGAAAATGTTGACAGCAATGGTTGTCTTGACAATACAGGCGCAATGTAATGAAAACAGACTAAATTAAATATTATGTTTATTATTATTATTTTTTATTGCATTTATTTATCTTTTTTTTTTATTATTGCTGATGAAACAGAATTAATGAAAAATAAATTTTCTTCTGTCTTACCATCCTCCAGTGTGGTGGCAGCCACCTCAGTGGAAGACGGCCCTGTCCCTGCACTGTTGCTGGCTTGCACTACGACTCCATACTGGGTGAATTTCTTCAGGTTGTCCAACACAAGGCTTTCTGCATTGTCCCCAGTGGTTTCCACACTGATCACGCTGAACTGGTAATTTCCACCAGAGCTGTACTCCCTGTAGCCCACCTGGTATCCTCTGATGGCCCCGTTCTGGAGGTGTTTCTTGGGTGCCTGGGACCAAAATCAAAAGTGCTTTTAGTTTTTGTTTTGTTTTGTTTTTTGTCAATGGAGTCCACTGTTTTTTATTAAATAATTTCATTCAGTCTTCTACATACATACCTGAGTCAATGTTATACATTACACCAATAATACTTAATATTTAAATATGTCTGAAACAGGATTTAACAGGATGCACCCAAAAGCACAAGATCTGACTGGTTAATATGGTTAATATGATATGATAATAACAGATAGATAATGTGGACAAACAAACTAAAAAAATGATGCCTGTCAGATGGTATAAAATGAATCCAAATACATTCTTTACACAGAAAACGTACATAACGTCATAAGGTGACATTTTCCTGGTAACTTACCCTCCATGTGACTCGGATGCTCTGAGAGGAGAGGGCTTCAAGCTGCACATCCTGAGGTGGTCCATCAGGAGCTGAGATCAGATCATCAACATGCACATCTTAAAACACCCTCGATTAGATTAGAAAGAGTCTGTCAAGGGCAGCTCATCCACTAGAGTGGACCAAGTGCTTGTTAACAAAACACACAATAGTAAAAAATAAAAAAGATGACGCCTGTACGTTGCCCAAATAAACTGGGAACAGGCTACATAAACAGTGACTTCAACTAGTTATTCCAATTTAAACAGATGGTTTTTGGTTTCCTTTGGAATGACATGAATATGTCCATCACATTCAAACAAGATAAATTACATTAATATAATAATAGCAGTTTCAACAATTGCCTTGTTCTGTGGGAATGTTAATGTAGACCATGATCTAAACTAATTAACACTCATTTATCAGTGGTGGAAGAAGCACTCAGAGGCTAATTAAACAAAAGTACCAAAAGTACACCGAGTAAATACTTACACATGTTCTGCAATCACAATGTTATATTATCACAATTATATCATCACAGTGAGCTTGTAATGATGTAAATGCAAAGAAAAATGGAAATAAATGTAGAAGTAAATGTAAAGAAGTAATAGAAGGAGGAAGATTGTTAATGATTGTTTATATGTCATTTGCTGATTCAAAAAATAATCATTTAGGTCATCTAGGTACCATCACAATGACTGTATTTTATTTAACATGTAAATTAACTCATGTCATTAAAAAAAACAACCTGAAAATATATATATGTTTTAAAATACAGTTCTCTCAAATCTTTGTATTTTTGCAGATCTGTTTTATTATTAATTAACAAATAAGTTGCTTCTAATTAGGTGAAATAACACTAAGATCATTGGTGCTATATCTACACAAGATTTAATCTGTAAAAAAAGTAATATTTCATAAGCTCCATATGTTCTGTATGTCTAATTCTTAATTTGAAGGTTGACTACTAACTAAAGCTGTTGACTGAATTAAATGATAACATGCCCTCGGATATAAAGTGAAGGGAGATGCTAAAGAATAAGCGCCTCAGTTTTCATTAACCTAGTCCTCAACAGAAAGGTATTAGTCATATCCTGATATTTCATTCTGTCAAATTCTTGTTATAAAATATTTAGAAATCACAATTTAAGATCTTATTTTCCAAAATTTTATTCTGGTGTAGCCCTTTTTGGTTACATGGTTTTCTGACGTAATGTTTTATAATCTGCTTCAAGCAGCTGCCACTGATTCAAATGAGGCTACTGACAGTAAGGAGAAGTGCTCTGTGGGGGCTGGCAGAGGGTTGAGATGAAGGAAAAGGGGGGTCATTTGCAAAAGGGGTCCAGCCTGAGTCTATTGACTGTAGTGTGACATTTACTACTGAGGCCGCTAATTGAAAAGTTCTGCTTTTAGCTCAGGGTCAGCATGTGTTCAATAATGCAACACAGCCTATGGGTGGGGTGGGGGTGGGGTGGTATGGGTTCTTATTACTTTTTTTGTTAACCTTTATTTAACCAGATTTATTTATTTAACCAAGTTTCCCTTCTCATACCTATTGCCTTTATTAATAACGAAAGAATGTTTTATTTCTAACTGCTTTTCTCCCTTTACATTCTTGAATCACAGTATTAAATCAGATTTGCTCTAAATGTGCTTTACTTATGAATTTATAAAGAAGATAACCACATTTATGCATCATTTAGTCCTCTACAGGAAACAGCTGACACAGCAAATGTGCACATGGGCAGGTGTTAAAAGAAGATCAGCTTCTGTTTGTTCTCACCTGCTTCATCTGTAGTGATGGTGAGCTCATTGCTAGCTTCGCTCTTGCCGATGAGGTTCTTTGCAAACATGCGTATGTTGTAGGTGGAGGAAGGGTGCAGGTCAATGATGGTGGCCTGGTTGAGCTGAGGTGAGACATCTTTGGTCTTCTGAGCTGTATCCCAGGAGGCTGAGCAGGAAAGACCAAAGTTTATTTGGTTTACTGAAGTCAGAGGAGAGGTTAAATCAAACTTAGTGCCTTAAGATGATGTATTAAATTATCGTAATGCCACAAAATAAAATTAGGAATTATTCCAACATGCTTTTTTTTCTATAGGCTTACAGGTCTTATGTCATCTCTTATGAATTAACTGGAGGACTTTGCAGCAAACTGTCCCAATGTCTAACTATAGATCTAAATGATCTTTCTTTACCTGATTTGTTTTTGCTCTCAATATCAAAGCCTGTGATCGGGCTGTTGCCATCAAAACCCATAGTCCAACGCAGTGCAATGGTTCTATCTTTGACTTCTCTGATCTCCACCTCTGGAGGATCTGGAGGCTCTACAAGGCACAACGTTTTTTACCACAGCATTGTCTCAGCATTTATGATGGTGACATGAAACACATCTTGTGAGGGCTGAAAGGGCCTGCTCACATATGCATGTTAGTTGGGTCTGTACCTTGCACAGTGAGCTGAATGATTCCTCTGTCTTCACCAAAAGAGTTGATGGCATGACAGGAGAAGAAGCCAGAATCCTCTCTCACTGTTGGCATGATCTGGTGGATGCAGAAGGATAAGATCATTTAAAAAACAAGGGGGGATATCATTATTATTCAATTGAACCACCTCAAGATTCCTTAATCATTTTTCTCTATTGAGAAAACACAAATATATAATGGTTCTGAATAGTATCTAAACACTAACTATTATTGTACTGATCAGTTGGGTGACCTTCATAATGACTGGTCAGTTTACTGGCTGTTCTATTTAGATTTAGATTTTTTTTAAAATTATATGAAGCATCCCTTTTTCTTTATCCCCACAGAGGTACATTTTTCAACAAACAAATTCTACCTCGTATTGTTCATGTTGTAATTTATCCTTGTGGAATCCAGTCTTTTACAAAATATAAATTATTGTAGCCATAAAATTTAAAAGTGTATTAAGTGGGATTGTTCTGCCACGCTGTTAGAAAAATACATATATTCGTATATATTTCTCTTTTTGTATGTTGATTATTACCATATTAATGTTACATAATACCATATCAGAGATTGTCAGCTTCTGCTTAATAAGATACTGAGAACACTACATGCATGAGAAAGAGCTGATAAAGGTCTGTGTGGCCGACTGGGTCTCACGACTGCTTGGAGCCAGTGATTCCACTCAAGGACAGTAGCTGCAGATGGGTTGATGCTGAATGATGACTGGATGCTTGAACGTTGAATGATAGTGAATTGTATCTGCACATAATCCTCCTGAGCTGAGCTGTACCTCAGTACAACCTTTGTATGTAACCATACTCTGTGCTCCTTGCAAGTAAATCTTTTATAAAAAAGTTTCTTTGTCTCTGAGTCTGATTGTATGTTAGGAAAACTTGGGTAGGAACTGACAGCACCTTCTCTTACAGTCCTATTAACAGATCAGTTTCCTGACACACACCATTAATTTTCAATTTGGCAAAAAACTGTGAATCTGACATCCCTGCTATAGTTATAGCTCAAACAAGAGAATTCATTCCCCTGTTGGCTCTACTAGCTCTGATCACTGATCATCTCTAATCTATGATGATCTATGTTAATCTCTGATCAGAAATAACACATGGATTTGACTTCCAACAGAAGGTTAAAAGGTTAAAAAACGAAATGATTTGTTGATATATCATATTTAAAACATGTAACCACATGCCAGAACCTCCTACCTGTAGGGTGGAGATGACTTCATCGCCCACCTCCTTGACAGAAACAACATAACGGCTGGTCTCTGGGTTGATGATGCGTTCCTCCTTCTCCCAGCGGACCATGATGGGTTTCTCTCCATGGGCTGTACAGCTCATCTTCTTCTCTTCACCCTGTGTGGCCAGCGTGGTGTTGGGGTAGGATGTGATCATGGCAGGGACTAAGAAAAGAATAAGTTGAGGAAAAGAACAATACTTTTAGATTCAGATGATGTTGGTGCCATGAGTTGAGATGGAGCAGATACGTTGTTTAAAGGTATTCAAGTGTGCTGAATTATCTAAAAACATACAGTTTTAAGGTCACTTAAAGCACTGGGTGTTACAAGCCCTGATAGGTCAACACTTGTTTGGCAGTGACATCAACAGCCTCTTGATGGGGTAGCTGTCAAATGACCATGATGTTAATAACCAGTGCGACATATCATCAGTTGTGCACCCCCCCGGCTTCACTGGGTGTTTCAAGATGTTTATCACCCTCAGCCAAGGCAGGCCCACCACAGGCATCCCGGACCAGGGTGTGTGTCACATGGTGAGAAAAAGGTAATTTGGCAGCCGATACACCATACCTCCACTTCAGTGCTGGGTCTGCCCTCTAATGCCTACTTCCTTCAGGAGCCCTGTGGTGGACCTTGCTACTAATCCCCTACAGCCCACCCCCACTGGACACACTCTGATGTTCCATCCAGGTTCCTCTACCTCAGTTGCTAGTTTGCCTTATCATAGCCTTTTTCTTCTAAATGCCTCCTTGATAGAGGTGACAGGCTGGGTCCTCTTCCAGCCAGAAATGTAGATTTGTTGGGGAAAGAACATCGTAAGTGGCTCTGACAACGAAGCTTAGGCTGTTTGTATCCACATTCCACAATTTGCACCATTTGAGTTTGTGCTGTTCTGCAGATTCCCACCTCATCTAAATGCCTTGCTGGGCTTAGGAGACTGTCCTGAAGCATCTGGAAGCTTCCTCTTGGTGGCGCACTGGTGAGGCAGTTGGTGTGGCCTTCAGCCATATGGGTGTTGTTGTTCCTGAGCCAAATCCCCATCTGCCATGTTGTACTTGGCCCACAATGTCTCAGTGTTGAAGGAGTTATTGCTTCTGCAACTGCAGAGGCTGGGTCCCACTTCCACCCTGTTTTCAGGGTTAACCTGTTGTCTCTCACACGTTGATTGGTCACATGAGGTGGGGCAGCAAACCAAATTGGAAACAACAGCACACCTTGAGGATCCCTGAGAGAGCAGTGCTGTTGATTTTCCTGAGGGTACTGATCGTCCTGTCTGAGTTGCTCCAACTGTTCAGAGTCCTTGAGGTCTGCGGTGTACCATCATCCAAGGCTTTTGAGTGGCTTTTCCAGAACTGTATGTGTGTGTGTTTTTTTAAATCAAGAATATGTCATTGATATGATGGCCTTTGAAGATGAAGATACTGCAGAATTAGCTGTGTTTAATCTCCATTTGTGCCCACCCAGTGTTTTCCTGACGTTTACTCAGCAGGTGCCTTTGTTGTTGTTGTTCTGGTGGTCATGTCGTCCATATACACCCTAATCAAGTGAAGACCCAGAACATTTGTCATTCATTGACCTCCAACTACCCGATGCTCTAATAATGGGTTCCATTGCCATGGTGAAAGTTATGGGAGAAATCGTACCACCTGCCATTATATCAATCTCAAGTTACTGCCAGGAGGTGGTGTTGCCTTGTGCTGTCACACAGAACTGGAGGTCTTGGAAGTGGGCTTTGACCAGTTTTGTTACATCTTTGGGAAAATGGAAGAAGTTGAACACAGCCCAAATCAGTGTCAGCGTTAGTGAGATCTAAGAATATCACATATAGATTTCTCTTTTTCTACTTGGCTGTTTGCAATAGGTGCCAGAAGATATTACCATGTTTGAAACATCCTGAGAAGCTGCCTATACCTGCCTTCTGCACTGAGATGTTCACACAGATAAGACAAGATAACATGAGATATGCTTTATTGATCCCAGGACCGTGAAATTATTTTTGTTTGTTTGTTTGTTTTAAGATAAGAAGCTGTTGATCTTCTTATCTGTAGGCGGCGGAAGGGTGCAGGTCTGAAAGTCTTTGGGCTACGACTTTGAAGAAATTCTTCCTTTCCACATTCAGCAGACTGATTTGGTGGGACTGACTAGACTGACTAGACAAATTCTTCTCCTTGGAAATCAGGCTCCCTCGTGCCTTTTCCATGCCTTTGGTATGCTTTTCTTTTTCCATGCCAAAACAATTATCTTCCAGTGATGTTTGAGGACACCGGGGCGTACTTATAGAGCCTGTATGAAATGCCATTGGGTCCAGAGGCAGATGCAAATCTTGCCTGGTGGTTGGAGTGGTAGCATGTCAACTGGCATAATGGTTGGTATGTGCTTCTTGTCCTCAGCAAAGCTCCTCCTCAAGTGCTCCTCAGGTTCCCTCATAGGTACCTTAATGATCCCAGATTTCTCTTGATGAAAGATGGTTTTGAACCTCTGCAGAAAGCCGTCCTGGTTTGTTCTGTCTTATATTGTCTCAGCCTTTCTGCTCTTCACAGCATTGACAGTTGCTGCTTGACAATAGCTGTCTTCTGGATTTGGGCTGCTGTGATGGTTCCTTCTGTGGTCTTGGGTTTATGCTTTTCCCCCTGAATTTTTCTGCCCTATAGATTCAGATAATCTCTCTCAGCTTCTCAAGTTTCCTTCGTGCATCCCCTTTCTGATATTCTAGGAGTTAGATGAGTTCTGTGTTGATTGTTGCTCACTCTTTCTTCTGGCAGGCTTTTGGCCAGATGATCTGAGGCATCCATCCATCTTTCTTTCTACTGCTGGATGTGACTGGATGGGATCTGGGTTCATGCCTCTTGGAAGCTCTGTGTCTAGCTGAGCTGAAACTGGGCTTCTGATATCCTGTGGTCTGTGTTTTGTTTTTGTTTTTTTTAACTTCTATTATATCCTTGAGTGTGTGATGGCTTTTAAGTTGTTCTTTTTCTGCTGTTGTTGTTTTAATTGTTGTTTTATTATGTAAAGCACTTTGTGTTACATTTGTATGAAAAGCGCTTTATTAATAAAGTTTGATTGATTGATTGATTGTCCCACCACTGGGCTTCATCCGATTGATTTGCCCTGCGCCTTGGGAACCAGTGGTCAATGGCCCTTCCACCTCACCATGACACTTTTTCCTGCCCTGATGGATCTCAAGGCCTCTGATGTTCCCCTTCTCTAGCCACAGATGCAGCCGTGGAGCTGCTGGAGTTCCATCAACGGCCATCCTGAACCTTTGAGTGGTTGTCGGTTCCATTCCAACTGAATAGTTCTGTTATACAGCTTAATTACTGAATTGAATATTTTACCCATTTTTTTTATCACATGAAATTTGACTGTAATCTGAGGAATTTTAAAATGACTTTGCTGTTTTGTTTTTTTTTGGCTCAGCACAGTCCAGTTATTCTTGAGGTCATTTGCAGATGTAACAAACCTTAAAAGACAAAATGTTTTTTGTCTGACTTGCAAAACTTTAAGTTAACTGTGTAAATAAAAGAGACAAACAGCTGTCCTGGGCATTGTATGCACTGCACGAAGCATCGCTTTAATGTTACGCTGAAGGAAACATCCTTTAGTGTATCTCATTTCAGAGGGTCCTAAATGGTACAGCGATGCTCTAACAACTCTCTGAAGGCTCCACACTTAAGTCACACTAACGACATACATGGCTCATTACACCCAAAGCAGAATGTATAACAAGACTCTCCTCCCAGATGCGCCCACACACTCACACCCACACAAACACAAGAAGGTTGGTGCATGCACACAAACATGTATGCCACTCTCATGCGCTTTTCTCACGCGCACACAAACATGCAAAGCGTGACTCTGCTGATGTGATGGAAAGTGTCAGGCAAGAGGTTGCAAACATTTAAGCCTCATCTCTTATTCACTCTGTAACCATTTGGGACTCAGTAACAAAAAAGAACTCTAATTTATTTTGCATGACAAGTATGAATTTTTTGTGAGCACTTTTTTTTTTTTTTTTTAACTGAAAGCAGCCTGGGCTTTATGTAAACATTTTAATTTTTTCATTTTAGAGAGCACAGCTGCTTCAGTTTGATGTGCAAGTGACTCTGAGGTGGCGCAGGACACTGCTGTTGACACCTCTGGCAAAGAGGAATACTTTGGTGGGTGACAAAAGAAAGGCCAGTGAAGACAGAGACACAGACCCACCCGTTAGATGTGTAGAGGATGTGTGCGAAAGTAATCACACTTATGTGGCTGACATTTCCCTTGTATAACAGGCCAACATACTAATTATTAATATGATGGTTTAATAGCTTTATATCTGCTTTATGTTGATGTATAAAATACTACACTGCCACAAATTCTGGTTATGACATCTCAGTGAATTTCTCAGAAACATTGTTAGGACAGTAATATAACCTAGAGGAACATAGATAAGCAGCTGGCAATGTAAAAGTATAACTTGTTAGGGTCCAGGTATCTTCTCATCTGTCCCAGCAGCTATTCTCTCATACTGCTGAGCTCACCCAGATGCTGCTCTTTAGTTAGGTAAAAGAAAAATCTTGATTTATTCATGAATAACTGTATGAAGATGATTAACCTGATGGAGAGGTTTATGCAATAAAAGCGCATCCGATGATAAGGGACTGCTGTGCTGATCATTTTCCCCTTCTCATCAGGACCAGACAACTACATTTATAAACTATATTGAAATAAAACACTTGGTTCCCGTGAGCATCTGTTTAAGATTAACTAATGAAACTATGAAGTAGGAAGAGTAAGTTTACGACATGTTACATCATTCATTGATTTTCCTGAGTCAGTTTCATAGGTGGGGGTGGCTGTGGCTCACGTGGTGAAAAGATCTTCTTACATTGGTCATCCAACATTGCCCAAACATGTTAGTTGATTATAGAGACAAAATGCTCTACATACCAGAAACAAAATGCACAACACTTGAGAAATGTTCTAACTTTAAAAGACACTACATGTGTGAACTATTTATGCATCAAGAATCCATTTGCAGACCACAGCATAGACATCAATATATTCTTCAACTGAAGACAAAAAATAAGATAAAAGAAAGCAAATACCTAACAACAGGAATGTCTGTGCAGCAAAAAGAGGGTTTCATGAGAAGGATCATCCAATTCAGAAGCCTATGTAAATGCACATGTCTCTGTGTATGCTAGCAGCCCAGCTGAGACCAGCCCTGAGGCTCACTTTGGGCCCTGTAATTACTGTGCTGTTGTATTTCTTTAATATCCAGAGGAATTATGGCGCAGAACAACAGGGAGAAGTGAAAAAAACTGCAAAGAGAAAGAAAAGAATAAAGAGAAAGCTGAGATGGAGATGGAGATAAAAAAAGGGAGTCCCCTGTCTCAGTTGGCATGCAGCAGCTGCCTGACTCCTCATGAATCAGATCAGCTCGAAACATGAGGGGAAGTTACAGCAAACACACGGGTTTTCATTTTCAGTCTTACACCACTCTTATTTCTGTATCTTGGCTATAATTTATCTGTGTAGATGACTAAACATACACAAAATTTAAAAAAATCAGATATGCTCTCTTCTACCTGTATCGGGCTGAGAAAAAAAAGATTTGTGAGGATGAGAAAAGAGAAAACATCAGCATTAAAGCTGGAGAAGAAAGTATATTTACTGCAAAGCACCATGTGTCTTTTATGTGGAAGTGAGAAGAACTCTGTTCCTCCACAGCAACCCAGAGGGCAGTGATGATGCGTTTAAATCTGCAGGGGATTGTGGGGGATAGGCTGGCTGCTGATAGGCTGCTCCCCTGAGACAAAAGACCCCCACTCCACTCCCTCCCATTCTCCCTCCCTCTCTTCTCCCAGGCTCCCTTTCACCTGGCCAGGTTACCATGCCAACCAGCATCGGACAGTGTCTCCTCTCTCTCTCTTTCCTCCTTCTCTCTAGACTCTACTCTTAGAAAAGGGCCATTTGTGGTAGCCAGGAATATAAAATGGACCTGCTATTGATTTCTGCGGGACTGTGATGATTACACAATCACATCCTGGATGTCGCAATGCAGAAATAAGGAACAATACAAAAAGAAAATATTGCTAATGTTGAGCTGCTGGTGTTAGTGATGTGGAAAACAAAATTAGTCAAATGGTATAATGATAACACCTAATTATAGGTGAGTGGCTAATTCAGTGTGAGACTATTCATCTGTGATTGAGGAAAGAAAGGAGTGAAACCATCTTAGAGGTTCACAGGGATGTGATAGGTTATAAAGGGGATTGCTTTTATTTCAGCATCACTGAGTTGGGTTGATTGTTATTAGCAACAAAAGGACAGAAACATCAGGCTCCACTTTAGAAGTTGCAACATGAACACATTCAGTCATCATTTTTCATTTCATTAACTGGTGTGGACTTTTCTGTTACTATAAATTTCCTCTAATTTGTGTTGAACAGAGTAACCATTTTTTTTTTTTAAAAAGTGATTCGTGACTCTCTTTAGGCATCAGTGTTTTTTTTTCATGATATTTTCATGATAGACTGATGGGATGCAGTGACCATCGGCTGTCAATTTCTCCTTTATAAATGTTACAAATAAGCCATCAGTGTTTCTAGTTTTACACATCGTTTATGTTTTTTGTTTTTTTCTCAAGCATGTTTTTGGGGTTTTAGCAAATTCATCTTTGACTAAAAGTAGTTATCTTCTCCTTCACACGTATGTGTGGTATTATCCGAGAATCTCTTGTTTTGAGTGCGCTGAAGTGCTGCTCTACATCCTACACTGGCTGCAGTTTCCTCTGGTTCCTTGGTACCACAAGTGCGAGACGAGAAAAACAGGAGCTGAGATGCGTCTAGCTTATTGCCCTGGGGGTGTCTCTAAGTGGGCGCTGGGTGAGAGATGGCTTCCACGGGGACAGGGGGGAGGGGAAGAGCACCAGGATTGCACATAGATGACTGGTTCACTGGCCGCCTGCAATGTACTGAAATAATTCCCTTAGCTGCACAATTGGCTTGGACATGGAGCTTGATAGCAAATATGTGCCTGCAGTCTGGGTTGACCTCTGTGCAGAGGAGAGCTGAATGCAAATAAGTAAATAAGATGAAAGTAAAAGATGAGAAGAAGAGGAGAGGGTTTCCATGTGGTTGTCTGAAGGACAATGTGCTTAGAAGACTGCTCATTGACCACAAGATCATTTAGTGGTGCTCTTCAGTGAAGCCTCGTTATATGCTCTGCCCTCATCACCATCTTCAGACATTATGATGTCTAACAGGCTTGATTGGTCTTAATTGGCCCTGATAAACATTGAGTGGCTGTTGACTGACTCTGATAGTATCCACTGTGCATTGGTAATGAACTGAGTGAATTGCATCCGTTTTGGAGGTACTGTAGGGATGCTTGACTTGAAATTGCATTAAAATCATTTGTTTAAACTTCCACCTGCATCCAGTGTCAAGTCATATGAAAAAAAAAAAAAAGATTTATGCTTCAATTAAAAGGCTCATGAAGGAAACACAGACAAAAACACAAATGCTCATTTGCACACTTGTGCCGTTTAATCCCAGTGCAGGGAGGGTAAGCAGTTTCTGCTGGCGGTTAGTGCAGTGATGCTGTTCCTGCTGGATGAGGATGTTGTATTGTGATGAGACATTATACTATGCAGAGACACTCACAACAATGAAAGTGCCAAGTTATGACATCACAATAGCTGCAATTCATTTTCTGGGGAGTTCACCACAATGGATGTGTAGAGTGGGATCCATCTGAAGCACCGCATTAGCTGTCTGGCCCATTATTCTCCTGTAATGGCTGCATTGTATCTGTGCCTTTACATTAGAGGGCACAGTCTGTGTGAAATGAATGTGTATTTTTGCGCACGTTTGCTCACATATTTGACCAAACATCATCTTACCCTCACATGTTTTTATTTCAAATGTTTCCAAATGTGTCTATTGATTTTCTTTGGTTTGTTTACTGTCACATCAAGCCACATTTAGACAGCCAATAATACACAGTGAAGATCATACTATCCATCACGTGAGTGTTTCAGCATGCGTCAGCTTGTGCTGCCTTAATATGCTCCTAAGCTTCTTAAGTAGCCGCCATTGCTCAAGTGCTGTTGGCTGGCCTGAATAAACCTTAAAAACAGCACAGAGTGTACTGATAAACAGAGCCTCAGACATTATAGCGGACTACACTGTACCTGCAAAGCTCAGGGAGTAGCTCTATGGGTTAATGAGCTCATTGTCTGAATGCACATACACACTCATCACACACACACAGGGGAGAGAGGATGAGGTGTGGCTCCCCTGGTGTCCACGGAGATTCAGGCTACAACAGAGGGGAAACACAAATCAGGACAACAGAAGCACCATGACAGCAGGATATCTCAGGAGCAAAGCACACACCCAAGGGACAGCAGCAAGTCTCTCACACACACAAACACACACACATCACGACCGCAAAGGAGGAGGAGACCAAGATCAATAATCTGTGATTCGTAAACCCTGGGTTTTTGACACGTCATCAATGCTGTGGTTGGTTAAAAGAAATCAGTCTAACCAGTGAAAGCACTTTCAAGGTTCTGCAAGACGTTTAATTCAAAATGGCAACACAAATACAGCTGCCTCCACCAATCAATGACAACTTCAGTGTTCAGATTGTACAAACTGTTATTTCATGTGAAGAATGCTACCAGTGAATGCTAACACCCCCCCCACAAAATGACTTCTACAGAATTTCTGTAGAGAACTTATACCATGATGGAAGTTCCTGCTCTACTGTCACTTTAAGTTTAAGTTTAAGTTAGAGGCAGAGGCCAGTTATTGGCCATTTCTTAATAATCAATATCAGCCACAGAAAAAAAACAAGATTTGTCAACTTCAAGATAATATGGAGACAAAGTAAAACAACACAATGTTTAGAACAAAATGACTACACACAAAAGTCAGTATGTTGTGAGATGTGTGTGCGTAAAATCATTTAAAAAGTAATCTGGTCATAGTGGATCTTATTATCTTATTTAGTATTATTACAAAAATTAAGCTAAAAGGGAAAATGGTGCCTTCACTGCAAATCATCAAGCCCTGATTAACGGATCACCAGTATGTGTGTGGGCTCGGCAGCAGGCTACAACACATAGCTACAGCCGCAAAAGCATTTTATTTTTCTTAAAATGGTTAAACAGTGTGTAAAAGTGACACCTGCCAAGATATTTGAGCTATATTTGGCTGGAAAAATAGACACATATAGTCTTTAAAGACAAGTCTGTTGGTGGGAGGCTGCTAGCATCAGCTGCTTACTCTGCTATGCTGTTAGCTAAACTCATCAAAACATCCCGTTTTCACAGAAAACTGTGGAAGTGTTCCTCTTCATTAATATCCGGTTGCTGTTGGTTTTCTTTGGTACATGAATTAGCAATAAAGCAATGTAAAAACCTGTTTTTACCTTGCAACAGAAACAGAGGGGCGGGACTATGGGCGGGACTTGATAAAGGGTCAATTATTTCCAAATTATACTGAGTTCAAAGTTCTACAGTGAGAGATAATGAACAAGAATAAAGTATTCAAGACAGTTGCCAGTCTCCACAGGAACAACACAACGCACATGCAATGCCCAGAAACAGACAATTAAAATAAAAAGAAACAAAGAAGGAAGAAAGAGAGCAGTATCTCAGTGTCTGCAGCCTCACTGAACATGTTAAAACCAAACAAATTATAAAAGCATTGTGCAATATTGGTTCACACAACTGGATCTGAACCAGCTTTTGGAACAATGTTGTATGGACAGATGAGACCTAACTGCAGATGTTTGGCCTTAATATCAGCTGCAGTAACACCTCATACCCACTGTGGAGGAAGGGTGATGATTCTGGGCTGCTGTGCAGCCACAGGACCTGGACCTTGCAGGACCTGGACCTTGCAGTCATTGACTCAACAATTAACTCCTCTGTGCACCAAAATGTGCTTGAAGAAAAATGGACACCCTCTGTCCAACAGCTAAAGCTGACACAAAGACAAGCTTCCTCCTCCAGCCTTCCTCTTTCCGTACCCCTCCTTTCCATAAAGCAGCTCCTGTGCAGCCTGTGTGCAGGGGACTTCTCAGTCCTTGACCACATAGCAGGTAAGAGATGCAAGAGATGCAGTGGTGGTGAATGCGTGCATTGCTTTTGTGGGATTGATTCAAACAGAATGCACCATGAGAACCTTTACAGCATCTTGCTGGTGGCTGTCGTAAACATCTGCAGTTTATCTGCAGTCTCACTCAGCTTCTGTGCTTCATTTTTTTCCTCTAATGATAACAGCATTTGGGACACATGAACAGAAAAAGAAATAAACCAGGAATAAACGAGGATGTCAGATTAACATTTGTAAGACTTACTTTTGACATTCAGATACATGGACTTGCTGACATCAGCCCCCACATCATTGCTGACTCTGCACAGGTAGAAGCCACTGTCCTCTTCCAGCACATGTTTGATGAGCAGTGAGCCGTTCACAAGCACTTCGATTCGAAAGCCCGAGTTGAGGGCGATAGGTTTGAACTGAGGGACACCAGCGCCTGTCAGAGAAAATGGAGCTGCTGTTAGAACAAAGTTGTGTAATGAAATGATTTATTCTGCCCAGTTAATTTTCTATGTTCTTACTGCAGACAAACACAGCAACAGTTTCTTCACATGCAGTAACTGAGTAAATAAAGTTTTCTGGCTTTAACAGAAGCTCTTTCTCTGATGAAGAACAGAAACCCTGAAAAGGACTGTTAAATATCAGCAGCTGAACGACGTTCACAACGGTTTCATGTTTTCTTCTTTGTTTGTTACCTCTCACACCTGTCAGGATGCTGCTTTGGGATTTTCAAGACTTTCTTTTTTTCTGAAATGTGTTTTTTTGATTTTTATATTTTGATTTTTATTTATTTTCTATCATTTTTGTAATCAGTTGGTTTTATTCCTGCAGTTAGTGTACACCTGTACACCTGTTCTACACTCTGTTCCTTTTTATAATTTCATATCCTGACTGACATGGACTGTGAGCGTCCAGGATGTACTCCCACCTTTCAACCACAGATCCTTGTGAACCTACACAGGAATAGATGGTGGATGGATGGATTTATATCTTTATTATGTGATGTCTTATGATTTA
The DNA here is from genome assembly GCA_037176975.1 of Arrhamphus sclerolepis. NCBI lineage: Eukaryota > Metazoa > Chordata > Actinopteri > Beloniformes > Hemiramphidae > Arrhamphus > Arrhamphus sclerolepis. The sequence goes on from JBAMYA010000006.1 coordinate 827,618, forward strand.
ATGAAAATGTGTGTGTTATTTAGTGTACATGTTCAGTAACAAGAATATGATGCAGAATTTAAATAAAAGGAAAAGTTATATAATTTTTCATATTTCATGGGCCTCCAAACAATCCAAACAGTTTTGCAGTATTCCTTGTTTATATACTAAGTTTTGATGTTGAGTGACAAATTTGATCTTTGTCTGAGAACAATTTTCTTCTTGCAAAACATGTTTAAGGTTTATACCCTGAATTATGAATATGCAGGTAGCTATAGATATTGTATGTATGGATTGATGTACTGTATAAGTATTTTCATCCTGCCTTGCAGCAACCTTCCCTCCTTTCCCCGTTCCGACTCCTCGTGGCTACAGGTGGAGTCTGTCCTTGATGAGACTGGCTGAAGACGTATACGTCCTGTCTTTCATGGTTGGAGGAAACCCAGTGAAGCCAGAAAAATACTGCACAAGTTGAAACCAGCTGTGAGCTGACAACTACTACTACATGAAATGCACAAACACGTCCCCTTTGAAGAGACTTCATACTGTGAAAGCTAGTCAGCAGCAACTGAGATAATCTAAAACAACTGGATATTTAGATCAGAAAAAAAAGAAAGAATCTATTTGATTTCAAAAAGAGAAAAAGCATTTTAACCAGCCAGGATGAGATCATCACCTTTTTATGGATGCAAATATTTTACATCTTCTTTCTTCTTCCAAAGTCATGAAAAGCAGGCTTTGTTTGGAACTAATGTGGGTGTTTTTTGCATTCAGCCTCACGGCTGTGGATGTATGCTCATGATGCTTGCATTGAAAAAGATTATCTACCATGGAGTGTAAGCTTGCCATATGACAAGAAAAGGAGAAGGAAAAAGAAAAAACCCAAGAATTTGTTCAGTTCAGCATGTCAAAGGGAGGAAGTTTTTTAAAAAACTGTATAACATTTTCACTAAATGTCAGAGGGACAGTTGTTTACCTTTCGAGTATTCCCACTGGATGGTAGGAACAGGATAGCCTTCAGCTGAGCAGTTCAGTATCACTGATTTTCCATAGATGCCATCCTGGTCCTTAGGTTGCACCACAAATTTGGGAGGAACTGCAAGTAAAGAAGCTCTAATATTAGACTGCATCATCCTCAGACGTCTGCATTGCCTATCTGCCCTCCCTCCAGCCCTCCATACCTCGGACAATGAGTTGACTCTGGTGCTCCATAGCAGCAGCCTGGTTGCGTGCGATGCAGGTGTAGTTTCCATTGTGCATCAGGGTGAGGTTGGAGATACGCAGGGAGCTTGTGAAATCTATGTTGTCTATTGTGACTCCCAGGCTGGCAGGGATTGGTTGGCCATCCTTTTGCCATGTGATGAAGACAGGTTGGTCGCCCGACATGACCACACAGGGGATGAACACCCGCTGGCCAATGGAAAACCGGGGAAACTCAAATGGGTGGATGGTTGGTGGGACTGGAAGAGATAAGCAAGTTATTTTTTCCCTCAAACACATGGTTTACTTGCCTTAATTCAAGTTTTAACCTCAGCAAATGTTGCTCAAAATCATTCACGACTTTATATGTATTAACAGATTAGCATGTGTTATGGATGGGAAAGTTTACAAAACCGTACCTGAGCAACTCATTAATCACAAGTACCTTATTATCATCTTGCTTTCATGTCAAAATACAATATGATTTTGCAGGAACATAAACTGCATAAGGAATATTTTAATCTCCTTACTTCTCTCTCAAACCTCATGCATATAATATTTAGTCTCTCTTCTGCTCTCCAGGGACACTGAAGCCATCGTGAGAACCAGATGCTTTGGAAAATTAATGATTTAAAATACCACTGGAATAAGCAGCACTTCAGCGTTTATTTAATTCACAACAAAATAGGCATAATAGGCTCCTGGGGATTCCCTCTCGGCAGTGGTGGAATGCTAAGCAGCCAAGAGGCAAATTAGGCGAGGCGGAATAGCAGCGTAGCTTTGTCTATGCTGTGTGATTCCCCCCTCGCACACTCGTTAGCATGTCAAGACCCGCCAAAGAGAGGGAGGGGATGGATTCGAGCAACCGATGGTTCAAATTATGCATTGTCATTGCAGAAGAGCCATCTGACGGTATCATCCTCTGGCTCTGCTCAGCACTGCAACAGATGAGCTCCAGAGTCGACGGCTGGGATGATGGAGATGGTGCTTTTGATATGAATGATGTGTGTTTGTGTTTATATTTTTGTATTTACAGGTTATGTCACAGAATTCCTTTTGAAAATCTATACTTCTGTGTGAAGATTCTAAACTGAGACTTTGGCGTATTTTTTTAAACGTGATGCTCCAGCGTACACGTCAGATGAGAAGACACTGTGAGCCATGAGCAGCCATGAATGCAGTCAGCAAACACTGGGAGAATCTCAAATGAATGGCCAACATCAATGCAAGCAAACAAATAAATAAATAAAAAGAAAAAAAGAAAAAGCAAGTCAACTTCATTTAATTGGTTCTTGAAGATGTTCTACCTTCATCCAAAAGGTCTCTGTAGCTATCACTAACTGTGGGGAGTCTCATGCTTATAAGCTCCAACTAAGCCTTTCATTTTCTGAGGCCTCCAAGTTGTATGTAAATCATCGACCAACTGAGCTCTGAGCTTTTCACCATACATTGTTTGCCTGGTCAGCATGTGAGATGTTTTGGTCACAGGAATTATGGTATGAATGGTTGCTAATCCGTCTACAGAATCAAGGCTGCGTTGTAATTACTGAATAGGTGAAATCTGTTTTCTTTTTAGAACGCTTTTAATATTCTCTCATTGAGTCTTTACCTGAGGAGATGGCTCTCGTGCACCACAGTTTTATGGAGTTGTTTAGTTTCTCCTTTAAATAGACCAAGGGCCTACAGTCTACCTGCATATCAAAGATACACCCTTCAGGACAGCAATGCCCACATTCAGAGCATAGAAGAGAGACAAGTAATGAGAAAAGAATACAAGAAATGACAAAATCTGATATTAAATGGAGGAAGTGGCCTCAGATGTCACCTATCCAACACAGCTTTAGCCACGTGACCAAAACATCTAATATTCTGACCAGGTAAATAACACAACATGTACAAAAGTTCCAGATAAACTACAAGAGGTACAGGTGGGCCAGTAATTTAGATATTTAGACTGAAGATGCCTTCCCTAATGAGAACTAAAATATCTTCCAGAACCAAATAAAGTAATCCAGCTGCCTGCTAGCTACTCAAGCTGTTTAGGATTACCATGGCCTGGATGACTGAGAAACAACACCAGACTCTTACATGACACCATGAGTTGGTATCCAACAGCTACATCAACTTAATGTCATTCAGTGTTTTTAGAATGTGCTTCATACCTTTCACAGTAATGTAGACACTTTGGTGAGTAGATAACTGTGGCTGCACCAGCACATTACATGTATACTCTCCTTCGTCCACATCCTTCTGCACATCAAACAGTTTGAGTGTGCCGTTTTCGAAAGCCCGCTGCCTGTGGTTGTATGGCAGCAGGTTGGAGTCCTTGTACCACTTGATGGAATAGTAGGGGTAGCCAATGACACGGCAGTGGATGTACATGTCCCGTCCAGCGATGGCAGTGAGGTTTTTCATTGGTCTGATGCTGGCAGGTCCTTGAGGACACATTGGAGAGACAACTCTCTTAAAATGATTTCGAGGCGAGGAAATGGGTTAAAACGTAGCTGTGCTGTGTTCTGGATGTGTTCAAGACACAACAAACTTTACATGCCTTGATTCATTCTGTGAACAAAACCATCATAGTTTGTTAAGGGAATTCAGACTGTTTACTTAAGTTATAGGAGCTCAACAAACAGCATGAAACATCTCAGGAAAGAGAATCTGGGTGGACTCTTTCTGGACTATGGTAGACTGCTGTGAACCTAATCATCCATAGATGACATTAAAAACGATCCATGCCGATTTCTTCTGCGTCCTTTGCATCAAATCTTTGCTTTACTGACCTAAAGACTTAGAATTTAGTGACTATTATGTCCTTCTCCCTCTGCCAGGTAGTGAATGTGCCCTCTCTGCACAGATGAAGCTGTTATCACACAAATTAATTATTTTGCCAGTAATAATGGAATAACCAAAATACTTCCAGAACTGTCTATAAGGAAAGTGGACTGCTTTGTGGGGAATGTGGGGAACCAGGCTCTGTAGTGTACTCTGAACACAAGCGTGTCCTGGGTTGCTGGTCTCTACAGCGCGATTAAGGACCCAACGATGTGAGACACAGTCATTATATTTTCTCTGCAATAACGGCTATGGAAATTTATCTTCTTTGGTTGGCCGCATTCTAAGGCTTGAGGATGGCTCTGTTTAGCACTTCCCGACATGCAGGAATGAACACTATCAAATCAAACTCTTCAGGATAGAGAAAATACCGTTTTCTTCCATGCAGCACGTTCATAGACCTCCAAGCACAGAAAGCTTGATTGCACCAGTATTTTTCTTACAGGACAACAGCAATGCAGCCATCCCTAGTCCTGTAGAGGCCACATATCATTCCAGTCAAACACTGGTGATGACAGTAAATGAACAAATTAATGTACAAACAATGTTAGACAAAATTCCAACTGGTGAATTCATTCTGTATGGAGAAGGAACACAAGGTCTACAGACACATTTCACAACGAATTCCCTTAACAAGCTTAATATGGCATTCAGTACCACCAACATCTGCATCAGTGTTTAGGGTAGCCAATTAAAAAGTGACAAAACAGAATATCTCAAGACATGTTGATGTGTTTATGTGATGGTGTGCTGGAAGAGTTGATCTGACAAGCACCTCTTACGTTTATTCGCGCCTGGTAAGAAACTGTCCCGGCTGAGTTGTTGCAGATGCAGCGGTACACGCCTCCATCAGGAACTTGCGTCTGGCTTATGTTGAGGTGACTGACCACGTGGCCTTCAGCGTTGGTGTAGTACGAGATGCGGTGCCGACTGTCCCGTATCACAGGTTCATCATCCAGAGTCCACGTCACCCGGGGCTCTGGTGTGCCTTTTACAGTGCACGACAATGACACAAACTCATTGATGTTGTAGACCTTCTCGCTGAATGAAGCCAGAATCTTGGGGGTCCCATCTGGACAAAGAAATTAATTTACATAGGGGACCAAATCAGTCACATGACATCTAATTAAGCAGTATTACATGAAACATTTAGATAAATAATCTTTTAGACATTTGCAGTGGAAAATGACTGACTCCAAATCAGAAAAAAGTGAGAAGATATGGAAAATGCAAGTTAAGAATGCAGTGATTTTTTTTAAAAACTTACTTTGATTTTTTTTTTGCAGACAGCATGAGTCCAAGATATGCCATGCGTTTTTATTTGTTGTTGTTTTGTTTTGCCAGCCTCATTACATTTGTTAATATCTGTCCATTTTTACATTTCAGGACTGCAATACATTCTAAAATTAAGTTGCATGGATGCCCAAGCGTGTCCATTTAACAGAATAATTCAAAAACCAATTCTCCACTTATTACAAAAGTCTGAGAAAGGACAAGGATGCAGGTTCTGGACTGGACCTTTGGATGTGTTTCCAGGAAGAATGGGACAAAATAAAAACTGAAATATTTTATTGCTTGCTTACTTTCTAAGTGTTGTGAGAAGGAAGAATATCACAATACTACAAAATGGCAAAAGCTGTCATAATTACTGTTGTAATTCTTTTTTGCACTGTGTTGGAGGGCTGAAAGGTAAAAATGCCTTTAACTATATTAACAAATGATAAGAAGATAAATTATAAAACACCTTACTTTTTTGTTGTATTTAAAGAAATCCAGGTCAATGTAAAAAAATAATTTTTTTTTTAGATTTTCCATAAAGTCCCAACTTTTTGTGGTTTGAGGTTACACACAGAATGACGACACAAATATCCAGTGCTGAATACTAAATTGCTCAACACACATAAACACAGATGCACACACACACTCAGTTCTGACCTTCCAGTATGACTTGAACGAAGTCCTGCGCAGACATTTTGCCATGTCTGGCGAAACACTGATAGGCTCCTCCGTCACTTTTGGCCATGCCAGCCATGACCAGGTTTTCTCTGTTTTGGCCTGTCATGCGGACACTGTTACTGGGGTAGATGAGCTCTCCGTTGCGGTACCATGACAACTGGTACTCCTCAGAGCCTGTTACACTGCAGGTAAGTGAAACCTGGCTTCCCACACTGCCTTTCACCTTTCGTGGACTCACAGTAACCTTCAGTGGCTCTGCATGTCAGAGAGGGAAACATGAATTCATTTCACATTTTGGTCTTTTCTGTACTTTTATCAGAATTATGAAACTGAAACTGAAACATAAAAATGTTACATGTTGCATCTCAAACAACTGCAACATCTGTGACTTTAGGATAGCCCCAGTTTAACCAGTGACTGCACGTGCCCATGAGCACTCACCTTTCACCTGCAGCCTGCCAACCACCTCAGCATTGCCGTAACCATTCCAGACCTCACACACATACGTCCCTGTGTCACTGGGTTGGGCTCGCTCTATCAGGAGGCCTGTCACACTCTGTCTGAAGCGCGTGTCTGGCTCCAGCGGCCGGTTGTCCTTCAGCCAGCGGTATTTGGGTGTGGGGTGACCAGAGGCCTTGCAGGGCAGCTCCACTCGATGGGAGGCCATGATCTCCCGGCGCTCAAAGCTGTCCAGGATGTGGGGCGCTGAGTTGGTTGGGTCTGCACACGAGATCGGTGGGCAACATATGAATACTCTGCCTTTGTAAAAAATTAACAACTCAATCTCCCTCAGTAACCTCAAATTAAATGAGTTATTGAGGTACTTAAAGAAAAAGTATCATCAAATTATCACCATCAGTTTTCTGTGCATGGACTTCCCAAATACTACTACTACTACTACTACTACTACTACTACTACTACTACTACTACTACTACTACTACTAATAATGATGATAATAATAATAATAATAATAATAATAATAATAATAATAATAATAATAATAATGACAATAATAATAAAAACAAAAAACATATTCTTCATATGTTATGTTCCATTTAGTATTTATTTCTTTATTTATTATAATTCCATAATGGTTCTATCTTTCCTGAAGAATTTTTTCCAGTAATCATGAATCTGAAAAATTACTATCTTTTGATATTTGGCAAATGTGTTAAAAATGCCCCTGAACACCTGCATGTTTATTGGGTTGAAGGAATAAACACCGTCCCTGGTCATTTACCCGACATAAAACCTGACGTATCATCAATGACTGCTAGTCTTCTTTAGGCCGTTATCTTTCATCTTTTATCTTTCTATCTTCCATTTGACCTCCAGCAAAGTTCTGGTATCATCTCCTTATTAAATGCAGATTTTAGGATTCTACTTTCAACAAATTTAAATAGGTAAAATTTATTATTTACTGATTATTTATTTATTATAGAAGTACAAAAGTGATCCATCATTTTCTTCTACTGCTTTCAAAGATAATAATAATAATGATCATAAAGAAAAATAATACATGCAAAGATATTTCACTGTAAAATAAAATTGTTTATTTCTTTCTAAAAAATAAAAACATTTGATTGAATATTCAGCAAAAGCAGTAATTCCATGTTTTTTCATCTTTTTTAAAATTATTATTTTATATTTTGTCTAGAGCTCTGACATAGATTGAACTTATTGTGTGAACATTAGTATATTAATGCTTTCCTATAGTAGTTTTTTGGCTAGTGTGTCACGGTAATCAGCTGTTTAATGTGTAAATGGACACACAAGATTAAAATTAGAATATATGAAGGATCTTCAGAAGTGGAACTGTTTTCTTTAACGTGGCCCAGTAGCTCACAAGCATGAAATCCACCAAACACAGCACGTTTTCACACAACATATTTAATTGCTTATGTTTTTCAAACTCTGTATGAAACAGGCTTCTGCTAAAAGAAGATTTAAAAAAATTAAGAAAACTGATTGAAAATCTGCGTATGGCCCCTTTAAACATTTCAGGGGGAGGAGGGGCATGTCTGTCTGTAAACCCTCCCCCAGATTGCCGAGTTCTGATGACCTTTATCACATGTCATCCCCTCTTTCATTCAAGTGTCTTTTTCATGTCATCCCTCATTTTATTCAGATGGCCTACATGCTATTTTTACTAACAGCCATATGACTCTGTCGCATGTGTGCATAAATTCTATTACTGCCTGTTTTTCGAGGTAGAGGTTCTGAATCAGATCTCTGTCCTTTGATGTTTCAGCTCAGTCTGTTTACTTTTGAAATTTGTTCTGGTATCTAGCAAAGAATTTCTGCTTTGTAAACAAATAAAACCATATGTCACAATTGTGCTTTAATATCAGATGAAACTTTGCAATGCTATTGATCACACCGTGGGTCTTACCTGAGACGATGAGGCGGGCGCTGTTGCTCTGTCGGGTCTCCCCCGTGTATCGGTGTCGTGTCATACACCTGTAGTTGTACAACCCGTCTTCCATTTGCACATCCAGGATGTACAGAGCCCCCGTGGATGTAATGAGAAACCGTGACACTAAGAGAAGTGGATACAGAGAGAACTATTAATGCACAGCACAAAATAAAATAAAATGTTTCCTGCAAACCAGAACCAAACATGACACCTTAATGTGACCTATGATGACGCTTACAGTGAATTTCCTTTTCTTATTGCATTAGTCCCAACTTAGTGTTGACTCAGCCGCCGCTACGTAGATTCAACAAGTGACTCATTAAAAGGAACTCACTACGAACAGAAAATATCACATTTTCAGTGCTTGAGTGCATGCTTTTATGCTTTTATCCGCAGTGCAAATCCAACCGCGGCACGTTGTGTGAGGCTGCCTACAAATGAAAATGCATAAGGAAGGTGTTCAGAATTGCAGGGTTTTATGACATCACAGACCCTTATCACTTGAAAACTGTTCAGCTTTCTCATCATTTCCTCCACCCAACTTCACATTATGTTGCATTTTCTGTACCTCAAAAGTGGGTAGCTCAAAAGCTGTAAGACCCATGTCAAAAGTGAAACACCCTATGGAAGTCTTCTAAATCCATGAAGACAAGTGTCAAGAAGTGGTTGAATAAGACGCGTTTGGGCTGTATCCCTGTGGCATTTTGACCAGAGCATGCAATAATAAGTCCTTGGCGAATGGCATCATCTTTTGACACAAAACTGTGGTTTTACCAGTTACAACAAACTGCTAAGAAAATGTTAGCATGCATTTGTACCAATTACCATTTATTTATTTTGTTCAGGGACAAAGGAAAGATCAGTTGCCTGCGGATTTCATCACAAGAGATGACTGGCCTTTTGTAAAAGAAAAAAAGACATTTACTGGTTGTCGGATGCTGCATGTATTTGTTTTCTCACACTGGAAAGACCATCATCCTAGAACAAGGAATTACAGAAATCCAATATTGAAGTCTCTTAGCAAATATTTGCAAGTCAAGTGAGGTACGCAGCTCTGTGTGTCTGTAGTCACCAACATCTGCTGCAGCCCATTTAGCTCAGAACAGCTCAGAGGCACAGTGACAAGGCTGTGTTCTGTAGCAGTGTAACACAGCTCGTTATCATGTAGCTCATCGCTCTTCTCTCTCGGTCTCTCCCTCCCGGGGGGGGGGGCCCTCTATCTCTGTTCCTTGCTCACACAGGTTCTCTCTTTTTTCCATTCGAGACTAAAGTGAAGGGAGCCAGGGATCACAGAGCACTTTGATGAGGCATGGCTGTGCAGGACTGATCATGCTAATGTAATGCTAATTCTTACGAACACATAGAAGCAACACGGCGTAGTCAATATTTATGAGAAGCATGTGTGCTGTAGCCGGTGGCTGCCGGGGTGTTTCATGTCACAAATGATGGAGAGGCCTATCTGGGATAGCGATCAAATGTGGGTACTGTATGGTGGGAGTTTCTGGAGGTACTGCGAGACATATCATGAACACTTTATGGGGTGTTGAATTACCCTCATTTAGTCCTGTCACGCCAGTTTAACAGCAATTAAGATTGCCGGTACAGACTCTTTACACAGTACAAGCTTAAAATAATAGAAAGAGGCACAACGCCTGATATTTTACTGATAACCAAAGTATCGGCAGCTATTATATGTTAGTGAAACCTTTACTTAGGTGTTTTGAACATCACAGGAAACATTTTTCTCAACAAGCTAGTTGTTGTTTTTTAACAAAAACAAACTTGGAGTGAATGTTGCAAGAAAGGCATGAATGAGAGAATAGAAAGATGAGAGGAGACAGCAAATGCCATGTACAGATGAGGATAGTCAGGATGCTATCGTGAGCAAGTGTTGACCTAGTTGGAAATAAGGCTTGTAACATCCCACAGGAGGGTTTTTCCTTTTTTTTTCTTTTTCCTTTTTTTCAGCTTATTGTTCAGGCTAATATTGTAAATAACAGGCAAAAATTGACTGAATGAAAGAGGCGGGACAAGTACATTTGATTTTGATTTCAAAGACGAAAAAAATACAATTTGTTTTGACAAACTGTGTCACTGTGACACAAGACCATGGCTGGACGAGGAGAGTCATGCCTGTGTTTTACACACATTCATGTGTCTTCATTTATGTGTCTGCATCAGATCTATGAGCTGTCTGTGAATTATCAGTAAAGTTCTCACTGAACAGAATCACATGGAAGAAAAAAGGACATAATTCTGACTACTGGCTGCAGGAGGCCATATGTTTGTACCTGCAGGTCATCTCCAACAAGAACATGACCTCTGGTGACTGCTCAGTAGTCTGAACTTTGTGATTTTCATTGTGCCTTAAGAATGGGTTTTATGTAGAGCACCATTTAATTGTGGAAACACCACCACTGCACTGGAGTGTTTTACTTCCAAGGAGTAGTTCCTAGATGAACTAATTTGAAAAACGGGTATAGATGATGGATGGATGGATGGATGGATGGAGCTCCCTCCTGTAGCATAAATCAGATGGAATATTTTTGCACCAGGTCCATGTGCAGCATCTTCTGCAGTCCATGAAGCCTTCACGGTGCTGAAGAGACATCTGTGTGTTGTGTCTGATGCAAAGCTTTCCTGTCCATAAGGAATCCTTGTTCGCGATGTTTTTGATTTCAGTTTTATTATGACGTGTTCAGGATGTGAAATTTGAGTCAGAAAATTTAGAAAATCTAAAAAACTACAGTAATATCTAACAGATGTGTGTTTTTACTTTTATAAATCTGTTTATTTCTTATTTATGTTAATTCGTCCTTTTAGTGCCAAACATAATGTTTGTCATCAGAGAGTAAACTAGCACATTTTCATTTTTTTTGATTTGCTGATTATTATTTATAATTATCATTATTACTGTTTTTATTATTATTATTTTAATCTGCAAATTATATGTTAAATGTCTTTTACAAGTAATATGTGGTCAGTTTGTTATAAACTGTATACGTTACAATGCACAGACACTGCACAATTATGTGTATTTTAAACCAATAATGTTTGTTGCAGCAAAATCTGTTTTTTGAAATAACATTCTCTCTTAGTTTCCTAGCTTGATTGACCTTCTTTCCACCCAAAACCAGCTCATGTTCAGCATACAGCAGCATTGATTGACTGCAGGTCTACATCACTGTGTCCTTGTGAGATGAGGGCATTTCTGCATGTCTGCAGTTTGAAGCCGCTCTCTATGTACGTATGTGTGTTTATGTGTGCACATGCGTGTGTGCATGCAAGTGAGTGTGGATGTGTTTCTGCTGCATACAACATTGGGGAGCAATAGTCAATAATAACGATTAAAGGTGCTCCACTACACTTTTCCCCACTCCTTCTACTGCATATTAACACTGCCTGAGAAACAGCCTGCACTGTTCCTGTGCTGTGTGTGTGTGTGCTTCACTTATTTGCTCATGTTTATGTCCACAACAGTGTGTATTAGTCTATATTTCTGAAACTATGGCTTTACTTCACCCCAGGTGGCCCGTCGAACTATCATTCCTCTCCTCCGCTTCCTGAGACCACCCAGCTGCTTTGGCATCACTGGTACCACAAACACAAGTCCTTTTCTGTGGCTCCACACTCAGTAGCTTCAATTAATCCCCATATAAGTCACAGCAAGCCTGCAAGTAGACTCTTTGTTCACCGGGAGACTTTGCAGTTTGTTCCTGAAACTGTGATTGCTGGTGTGACACAACAAAAACTGTGAAAATCATCTTCATGCTAAAATGCTATGAACAGTTGTTATTGGTGTACATATATCATCTTAAGACACAAAGGTTAACGTGTACCAAGGACTAGAAAAAGAAAGATTTTCATTGAAATGGAACTTTGACACAGTCTTGCTGGGCGACCATCTGCCCCAAACCATGTGCTTTAACTGAAAAAATTAGCTTGGATTGCAGAGTCATTTCCGTATTCTATAATTGAGACATGAAGGAGGAAGGAGATGGCAGGAGGACGAGGTGAAGACAGAGAAGGAGAGAGACAAAAAAAAAAAAAAGATCAAGAGGGAAAAAGTACCTCTGGGATACAACCACTCTCTGTCATCTTAAATGACTTATAAATTGGCTTACAGCTATGCGCTTCCAGTGAGGAAAAAAGGGAGACACAACTTTCATATGCTAATTCAGATCATGTCAAGGCAGAGCAATTATCAAAAAAAGTGTCAACCCTGTCTGTCTGACAGATCCCAGCAGGCACTGAGCACCTCCATCTCTCTGTCTTAAACTGTCTGTTGGTCTTTGGCAAATCAAATATGCTTCTGCACCAGCAGCTGCTGAATATAATCTAGATAAAGATACATTAGTAGCAGAAATGAGAACATACAACACTGACTCCAGGACAAACCTTGATGTGTAAAATAAGCAAAAGAAATGTCAGATTTAAGTCAGATTTATTTATAATTTTGATTCTCCTGAATAACTTTGAATTCAATTTAATCAGCAGCAAAAGTCTGAACATCACTTACAGAAAAACGATGGCGTCAGCTAAACAATGCAGATAAAAAATGCCTTCTCATCACTCTGCTGGCAGCGTCCCGGCCATGCAACTGTCTTGCAGTGTATTAGTGAGTGGAACTTGATCCCTGGACACAGCTGGGTCCTACTGTGTCGTTGTAACCTTGGCAACTCAAGGTCACTTAGAAAAAGAATTTATATATTATAACTCACAGCACCGGCAAAGCACTAGACTAACTAATTAATTAACAGCAAAGTCTTTTAACTTACATTAACATTTAAAGATGTGATTTGAAAATTGCTTTTTGAAGGCATATGCACAACCCAGAGCTGTGCTTGCTAATGCCTTGACTGTTTCTCTGCAGTGTAGAGTTACATATGTTATTACTTATTTTTTCTACAAATGTTCAGAAATTATCATATACTTTCATGGTTTAGAGTAAACAGAATATTTACAAGCAAGTGTCTTTAGAACAATCTGAAATTTCAGCTGCAATGTTGACATATGCCATGCCACGTTGTTTCCCAGTATGATAATGTCACAGTGACTGGAGCGTGAGCCAGGTTGGCATGAGCATGTCTAGGAAGATGGAGACCATGCTAATGTTTGCAAACTCTAAGAGAAATCATCTCTGATTTACACAGGAGGCCCACTGACAGCGGCTGGAAACATACTGGCAGCACGTTGGACTCAGAGAAACTGCTAAATAAGTCTCGTCCTCCGACCACTCAAGGCGATAAAGACTATACGACTTGTTTAGGAGAGTTGCTAGTTGAAAACATTTCCATCTAAAAGGACATGACGAAACATCTTAAGTTTGCAAAGGTGTATCAGGACAAATCACAAGACTTCTGGAACAATGTCCTGTGGACAAAGAAGGTCAAAGTGGAGCTATTTCACCACAATACACAACATCCCACATCAGAACAGGCCCCTCAAAGCAACCGTACATCACTGTGCAGTAGGTTAGCTAGTTCTGAGCTTCACAGAAACTGGCTCATGCTACATGACATCACTACCAGGCACATTCAAAATCCAGAACAAAATAGTTGAATAATTATATAAATACCTAAAATAAATAAATAAAGTGTTGTAATAGTCCGGTTAATATTCCCATATCAGCCCTTTATTGAATGTTGATATTGTGGTACTTTGACATTTAAAAAGTGTTTTGTAGAACTATTCTCAGTGTTATTTCAAAAATATTCAATATTTTCTTGCACTCATCAAAGCTTAGAAATTACAAATCCTATTTTATACAATATGTCAGCACGTCTTTAGGCTCTTCCTTTGGGAATGCCATCTTTTGGGTAACCTGGTTGTGATGTGGTGAATGTAGATAGTAAAGAGGTTCCACTCCTCTTTCTATCGCTGGCAAATAAGCCAACTTGAATGATGACAAGCAGTGTACAACCCTTAAAAAGAGAGAAAAATGTTTGCTGGCAGGAGACGTGACTTCAAACAGGTGTGATCAAAGTTTATTCTGTCTTTAATTGGTTACAAGATGAGTGTGGCACAGATGAAAACAAAAAAAGAGTTAGTGAGTAGCAGCGAGCACTCGTGGGAGGAACATAGAAGAGTACAGCCTGGCTGCAGCTTGGAGATGCGCGGTGACAGAGGTATAATTAAGCACTAAATGGTTAAGTGTCATGCAAATATACAGTGATGCAAAGTGAAGACACAGACTTTCACTTTTTATGTCTCCTTAGGTTTGGTGTAGATATCAAAGGAAGTTGTTGACAGAAAATACACCCTATTTTAGTTCGGTCACACAGTTTTTGAGTACTCAACATCGTCAGGTAAGTGGAGCACAACTGAGTTTGTTTGGTGTTGTTTTTGCGTGAGAAGCGCCTACATCAATCATTGCATATTACCAGGAAATAGAAGTCTGTTGGGGAGCAGCATCAGAGTCAGTGACAAACTGGTAAAGAAGCCTGATTCTGTTCTGGGGACTCTAATTGTGCCAAAGAGGAAAGATACTTCAAAAAGGAAGGACATGGACAGCACTCAACATCTTTTACACATCACAATGATTCAGCAACAGATACCTCTGAAACAGTTTTCTTGAGAGGCTTCTACAGATCCACTGCAACACAGGCCGCTACAGGAGCTCCCTGAGATCCCTCCCAGCAATAACCACCTACAAGGAATCACTGAAGAGACTTAAATCATGATGGCTACAGCAGTAAGTGGATTTCCCTTCTGAGGTCAATTAAATATTTTTGAATTAAGTTGAATGTTGTTTGCAGTAGCTGACATGGCAACTCCACCCACCACAGATCCAGAGATGTTTCTATTCAAGTATATTCTCCACATGGAGGACTCTGATGCACCGAAGGCAAAATTTATAAAAAATAAATACGTTATGTGTGCACAACAACTCAAGTTTATGAAAACTACACATAACTCAGAACAAACCTCAACCAAATAGAGCCTTGAGGACACCTCTGAAAACACTGAGGTCACTCAGACTCCATTTCACATCATAGGGTGGGTAAGACTGGTGGTGCTGCTGTAAGCTGTGCAGTAGTTCACTGTTGGGCTGTATGCACTCTGGTGATAACGAAATTTTCAGAATAACAATTTAGAATATAGATCGAGTTCTTGTTTTCTTCTTTTGTGGCAAACAATCTTGGCAAACAATAACGGTGCCTTACAACAGTCAGCTAAAATAATTACAAGGTAGATCAGGGAGTTCAATTCAGTCTGTTTGGCCAAAATTATGAAAACCGAATCATTTCAAAAAACATTTATGTTTTGGGTCAATTAAACATGTGAACTCTGATGAATTACAAAATTAAATTTGAAAGTAGAAATACCAGAAGATGTATACAAAGGGAGTCCCAAGCTGAATTCTCACTACACCTGTGGCACCTATAAACTGGGTCTATGACCAACTGCAGGCTGAGTGTTGAGTCAGAATGGGAGGCTGAGCTTTTTTATTGCCAGTTCTAATCAGCAACAGCATCCCTCTGCTCATTAACTAGACAAGCGCTAGCCTCAGGCACACAGCCTCATATGTCAACCACAGATAAGGATGTCATCTTCTGCTTGGCTGAATAAACTGCTGTTAAAACTGGATACAAATAGACGTTGAATGATATTCAAATCAGTAGGCAACAGAGAAGTTAAACCCAGAGGGACACGGTCACATTGTTGCCCCACATTACTCTGTCATGTTAGAAGGCAGAGGGATTTCAGATATTGTCCATCTTTAGAGGGTCGTGTTGCAAGACATTTGACCATTGCATTGGAGCAAAATGTTTAGAAGGTATTTATTGACACCAGTGAACTTCAAAGCATTACTTGTTATATACAAGCATATGTTTTTTTCTTTTGCATGTGATTATATTTGATGTTTCTTTGGACACTTTATAACTGGAATGCAACACAGTAGACAGTTGCTGAACAGCAGTCATGTCAAACCAGTATGACAGCAACTGTGGCAGCATTTAGAAAATGCTTTGTCCATTATGTTCTACTCTTCCTTTTTCCAGAAAACTGTATCCCCAACTGGCTGCAAAGGCAGGCCACTGGCACTTCATCTCACAAAATATACCCAGAATCAAACAATGGACTAATTTGGCAGCTCTGATGAATGATGAAAAGATGCTTCTGTTTTCTATCACATTCTGTTCGGCAGCTGCGTGAGTGCTTTTTTTTTCTGCCAGACAAAAGTTTGTCTGCTGAAGTCAAAACTGAGAAGGGAAGTCTCATCACAATAGCTTTAATGGCTGTACGGTGTAATTAGCTAACACTGCAGTTGAGCTATTAAACCCCTGATGGTGGTGTGTTTACAATGCTATCATTGGCCTCTCTCTGGCCAACATTAAATGAGTCAGTGTTGAGCCTCAGCTGTATAATCATGAATATTCATCTGTCTGCCCTGTGAAAACTTCTCTGTCTGTGTGTGCTGCTCTGGCAGGCATCAAGGAAGCTGTAACTAACTACTCAATCACAATCCATCATTGTCTGGATAATAATTCAAGCTGACAATAATTCTACTTATACTCACCCCAACAAAGCAGGCTTTGTCAGGGAGTTTTAAAAATGAAGAAGAAAGAACAGAGCCGGTTTCAGTCCTGTAGCTTCAAACAGCAGACCACCAGGTCGAGGTTATCTTGGTGGGTCCTGCCATGTCATATCTACCTTGCTTTTATTCCTGCTTGATGAGACCTCAGGACTGAAAAAAAAAAGATGAAAAGCTTGAATGGCCTTTGTGCCACCGAGGGGAAAAACAAGTATCAACAGCATCCTTCCTCTTATTTTTACACACATGATGTCCAAAGTAAAATAATGATGTTTTTTATGCAAATGTTCACATCTCAAAATTATTATTATCATCATTATTATTGTTATTATTATTATTATTATCATATTTGCAAACAGAGGATATGACAGCCTCTGAAAAACCTGCAAAACTGTGACAACCTAAGTGTAAAAGAGTTAACCTATAGCAACATCCCCTTGAGATTTCATGGCTCAACATTCCTGCTTATGAAAAAGGGCTTAAATACAGTGCTCATTGGTGTTTCTTGGTAATTTGCAGTGGCAAGTGGAGCAGGCAACGCTGCGCAGGGAGTAAAGCAGAGGGGGCAAGAGGAGGATTAGATAATCAAACAGTGTGCCACTTTAAATAATCTCTGGCTCCTCTGGGGGAGGTGAGACTTAAAGCCAGAGCCCTTCTGCTTTAATTGTCTGATTTTCCCGTCATTACAGTTGAGGGCCTCAGTAATTCAGTCTTATTAAATATTCAGGAAGCAAACTGAGGAATGAGGTGAGGAGGGGGGTAATAGGCAAAAGATGAAGGTGGAAAGAGGAGAGGGAAAAGGAGAGATGAAGGATGATGTGGTAAGACAAGGCACAGGGGGGTCTAATACAAGGATATCAGGATGTTACCACAACCCTAAATATGAAAAAAGTTTGGATGAAATAAAATAATTAAAAAAAATACATACATAAAGTTTGGATATTCCTGGAAAGGGCATTTCTGGACAAAAACTCCTCTTGAAGGTGGTATATTTGTCTACAATAATGCTGCCATCGCAGAGTTATGAATGAACTTTGCTAAGAGCTCTGATAAAACCTTAAACCATCAAAGATATTATCAAAGATCTGGTATACTGATTTATCTGACCACAAAACCCATTTCAACTTTATAGTGGTCCATCCCAGAAACCTCAAAGCATAGTTGTTGCACTTCTAGATAAGCTTAACATAAGATTTCTGTTGTTTGCACGGTAAAGTCTCAACAGCCATTTTAGCTTTGCAGTGTAGTGCTTGAGAAATGTTTTCCAAAGTAAGCCTTTGCCCATGTGTATCAGCTGTTGACGAATGGCAGTTCTTGATGCAGTGCTACAGTGTAGAAGGAGAAATATGCAAATGCCTTCTTCAGTCTTTGAAGAATTCCTTTTAAACAATTCAATTATATTCTCATATTATTGATTGACAAGTTGGAAATCTTTAGCCCATCTTTGCTCCACTGTTGTTCAGGAGTGATTTCTTTAGGAGTTAGTATTTAGAGGCATCAAGTATATGGTGAATTAATTTCAGGCCTGTTATATGTTTGTGCATACGTCATCTTTTTAGCAGGCAGGTTCTACCAGTAGACACCTGATGTACAGACAGGTAGAGTGCCACCTCTACGATGACCAGTGGTTGTGACTCGATGAGCAGACTAAACGATAAACACAAGTTGCTGAGGTGTTCACTGTCTAGACTGGTCTAGTCAGCTCTAGTCATTATCAGGGTGCAATTCAAAACTCAGTAACACAAAGACTGAATATTACGTTAAAGAGAAAGATATAAAATTATAAAATAATCTTTAAAATACCTTAAGAATACACAAAACTTGTCTGTGATGCAATTATACAAGGTAACACAGATTTCTTAAACCCTGTGTTTTATAGTTTTCAAACTTTATCTTGTGACTATACTTATATGTAAACATTTGAAATATTGAAAGTGCGCTTAAAAGTTTTTATTTTTAACATTTTGTTTCGGTCAATGGTTTTTCTAAGGGTTTTCATGAAATTAAAGGTTTTATTCAAGGAAAAAGAAGAAGCATTTCTAACCGAACATGATTCTCATGTTGAGTGGTGCTCTCCATGGTGCTGAACTTTTTTGTCTTCAATCAGTATTCACAACCTCAGAAAATGAACAAATTAAAATAGAAAGATAGGCTTTAAAAAAAGCATGGAGTGATAAAGAATTTTAATCACGCTAAGATAAAATAAATAAAGACTAAGTTCTTGGTGAAAATTATTCAAAGCTAGTGAAGTTACATGTCCATGCAGCAAGATACTTTGACTTTGCAAGAAATCTTTTTCACAGATTAAAAAAGCAGAATTTTGGATCAAATTATAGACTTGTTATACCACAGAAACCAGTGAATGACACTGAAAATTAGCAAGTAATTCTTAATTGTAAGTCCCTGAAAGAAATGACCTACGGACAAGGACATGAACTCATTAAGTATGTGTATGTGGTTACTTGAAACAAAATATTTACAGTGAAAGTGAAAAACAAAAAATAGAAGCTGGAGGTCTGGGTACTAATATTCATTTAAACAGTAAATGAATACATTTTAAATTACTGGTTAATTAATGCAAAGAACATCCACTAACTAATGTCCTTCTCAGTTGCGGAGAAGGTCCCTATTCAGGGTTACCACAGTGACATGACCTACATGAGTCATGACAAAAGTTCCTGACGCAACCGGGATGTTCCATGTGGTGGGTAAAAGCCCTACCATTAGGCGACCGTGGAGGCCTAATGAAGACACCCAAGTGCTAACTGTGGCCAATTTCTCATCCATCTTCCAAACTTGAGTCCTCTACCAGACGCTTAGGAGCCTGAGGGTTCTACACGATCTTAGCTGTTCCTAGGACTGCACTCTTCTGGATAGAGAACTCTGATTTTGTTCCAGGGATCTGCTGCAGCCACTCTCCCACACTGGCAATTACAGCCCCAAAAGTTCTGATCACCACTGGCACTACTCTAGCCTTTACTTTCCAGATCTTCTCTATCTCCTCTTTCAACTCTTGGTACTTCTGGAACTTCTCGTGTTCCTCTGTCTTGATGTTACTGTGTCTTGGAACTGCTACATCTATCACCACTGCCCATTTCTGGAGGTTGGCCATCTCCAGTTTATCAGTCTGGATTTGGAAGTCCCACAGATGTTTCTGTACACTATTCCTTCTACTTGGTTATGGTGTTCCAAGTCTGCTGTACCTGCCTGCATCTTACACCCTGCTATTATGTGCTGATGGTCTCAGGGGCTTCTTTGCACAGTCTCCACCTGGGATTCTGTCAGGTGTGATAGACCCCAGCCTCTATTGATCTTGTATTCAGGACCTGTTCTTGTGCTGCCATGCTGTCCCTCAGACCAGTCTTTCCTAGCCACTGGGAGGATTTCGCCATATCAGCCACTCCTTCTATCTGTCGATGGTACATCCCATGTAAGGATTTGTCCTTCCATGATGGTGCTTCATCCTCTTCAGCATCAAGTTTCTTTTGCCTGACAGATTCACTTAGCAGTTCATCATTGGGGCCATTTTCTGAACATATTCCTGGATGTTTGTTGCTTCACCCTGGATGGTGGCCTTTACGCTCCTCTTAGCGTTTAGTCTCAGAATGCTGGATTCAGGTGAAACCCTCTATGCATTGTGAGGAGGTTATCAGAAATATGGAAATTTCTGAAAAATCATAAAATGTAAATCGCAATTTCCTAAAGAGCATAAATCACAACAACACATGGCTTCGGTATGTTATAGGTCAATGTCTTGTGACCTGTTCAAACTTCGGATGGTGTCTCTGCAATGAAATATGGCCAAGCTACAGAGGTCCAAAGAGGGCTGGGTTTCGGGCTGATTTGTCCAGAACTTTGCCAAATCCCATTCATTTCTATGCGACAAAATTTCACCCTTTTTAGCAATTTCCATAAAAATAGTTTGATGGAGCCCTGCGATGGACTGGAGACCTGTCCAGGGTGGACCCCTGCCTTTCGCCCAAAGTGAGCTGGGATAGGCTCTAGCAGACCCCCGTGACCCTGCACAGGAGATAGCGGGTATAGATGATGGATGGATGTATGGATGGATAGTTTGATGGAATGCTACCGAAAGTCTTAGAACACCGATCCCGATCAAGCCAGTCGTTTTGATATATTTTTTTGTTGGGTTTTTGTCAAAACTACAGCCTGTGAAAATCGCCCAATTTGTGATGAAAACAGAAAAATAAAAAACGAGAAGCATAAATAGAGTCCCACCTTTTAATGATGAATCAAAACTGAAAACATCAAAGGTCATATGTTTGCAAACTTGAATTGCCAAAATTCCAATTAGTCTCCACACTGTTCATCTCCTCAATTCAATTCAATTCAATTCAATTTATTTATATAGCGCCTATTTACGACAAGTCATCTCTAGGCGCTTGAGAAA
>JBAMYA010000006.1:849052-862887 GCA_037176975.1 Arrhamphus sclerolepis
CCCAGAGCTTGACCCCCGAGCACATGGCAACGCCATCAGTGGCAAGAAAAAACTCCCTCATGGGAAGAAACCTTGAAACTCCAGTACTGAAGTCACACCTCGCAGTGGCACGACATATCAACTTCCCTGTAATCAAATTATCGAAGAAGCTTTCATCTTTCTAACAATTGTTCAAAATCACAGAGTTCTTCTGTCCTTCCTTTAAATGATCACACCCCCCTAGTTCATCTCCTGCTTTCCCCTCTGTTACTGAGCTTTTGATTTCTTGTCTTTTTGTCGGTGTTTCCTCCCTCTCCTCCCTCCCCCTCCTGACTCTCCCTGCAGTGCATTAGCTTGCAGTGGTCAGGCCGCCTGACAGCTGCTCCACCTGAAGAATATCAATCAACGTTGCTGTGGAGACAGAATCAGGCTCCCCTCCTTTATTTTCTGCCTTTCCTCTCCATCCATAATCTTGGTTTTGCACAGGACTGCTAACATACTGCATATGTTTAAGAGTTTGTCTGCTTCTCTAAAGTGCAAATTGTTAGGTTAAGAATAAATACTGTTAATATTTAGACAGTATTTAATTTATTAAAGTGACCTATTCGAGGAACATATATTAGCACCTTCAGCTGCTAATTTCTTTTTGATGTGTCTAATTGAGTTGCAGATGCAAACCCCAAGAAGTCTCAGGCTATCACTCCAGATGAGCCAGACAGACAAGCGTGAGATGGAAGTGTCCATCACTGCTAACTCATGACAGGAGAGTGAACATGGTACAAATCAAGAATCTCAAAATAGAAGCATATTCAAAGTGTACCTAATTACCATTAACAACCTTTTTGTTCATACTACATACAGATTAAAAATAAAAGTATCCTAGTGGGTGAAAGTCTTGCATTTTATTATGTTTATATTAGTCAAAATCTGGAAATTCATCAAGAAAAATCTTCATAAATATTGCTTTAAAAAAAAAAAGAAGAAGCAGGGATTGTATCACCTGGCAACCTGGCATTTTCTTTTGGATTGCCAAATTGTCAGGAGACCAATCACATTCTTACGGCTAATTGCTCCAATCTACCTCCCATACGCTCCCACTTTGAATCAGTCCCCACGCATGGCCCCAGCCCTGCTGCTGTATACAGCACTAAGCGGGGAAATGACTCCCCACAGAGCCATCATCAGTAGAAGCAGTGCCAGGCCCGCCGGCAGAGGGTTAAGTAAATATTGGGCAAAGCAGCTGCTCTCAGAGTACCATCGTCTGTGTTCCAGCCTGGTATAAATCACATACAGCAATTAGTGCCACACTGTCCCCCTGCCCTCGTTAAACAACTCCGCCTGCTGAGGAAGCCCGTAAACAGCAGACACCAGCCCGTATGGATGGATGGATGGAAGGATGGGCATTTACAGGTGCACAATTATATATAAAGGACTAAGAGAAAAGCCGTTTAAAAGTCTCTGTCCATGGTTACATATTTTCAACTACTCCCACCCACCAATGTTGTTTTTCACACAATGCAGTTTTTTTTCTTTTTAATTAAAATCACATCTACAATTAAATAAGCTTGAATACAGAGAAATGACACATTCAGCGGCTTACATCCACCACTACTATGTTTTACACAACCACTGCACTTTACATTTTACTACAAATTATTATGGCGATATAGTATGATGTTGTGAGAAAACTGTGACTCTGTGAGGACTATGTTATTATGTCTAATTTAATTCACTGACCAGTTTTGTCCAGTTACCAAATACTCTGCATGCTCTGTAACTCACTCAGTTGCTTTCACAGGTTTGTTTGAATGAGGTTGTTAGCAAGATTAACAGAAAAGTCCCGAATGACTGAATATCTGAATACTGTCACTTTAACAGATTAATGAAGCCATTATTGTCATAATGGTGTCTCATATCTGAAAACATTTTTGTTCCAATCTGCCATTTATAACGACAGACTGGTCAGTTGTTATTGGCAGGTCACCTACTGGCAGTGCTGCAGTGGCTTTGGCTGCTTGGTTGTTTTACAAAACATTGAAACAAATTTCATGTCAGCTTCACCACCAATGATGTGAGTGTGAATACATTTCTCAAGGAAAATGTATTGTAAAATATTAAATTAGAAATATATAATACGTGACTGCAACGGTTTTAGGTTTAATGTGTGATTCCAAAGCAAGAAACCAGAGTTTACCTGGACCAAAGCTACAGCAGTTTTCATTAATCCTGATTAAAGATGAGTTTTACGATGTTAACCCTTCACGATGCAGGTATGCAGTATCTTTAAATATAAATCTTTGTTTTCAAACATTGGGTTTGAAGAAATGAAAAATGTATTATAAAAAAATTAAGTAATCTGAAATTTCTGACCAGATCAAGCCTATTCACACTAAAATAAAAAGAAGTGCAGTGACAAAACCTTTTAGTTATTTATGGCTTTAAAGTATTGTAACTATAGGCCTGGTGTACATTTGTTTACAAACATTATTAATGCCTAACAAAATCTCTATAAAATCTAAGAGGGCTGAGGCATGTCATCTCATAGATGGAAGGTTATTCCTTCAAGAGCAAGTCGCTCTACGACTACTTTGCATACATGCAGTTAACAGCTTGTGTAAACGATAGCCTGATTTATGATGCATGCGCTGAGAAGTAATAATCAATGATCACTGAGATTATTTCTGTCATTCATCAGCTGTGATGTCTGTGATTTCAAATACCCAATTAAATGTTCAATGTAGTCTAGTCAACAAGAGCTCATGAAAGGACAAAACCAGCAACTGCTGAGAAGAGAAATAGCCATCAGCACCCCTATTACCATATTGCTCTAAATTACCACAATCACTGGGAGCATTTAACATGCCACCACCCCATGAAGGGAACGAAGTGCAACAAATAATGTCTGAATGAACATAACTGATTTACATTCTACTGTCTTTGTGACTGTGCTACCAGTTGCTGTTATGTCCTGGGTAATTAGGAGCTAATAGGAGTGTAATTGGGCATTGGGCACATTTACAGATTGACAGAGAGACAGACAGGCGCACGGACAGACAAGAGCGCTCAGGTGCCGAACGACTCGTCTGAGTTACAATGCTGCATGGGAACACACTCCACATCCACCACCTGACTGCCACTCAGAGACAACAGGGCAAAAGAGGGGAAGATGAGGGAGGTGGGTGGACTCAAATAAAGGAGGGGGATGGGTCAGTGTGGCTGGAGCAGGTGGGGAAAGCTGGTTAATGGCAATGCTTCTGCTACTGTAAATGTGGGGAATAAAAACAAAACAAAACAAAACAACAACTATATTTTATAATCACTCACTTTGTACAACTGGAGTCTTACAGCTATTCTTCTTTTGTGTAGTCCTGGATGTTTTTTTTTTTTTTTCTTTTTTTATGTGCTTGCATTTCCTTGTCTGCTTCATGGTGTGTGAGTGGGGAAAAAAAGGCAATTTTGCATCAGCAGTTGTTCTGAAATATGCTTCTCCCTATTTCCCGTGTGTCATTCTCTGTCAGACTTAGACAGATTCTCCTGTTTAGGTGCACTGTGAAAAGGAGAAAGAGAGAGGGAGAGAGGTGAGCTGGTTACTGTGGCAACCAGGAGAGTGACTCTAGGCATTGGCATATGCATAGGGAGAGGGAGAAAGAGGGACTGTGAAGGGAAAGGAGGTAGAGAGAGGAGCGCTAGCATAGGGATGTAGTGGAGGAAGGGGAGGTGGGGTGCAGGAGGCAGATCAGAGGGAGGTGTCAGTGGGTTTCACCCTCTTTTTTCAAAGCTGCCAGAAGAAAGGGAGGCAGAAACAAAAGAAGCTGTCTTTTGAATGGTCGCATTGCTGGATTGGACTGTCGGAGCTTCTTTCTCTAACACTTAGCTTGCTGCTTCTACTCTCTTAAACACCGTCTTTCTCTTGCTCTGCCTCTTTTTCACAACATACCAGATAAACTGTAAACGATCACAGGTGATTCAATTTCACAACAGTATCAATTACGTCTATTTAAGTGGCGATTCTGAACATGCAAAACTATGAATAAATTCCACACTGATTTATACTTTGATTTGGTTGAATCTATTTTTTTATTTCATTCATTGATCATTTGTTTGTGGAAAAAAAAAGATCAAGTGCTCAGGGACCCAAAGACCAAAACGTTATTCTGGCGAGTCCCTGATTTCAGTGATGGATGCAGGATGTGATTTAGGATTATCTTCCAGAAATATACAAGGCCTTCCCTGAAAGAGACGTTGTCTGGATGGGAGCATATGCTGCTCTAAAAACCTCTATGTGCTCTTCAACTTTGATGGGGTCTTTCCAGATGTGTAAGCTGCCCAGCCATAGGTACTGATGCGGCCCCATACCATCAGAGATGCGGGCTTTTGAACAGTCAACAAGCTGGATGGTGTCCCTACTCTTTAGCCCACAGGATACAGCGCCCATGGTTTCCAAAAGGAATCTCAAATTTTGTTTCATCTAACAACAGAACATTTTTTCTCAGACTGTTTTGTTAAACTTTGGTCGAAGAAGGCAACATTTCAGTTCACATACGGCTTGTTCTTTGCATGATGCCACTTTAACTGCATCTGTGGATTGTCACAGACAGGGGTTTCTGGAAGTGTTCCTAAAGCCATACAGTGATGTCCAGTAGATAATCAGACCTACTTTAATGCAGTGCTGCCTGAGGGCCTGAAGATCTCGCGCTCCTCCTGACTCAGAATCCTTTGGTGAAATTATATACTGTAGATGGTGGGATAGCATATTGAAATACATTTTTCTGAAATTATGCCAAAATTTTTGGATACACTTTGTCACAGATTGGTGAACCTCTGCCCATTTTTACATCTCTTTACAGAATCTCAATCCAAACCAAGCAAAACAAAAATCAATTAATCAAAACTTAACTTAGAACCCTTCAAACAGCTCATCGCTGTTTCCACCGTTAAATCACAGAAGAAACAGGAAAAAAGTCCTGTCTCATTTCTTTCTGAGGGGTAGCAGAATGTGGTTTTGTTCAATGGAAATCACTCTGATAGATCACCTACTCAGTCGTGAACAGCAGGGATGCACATGTGCTCACATCTGGCTCAGCTGCAACAACACAAAATAAAAGAGTTCAGACTGTACAACACACATGAAGTGGCAGTCTTCAATGCTGAGCTCTCAGAAAGGTCTCTCAGTAACCACCAGCTTATTAAACCATTTGCTACTTCGTTTTCATAACAGTTTATTTACCTTTAATGAGAAATCTTTATTTTTCAAGTCAAAATTCATAGTGACGTTCTGATGGTAATACACATTCTAAAGTCCCTGAAGGGGGAGGATGATCACAGCTCCTCAGCGTGTCCTTATTTACTGCCTGCCCATCAAGTTCTCCATTAATGAACTTATTTCAATAATTTATCAGAATTTTGTGACAACTATTTGCCAAATAGCTCAGCTATCATCAAAGATTCTGCCCCACTGCTCAATGCAGACTTAGCATTTTTATTTTGACTTACTTAATTAGACTTTCTTACTCTTTCCAGAGGTGTTGTGACATTTTGAGCCCGTTGTGCAGACAACTGGAGGATGATAGTAAGAACCTCCTGACCTTATGACAGGAGCCCACAGAGAAGCAGATTGCAATAGACAAACAGAGCAATAGGGTGGGTGTAATGAATATGCTGCCCCCTACGGTGGGGATGACCTTATAAACAACAACAAACTGTCACGGCGACCAAGCCTGCTGGGAGCTGCCCTCTGTCGAAGGGCAAATGCCCTGGAATTCAGTGGACAGGATGGCCAAAGATTACAGAACAGAACATTCCCATCATGTAGCTGCCTGGTGTTGCACACATCAGTCACAGTTTCTTTTCACAGCACAGATGGCACAACATTTATTTTCATCATAAGATATTTACCCAGAAAAATCATCAAAAGTCTCACTGACACAGCAGCCATAAATGCACTCCAACTGAGTTGTGTACCACTAAGTGACTGCTTTTATTATACAAAATGAGCTACGCCTGTAATCGCTGTGATCTCAACCGTGCAATCTGAATCAAACAGCAGCAGAGACACATTCTCATATTTCAAGGGGGACTTTCATGTCACCATGAAGGAGAAAGTGAAAAGCTGCAGCAGAGGGTTAGAAGTCAGAGCAAGGCATATGGCATCTTGAGTTTTAGGCAATGAGAACTGACAGCAGGTTTACTGAACATTTGGCAGGGGGTGGGGAGTCGGGGGGATGAGGGGGTGAATGAAAAACGTGGTGGTGAGGTGAGTTGGAAGACGCAGAGGAGGTGTATGTTGCTTCTGGTAAATGTTTCTGTGTGTTTTGGTTGAGAGGGGTAGGTGGGTAGGGCTGCAAAACACTGCCATCTGTTTATATCTCAAGGCCCCTCCAGGCCAGTTACCTACTGTCTTATTCATAAGACGTGTTGCTGAGCCAGCTCCTTCAACATTCAGTGGATAAATCATTATATAAATATGAAAATATATTTGCATAATAAGAATGGCAGGCTGGGGAAACAGGGAGCAGCAGGGTCATGCTGCTTCCTATGCAGCGTACTTTATACCAGCTGCTGATTACAGCTCTTCCACGATGTTGTGAGCGACTATAGGCTTTTCTCATTTGTCCACTTTCAGCCTCTGACTCCTTTCTCCTCCGTACTCCTGTCTTTGACCTGGACATCAATCTTAGCAAAACATTTAGAAGGATGTTCCTCTTGCTTAAACGCACCTGGAGGAGTAAAAAGAATGAGAAGAGCTGAGGCCTGCTGCAGGAGTTATCAGCAACCCTAACTACTTCATGAGGAAATACATGTTTTATTGCAGATATTAAGTTTCTCTCTGAGAAAAATAAATATTTTGTCAGCGTTCTTTTTCTTTTGACAGCGACTTCTGACTTTGTCAAAAAATATTGAATGCAAACATGTTGAAAAGTATTTGACAGGAATTTAAAAAAGGCTGATGATCATCAGTTTAGAAACTATAGTTTGTCATACAGACATATTGTTTGTCAGACAGGTGAAACAGAACAAATGTAACAGAGAGCTGAGTAACTTCCACAGTTTCTTAAACGAAGATCGATGTCTTATTTTACTTCAGGCACTTAATGTACCACACTTTCTGTTGACAGAGGCATTTATTTCTAATTCGCATAGTTTTAAGGGGATCATAGTATTTCTACCAGGCTTTATTTTAATGCTTCAAAATGCAATCAGGAAGAGTCCACGTAAAGACTATTTTGCTTTTAAGTTGTAGTTAAGTCGAACAAAAATCCATGAATTACTCCAATAATCTTCTTTGTTTTGTTTTTTTAAGATTTTACATTCTAAAATTTGCATCAGGTGGGTTGAAAACTTTTCACAATTTGTGTTGGATTTCAGAAAGAGACACTTTAGTGTAGCATGAAGTTAGTACACATGGAGTTTTCAGTTAAAACCAACTCTGAATTTAATTAGACAGAAGCCCTCCTGTAGTTAAAATTGCTTCTTTTTTTGGCATAAAAATTGCACACATTATACGCAGCAGTAGATTAGACTGTTCAAAAGTGGTTTAAAATAAATGAGTCAAACAGCAACATCCTTGGATGATAGTATGCCACTTGTACAAAATTTGATTCCAGTATAAAAAAGATCTGGACACATCAAATCAATCAGATTAAGGGGCCCCCTTTAATCCCCCACCCCTCACCCCTTTGGACGTACACGATAAACATGCATTTCTTCTCTTCTCCTCAACATCTTTCTCCCAAGCCTGCAGTGAGGACCAGCTTGTATTTGTTCACATGGAGCTGGCCCCAAATCACTATTAGAGGCACAGCTTTTAATTAGTGTTTTTTTCTCAGTTATGTCCCATATAGAAGTAAACATTAAATCTCCCCATTACAACTGAAACTAAATTTCCACTGGACCTTATTTACTGAACCTAGTAGAGCAGAGGTTATGCAACATCATTTCTTCAACTGTCCACTTACATGATGATATAATGCAGAACTGCATCACATGTTACTGCTCTTGAGGACATGAACATTAGCATCATACTGAGTTTCTTAAACACTATGGCTTATTTAGAATGCAAGGGGGTTGAACTGATAGTTGAGCATCCTCGTTCTTAGATGCAGTCTTGCCATATATGTGCTCTCACTTCATATTCAAATGAGGAGTTTCTGATGGAATGAGGAGGAGTGGCAGTGGGAAGAAAGACAAAAAGAAAAAAATGATGAGGTGGAGTAACAGAAGCAAAGCATAGACTGATTTAAATTGGTAAACCGTCAGAGAGAGGGATTACTCCACCCAATCCCTGGCAAAAATAAAGGCCCAAGTTATTTACTAGCCTTACAACCAGCTGCAAACCATCTGTACTCAATTGCAAGACAAACTTTATGAAGATCAACTAGGGATTTGACCACAAAGCCTCTTACGCCACTGAATTGGTGTCTCTGTGCTGAGGGAGAGTACGAGTGGGTGCTCAAACCTTGTCTCATGTACTTTCGAGGACATGGACTCCACTGCTGTCTCTAGTCACACACCGGATCCTGCCCTGCTGTATGCACAGAAATTAGATTGCAAACAATATTTCCCTGATGCATAGAGTGGAGTGAGGGACAGATAAAAATCTATGCATGTATGCAGAGCATGCACAGAAAAGAACTTAGACAAGATCAGTGACCACACACCCAAACTTACACACAACCAGCATCAAAACAGATAATTGGCTTGCGCCTCAATACGTTTTAGCAAAAGGCCAGCCACAAGGTCTTAATTAGACACGTAAGAGACCTAGTAACCTACACTTTGAAATTAGCATCAGGAAAACAATACTAAACTGGCCATATGACGTAGGACTATACAACCCCTGCATGTGGCATTGTTTAATGTAGGTCATTGTACATTATGTTGTTCTTGGCAGCCATCTGAACACGAGAGATAAGAGGTCCTGTTGAAGCCACTGAATGGCAGGTAGCCAGCATAATCCTATTTAACAAGATCTGAACTGAATCTGGGGTGGGGTAAGTTGGTGGGTCACTCAAGGAGCCCATTGGGGTCAGGTTGTGGTTTTAATGGGGGGTGTGGTCCATTGTGTCTTTTAAAGTGTCCATCTGTATCTGAGTTAACCCCTAAAACAGAGAATGCAAGCATAAAATGTGGAGAACTATTGTACCGTACTAAAGTTTGTATTCCCAAGGTGTGTAAACCTGGTTTAATATTTTAGCTGTTACTTGTTCCTGACAGAAGACGAGGCAGATGGAGAACAGGCTCCTGGTTCCACTTCCAAGAAACTCACAGACAGGTCACCCAAGAACAAATATTGAGAGATCTAAGCTGCTGGCCTCTTTAACTAATTTATTTTCTACTACTGCACTAATTCCCCCCATCTCCATATGTTAGGGCGGGGGTGCGTGTAAGGCATGTATGGGTGTGGATGAAGTGCAGGGTTTTGAGGGATTAGACTGTTTTGTCTGGACATACGCCTCCTCCAGTGTGATTATACACTGGAATAGCTGGTTCTGCCCAGTTTGGGCGAGTAAGTCACCCTATCAAACAAACAAACAAACAAAACAAAAAAACAGCCAAACAACCAAACAAAGAAAACCCCCTCCCTCTTCCAGACATGCTTTCATAATGTGGTAATCTAGAATGATCATGATCAACTAACTGTTCATGCTGTCAGAGACAAATACATTTAATATCATTTGTTGTTACTTAATTTTAACTCTAAATGTAATGAATTGAAATATTTTAAGAAAAATATGATTTAATAACTGACACATCTGAACTTATAACAATAAATATTTCTTGCACCATGAATCTATAAACATTTTTATATTTTCCATCAACAATTTTCTAAGAAGCAAAATTTTAACTATTATGTATAAGCACTGGCAGCTCATAAAATGCTCCCACTGTCAGCTTTAAAACCCACTGCAAGTTCTCATTGTAGGTTGATATGAAGCAGCACCCCCACCCCACCCATCCACCCTCCACTCCCTGCTCCTCGTTAGCAGGTATAATCCCTGATGGTCCATCTGCCAGACACCATGACCACAAAACACTGAGCAAACAAGGCTGGAGGAGGCTGACCATCATCGGGCCTCGGTGAATAGGCCCACTGATCACGGACGGTGGTGTGTTTGCTCAGGCAACATGCAGTCACACAATACTGCTGCTACAGCGCTGTTATTCTCAGTCAGATAATGTAGATAATGTACTATTGAAGCTCTAGGAAAATGATTGTCAGTGATGAGCCGTGCACCTGCATGTGGGGAGTGTGTGTGTGTGTGTGGGTGTGTTGGTGTGGGTTTGTGTGTGTGTAGATAGAAGACCTTACATGCATATGGGCCCTCCCACCCTCAGCACTGATAATCACTATGTAATATTAAAATGGTTGTAACTCGTTTAAATTACACAATTTCAGTAAATGCCCTCTGTCCAAGATGAAAAAAGCCTCATTTGTGAATGAACAAAAGAATTATGCCTGGTGTTTCTGACCAACTTGTCTTGTCAGAACTGCATTTTTCAACATCAGCCAAGCTGACACAAAATGGCTGCCTTTGAGTGCATGAAGCAGCGAGTCAGAGCAGCGTTGGTGGTCGACCAGTTACTGCTTTTTCAATGATGGAGGCTGATTGTTAAGAGAAAAGGCATGCTATGGCTAAAATACAATGTTATGTTGCTTTAGCTAAAATGCAATGATGTTATGTTGTTTTACAAACACAAATTCAAATGAATGAATGCACCTACTGGATATCCATTAGTATTCAAAAAGATCACATGACACTGATAAAGTCATCTGTACTAGAGATGTTTATCCATTTATTTATTTATTTTTCTTAACCATCTACTTGAAATATTCAATATCCAGTGCAGAGTGTCTCCAATCAGAAGAAGAAACTGACTGACCAATTAATGGTTCCATCACTCAGGAACAGCCTCAACAAAGCAATCTCTTGCATTACTCTTTTTGACAGAGGATTAACTAAACTCTGCTATAACGCCACTTGATTGCTTTTTTCCCCCCTCTCAAAGAATCCCATAATATCAAAGCTATACCAAGGCATTTAGGAGTTGTAGTGTCAACCCTTCAGGCAGCCAAACCAGGATTAGATTGTGGAAATGTAATCCTGGTGTGGGGGATGGGGTGATGGAGGCTGAAGGATTCAAAGCAGTAAAAGACAATAAAATCAGAAGGAAGGTCCACAACTCCAGAATCCGACCTCACCATAAATCTAAGCACGGGTTTAGCCATGATGTCGGTTCAAAGATACTGTCAGGTGAAAAGGTGGTGCTGAGCGATTACACCCCAAAACACAGTAAACTAGTAAGAACATAACATGTGCCAAAAAAAAAATAAATAAATAATTCAATGTAAAGCAAATTTCAGCAATGCACAGTTGGGATGTTTGTGTTTCACGAGATGATCTAGTTTTGATCCACAGCTTCACACAAAGACACCAGGAAAATACATCTTGAGACCAGCTCTTGCTCTCTTTTCAGCCACGTTGCACTTCCAGATGTGAGACTGATACAAGAAACACAGCTAGTAAGGTGAAGAATTACCATAATAGTTCATTCATATACTCTTCGACCTGTAAAATAGGACAACAACATTCAGATGTAACCATGCAATAACTATGTATATATACACACACACACACATGCCCTTTTTGGTCTTTATATTTTAAGAAACATCAATACATTTGAACACGAGAGTGTTACTATTCAAATGTGTGCTTAGAAGGTGATCAGCTTGTGGGAGCATCACGATAAAGGTACATGTTTTGTCTGTTTACTGGTCTGAAGCTTTCAAGAGTGTTCACACAATGCCAAAACGGTCAAAATTAATTAGATTACAAGCAAAAGGGCTGATCACCATAAAACAGCTAGCAAAGATGGACATGGCAGCAGTCCTAAATATTGTAACAAAACTAAAATGAGCTGGGGCAGCAGCAAGAAACACAGCCTAAGAAAGAGGTTTGTGTTGGTAGACAGTTCAAGCCCACATGTGACCTTCCTCCAAGGAGAGATAATATTACACTGGCATCTCCCAATAAGCAATGTTTAGTTAGAAAATCCCTTTTTTGAAATTTATCAAATTAGTTTATTTTTTTCTTCCATTTTGCTTTTCATTTCAACTCAATTCAATTCAATTCAGTTCATTTCAATTCAAAAATACTTAATTGATCCCTGGGGAAAATCAAATTCATCAACTGCAGTGGTCTCCAGGTTCAAAGATCCAGTCGATGATTATTGTTTACATCCCACTGAAGCATTGCTCCCAGTGTTGCTGTCGTTGTGAAGGGATTTTGGCTTCTTCTTGACAAAGTTAGGTGTACATCGCTATCCTACGACGGCATTTCAAGGTCGAGGTTTGGCTTTTGACATGAACATTGGAACACTGTTTTGTTTTGTTTTGTTTCTCAACCTTTCAGTTTAGTTAGAAGTTAGGTGTCAGACGACATCAGATTTGATTCTATAAGACCATGGCATACAGAGAAGTCCAGGATCCGCTCAACAACCTCAAAGTGTTCAGGTCCTGTAGCAGCAAAACAAGCCAAAACCATCATCCCTGTGCTTGATGGTATGTTTAAACTGTTTGTTAATATATAAATACTTGAATATACTTATGGTCCTATGAGCGTACAGATCTGTCAAAGCTTCATCTCACAGACAGTGATTTTTTTTTTTCAGAAATGCAAAAAAACCAAAAACAAAACAAAAAAAACCCCAATCACATAGAGTCAACTGACAGAAATATTCATGCACACAAAGGTTTCCATTTTGGAGAGTTATGCAAGTAGGCGGGGCATCATGTCAAACACATCTGTAAATGCAGATGCACATCAGTAAATTACACATTAACTCTAGGCTTGTTCCCACCCCCCACACCCCCATAGCAGTGTCAACCTCCAAAATCAAAGTGAAATGAGACGAGAGGAGACTGACTAACCTACAGAAGCTTAGTAGCTGCTGAGAGAGAGGAGCTTATCTTCCCACCACCGCTAATATGAGCTTCTCAGTTAGATGAAAGGCTTCCTCACTCTCTCTAATTTTTTGTTCAACTCCTCCAGGCAGTTTATTAAGGGTGGGGGTAAAAAGAGCCAGGGCAAACCACATTGGCCAAATCCATAACAAGTCATAACAAGCTCCAACCAATCAGGTTCAGCTGACAGCGTCAATTCAGGCCCTCAGCAACAACATGACTATGTACTGTAAACGAGAGAAAAATCTGTTCGGGGTTCATCACAGCTCGTACGACTAATCAGAGACAAAGAAAAAAAAAGGAAAATATGATTAAAGATTCTTTAAAAATAAATAGAACAAAATTGTTTAAATTTAGCTGCATGGAACCTTTCTTCATTTGTTTTTTCTGCTGGAGTGTGGGCCAATCAGTGACTGCAGAAAGAGCAGTAGCTCCAGACATGCCAGTTTCTTTGAATCAGGAAGATATATTTTTAGACTGCTACTCTATATTCTGCCTTATAGATTAACTCAGATTATGCAAATACCTTTTCACACATTGATTATCAGTTCTATTTCTTTGTCTTTTATACACACTGCTTTAGTAGTAAAATTGGTTCTGCAGTTGCTCAAAAGATTTACTCACCTTTAACAAAATTAACAGAACTAAGAAAATTCTTACCTCATTCTTTTCAATTTCTAATTGCTCTGCACATTATAGGAAAAATAGATTAGATTATCTTAAATCTTATTTTATTAATTGAAAACTAATACATATATGTATATATATATATGTATACATATATATATATATATATATATATATATATATATGTGTGTGTGTGTGTGTATATGTGTGTGTGTATGTATATATATATATATATATATATATATATATATATGTGTGTGTGTGTATG
>JBAMYA010000006.1:872502-906076 GCA_037176975.1 Arrhamphus sclerolepis
GGGGGGGGGGGGGGGGGGGGGGGGGGGGAGAGGAGGGGAGGGGAGGGGGGAGGAGAGGAGAGGAGAGGAGAGGAGAGGAGAGGAGAGGAGAGGAGAGGCTGCCTCATAACTGCTTTTGTCTCAATGTGATTTGCACCGTCTCATAAAAAATTGAGAACCCAACCACCTCCACTTCTGCCATCAGCCGTTTATGGGTGGCTGATTTCAAAAGATGAGGAAACCTTATGGATGCAGAACCCTGCCAGATCCCAGGAGTTCACATAGATACAGCAGGAGTGCATTTATTTTTTAGCGCAGGGCCAAGAAAAACAGAGAGGGTGGGGTTTGAGTGGGGCAGCGGGGAGCCTGGAAGGCACACAGAATGTTACAGGCAGCTAAAAAAATAAAAAATAAAGAAAACAAAAAAAACAGAAAGGAACTATAAAGAGTGGGAAAAGAATAAGACAGTTGATGTCCCAGCCATGGACTGCTGACCTGTCTGCAGTGTAAATGCCTTTTTCCATAAGTGAGCTGGGATACGTTCCAGCAGATTCATGTGACCTGAAAGTGGAACAAAGTCTTCTGTTTCATGTGTTAATACTAGAAACTAATCACAGTCTATCCCCTGTGACTCTTCTCTGAGTATTATCTAATAGAGCAGAAATTACATAAACATAATTTGTATTTTTGTGGCATATTATTTGAATGTTCAGTTGCAAATTACAATGTATCCAATTCTGCTTGCTAGTAAGGAAGAGACACAGTATGTGGGAGGCTGTTGGCTGTCACCAAGTGTGTTTGTGTGCACCACCGTTAAATGATAATCTCATTAATGGCTGCCATAAAATAGTAAGATGTAACACAATTGCACATCTGAGAATTGGAGTTTAAAATGCATCTTTTTGAAGGAATGTAGAAAACTTTGGAGGCTCTATTGAGAATTCCAGGAAGTCAGGAATAAGATTAAAAAAAAAAAGAAATGAACAAAAATAAAGGTTTTCAGCATATATTGGTGACGGTTGGTCAGCACTCATCCTGCTGGAGAAATAAACTTGCAGCCTGCACACATGCACTCTAACCCATACCAGCATGTCCCAGAGTTTCAGCTCATGCCAATTTTCCCTGAGCAAAACCACAAAAAGGGAGAAGTCATATTGTTCAATTATGAATTTGACACATGTATAATTGATGAGTTCTCTCTTTTTTGTGTGTGTGTTGTCTGTCTTAGCAATTCTCTGTATAAAAGCAGGAGGGGAGACGGGTTCATGTTGGGTTAATGAAATGGTCCTCTTCTACTTGCTGTGTGAAAAAAATACTTGGCAAGGGCGTTTTGGTCAAGGTGAGAGTACATGGGCGCATCAGCTGGATCTGTGTTTGTGTGTATGTGAGGAGAGAGGCTGTTGATGTCTGCAAGTGCATGAACATGGCTGACATGGGTTTGATGTGTAGGCAGGACCTTGGAGAGGCCACTTCAGTCTGAGGTGTTGATTTACCCTGCCAGAGATACCAAGCATATTTGATGGGGAGCACATGTATGTAGAAGCGTGTTTCTGTGTTTTTTTTTTTTTTTTTAAGATACTGGATTTAAAAGAGGAAGCAACTTAAAATTAGTCAAATTAAATGTGACATGCACATCAATCTTGTTGTTTAAGATTAGAAACCAGTCAGGGTAATAGCTATTAATAATGTGTTGCAGCAATGCAGTTGTAGTCCAACCTGATAAGAGGCACTACACGGTGAAGTTTAGTTTGAAAGCTGAAAGAGATGGTATCTGGCTCAGCCTTATGAAGAATAAACACCCCAGCTACAGTATTTTTGTTTCTTGCAGTCTGGCTCAGTATGACCTGTGATCCTCCACTCTGACAGTGTCAATCAGTGGCTGCTTCCAAATCACTCAGGCAATTTATTGAACTAAATGTTTGATCGATACAGATCCCACTAACGTGCAGCATAAACAGGCCTGTGTATTAGCCCACTGATGAGTCTGAGGCTTTTAACTCAGCCTGCGTTTACTTCAACAAAACACCATTAATCAACCTCAGCTAAATGTTTGTGGAAGAGTGTATTTTCCTGTTAAAATTACAGAATAACAAGAAAAAAAACTCTTTCAGCACTTCATAATATAATATAATGACCTTATAATATGGATGAGTGTTCTGTTCTCTGTTACAACAGCCTGGTTTTGTTCTCTCTCACAATTTTATTACACTGAATTAGCGTTTAGCCTCAATATATCTTCCCAGCCCGAGGGTGCTAATGTATTTAAACACTGGGGTCTGATTGGCTCCCAGCCACAGTGTGGCCCTCACCAGGTCAGAGATCTCTGTTGTGCTATAGCGGGCACTAGGACATCAAGACATTAGGGCAACTCCACTGGGGCAAACTAGCGCTGAGCCATAGTGACAGCTCATGGCAGGCGATGCAGGTAATTAAGGCAGAACTCTAAAGAAACCGCCTGGGGATGGAGTGTGGGGGCTGGGGGAGTGAAAAAGGCCAATTGATAGGGAGGGGTGAAGATGAGGAGGAAGACGAAGCTGTGGATGACATCCCCACAACCTCCACCCCCTCCTCCATTGCCCTAGGGCCTTACAGAATAAGCGGTAAAGAGAAGGGCTGCTCTGAGCAGAGATGTGCAGATTGAAGAACAGAACCATTTCTCCCAAATCACTTGCACCCAGTTTGGCCTCATGAATAATGTTGAGCTCTGAATTCAGTGCCATGCAGTCAGTATGTAAAACCAATGATATCCTCCTCTTATGTCAACTCTCTGGAGGGCAAGAAGAGCTGCTGCAGAGTTGGTTAGTTGGTGCATATCAAGGTTCATTTACATGAGCACAAACACAGGAGGAGGAAGTTCCCACCTACAGGCTACATTTAAGACTTTAATCATTTATATTACCTTGTCAGAAATGGAGAGTCTACAAATTGACTGAGACAGTATGGAAAGGGTGGAAATAAAGAACAGCAATAGTGAAGAAGCAATAGGAGAACCAACTCATGACTGAGTATACACACTGTAGCAGCTGCCTCTGAAAGTAACGCAAAAACTCACATGAGGAGAAAAAAGGACCACAGGAGACATTAAAAATGAGCCTTTCGTCTTCCTAATGGACACAGAATTGACATGACAGCATATTAAATCATATTAATATACACGTGTGAACAACAACTTATGTATGCACTGGTCACTTCACTGGTCAGTTCGCATACAGAACTACAACGTTTACTACAACGTTT
The DNA here is from genome assembly GCA_037176975.1 of Arrhamphus sclerolepis. Lineage (NCBI taxonomy): Eukaryota > Metazoa > Chordata > Actinopteri > Beloniformes > Hemiramphidae > Arrhamphus > Arrhamphus sclerolepis. The sequence goes on from JBAMYA010000006.1 coordinate 875,719, forward strand.
GCGTGTCCTGCTGTGGCGGGGCATGAAGCTCTGCCTTGGGACAGTGCACAGCTTAATGTAACGAGAACAAAACCCGATGTTGGAAATGGGCTTCACCAGCCAGGACTCTGCTTAACTCTGCTTGAAGGAGTCCTGGAAGCAGAATCCTGCTGGACCAACATGCAGAGCTGTTACCCAGCTCTGCTGAAGGAGCTCTCAGAAATTATGCTGGGAATTATTGTGGTGCAGTACACCAACCCAGTAACAGGATCTCTGGTCTCAAATATTGTTTTAGTGGCAACATCAAATGATAACTATGGTTAGCATGACTAAACTAAGCTAAGCTTCACCCTCAGATCCGTCCAAACTAACCACGACCAGTTGTGGTCTGGTCAAATCACAAAAGCACAAGAAAGCTTTTTTTTTTTTTAAAATACCACTATGATCGCTGCTGAGAAGTCAATAATGGTAAGCATTAAGCAGATAAAACAATTACAGCAACAGCTAGCTGTCAAAGCCAACGGCAGAGCTAATGACTGGTTGTCAATCAGCCTTATCAAATGCTGCATGGCCATCGGATTGGTCAGATTTCTTTTTAATTATACATTTAAATTTATGAAGACGCTTTATAAATAAAATAAAGTTTGATTTGATATGATGTGCCACAAAAAACAAAACAACAAAAAAACAAAAACAAAAACAACTCACCTTCTGTGCAGTTGCCCTGGATGTAAATCTAAGCATTGAAAGCTAAAATGGTTTTTGAAGCAGACCGTAGATGGCTTTAATCCTGCTGTAAACATGGTTATTTTACCATGGGGGTCACTGGGATTTGATCTGTTTCAGAGCCAGCACCTAGTGGCCAGTCGAGCAACTGCAACAAAAATCTACTTCCTCGTCAGCTTCAATCTGGAAGTGGGATGCTTGCTGCTTGCTGCTTGCACTTTACACTGCATTACATTTTTAATTTCTGGAATCTAAATGTTCTTAGAAAACCCTTTCTGGAAGCTGCTTTGAGGACTGTTAGGAACATGGTAAGTGTCTTCCTGCTTGTTCTTTGGTACACGTTGATGTAGACTATGTCACTAAAAACCAAAGTGATAAGCTGGATAGCCTTCATGGTTCCTGGAAGATGAAATATCTTTTCTTCTGTCATCACCTTGGGAGACTTTTAAATAAGTTTGTGACATGCTTTGATAAAAATACAAACAATACAGTACAAAAATGAATCTCTTTTGAACCATTGCCATTTTTAAAACTGCATACTACTCTCCTATAGCATATTAATTTCATCAAAATACAACACACAGTATGCAAGATGCAAGTAACTGTACAACTTGCAGTATGCAAAAAGTATTCAGATGGTGTGCTACTTTCAGAAAAATTTCAAGCATGCAACTCTTCAGTCTACCTTACTTATTCACCACTACTGCAGAAGCTGGTCAGAACAATTGTTTTTATGGTGCATACTACATACTAAGGGGCAGCACAGAGGCTTGGTGGTCAGCACTGTTGCCTCACAGAAAGAAGGTTCCTGGTTCGAGTCTCCACAGGGGTCTTTCTGTGTGGAGTTTGCATGTTCTCCCCATCCTTGTGTGGGTTCTCACCGGGTACTCCGGCTTCCTCCCACAGTCCAAAGACATGCTCCTTACATAGCGGGTATAGATAATGGATGGATGGATACTACATACTAACAGTGACCACCAGACCAGGATCCATAGTATGCACTGCAAAAAGTTCCATACCTTTACAGCACTGATCTTTACTCATCTTCATCTACTCACTTCTGAGACACAGTAATGGCAGCATGATGCTCGGTGATTAAGGTGGGAAGACTAGCTAACTCAACTATGAGTTGGGCCTATGATGTCACAATGATATACTGATCTGAATACACACACATCTGTGCATCTGTGGGCTACTGGTTGAGGACTTGGACCATTGGACCAGTAACTGGAGGATTGCCAGTTCGATCTCCAACCAGTACCAATGATGTGGGTGAGGCACTGTTCAGGCACTCCCCTCACACGTCTACATCCACAGATGAGGTGCCCTTGAGCAAGGCACCTGAAACCCCCTGGACTGCTCACTGGGCGCCGCACTGCGGCAGCCCACTGCTCCAGGTGTGGTAGCCTGGATGGGTCAAATGAGGACAAATCTCGGCAGTAAATATACATACATATATATATATATATATATATATATATATGTATATATATACAGTTTATATTTTATTTCATTTTCTACTTCATCCAACCCATAGCTGAAGGGAAATTTTACAGAGATCATTTTCGTTAGAGATGCCCTCTTTAGTTATTGACTTTTATGTCTGAACCTTTCAACAGTACTTGACTTAAATTTGTATGTAATACACGGCAGCACAGTATATACTGATACTGTACATGCTTTCAGAGAGTGGATGAGCGGCTTTATTTCTATTTTGGTTAAAATTCCACCCACTTCTGCTTTCTGTACTGTTGACTGACTGAGCTGACAGGAAGACAGGAAGAGGCAGAGCGAGAGAATGGATCACAGGTGAGCTGAGAAGGAGGACTTTAAACTCAGCTGGGAGGGATGAACGGAGGGATTAGCTGGAGGAGAAAGGCTGACGACTGGAAGCTCATCTGTGGCACAGTTTATAGCTTGCATAAGGAATCCTTATCACATCCGCCTGGATAGTGTTTTACTTTATCTGTTTTTTAAGAAAGAAATAGAAGCAAATAAGATAAAACTCTCAAATCAATTTCATGAGCAATCTGTTTTGCTGAATCATGTTCCGGAAAAATGTATTTGACTTAAAGGGACATAACTAAGACTAGGAGGTTAAATTGTTGATAAAAAATTGTTGTGAATGACTTGGAGCTTCAATGAAGATGGGTGCTGAACAAATCACAAGTAAAAACTGTGAATGGGAAATCTTTAATGGCACTGATATGTTCAGCCTGTCTACATGCTTGTTGAGATGTGTTTTTGGTGAAACATGTCACCAATTTAATATTTTGGAACATGGCAGCGTTCTCAGGCAGATTTCTCTCTGATCACTGTCGCTTTCAGGGTTAGCAAACACCACGACTGCTACTGTTTAGGAAGAGTACTTGGAAAGAAGATTATCTGAAGCTACGTCCTTTCAGTAATGCAGGATGGATGGGTTAGGGTTTAACAATGAAAAATATACATATAGCACTTATACCTGGTTTGCAGTGCACATACACTGGAAATTTAAAAGATGTGTTTTTGAAGAAAAAAAATCTGTCCTTTGTAGCTGCATTTATTAACTGCATTGATTTGTAGGCCTTAAAAGATGCAGATTCATGGTGAAATAAATTATCCATCCATGCTTTAACTGCATTAAAATGGACAAAACATCCATCCATCATCTATACCTGCTACTTCCTGTGCAGGGTCTCGGGGGTCTGCTGGAGCCTATCCCAGCTCACTTTGGGCGAAAGGCAGGGGTCCACCCTGGACAGGTCGCTAGTCCATGGCAGTGGACAAAACATAAAATAAATTAAAAATGTGAAGCTATGCAGCTTCAAACAAATGATTTTGGTTCCTGTTTATGCTTTTATAACGGAGCAAATAAAACAAAGGGGTTAAATCAGCAGGGAGTTGACAGTGGAGGGCAAATCAAAGTCCTGGGGTTAAAAGGGATTGTGGGTCAGATGACTAGACAGTGTTGCCCTTCCACTCACAATCACCCTGTTGTGCCTCATCCCTCCCTCCCCTCCTTTAACAGCACCCCTCACCCTTTTCCCTCCAAGGCAACAATATTTTATCTTCAGTGGCTCCACGACAGAAAACCATCCTTTCTTACTGTCTCACGCAGACCTTTAGTGAACAATTTCTTTATGTGGGTTTGTTTGTGTCTCTGCACCATTATTTGGATATTTTACCATTTTTTTATCACCCAAAAACACTTAAATTATTCAAGGCGTCTTCAGTCAAAAAGCATAAGAAACCACAAAATGGTCTAACTTAGACTATGCCCTATGATGTGAGAATGCAGTACATAACCAAATCATTTACTCCTGTACAAGGCTGCAGAGGCACTATTATAAATCATCCTGATGGGTACACTGCCAATTTAGAGCAACAGGGACAGGCGATGGTTGAGAAAATGGCAGCTGTCTACATTACAGCTACACTCAATTTGCAAAAAAAAAAAAAAAAGAAAAGGGGCTTTCATTAACCATTATGTTTTCAATCATTACCAGACCATAGTATATCAAAACCAGCGTGCAGTGATGTCCTGAACCATCGCAGCCTTGCATATATCTCACCCCATCCTATAGCTGGTTTGTGTGAATTAGACTCGCATCTTCTTTGTGACAGAAGGCCTCGCAAACACTGCCAGGCAGCAAAATACACAGCAACAGCAGCGTTTAGTGCCTGGGATTAATCAAATTATAATTTAATCATCTGATCAAACAGCAATTAGCATAATCACCTCTGGGGAAGGCCTGATAGAGTGGAGACTGGAGCCGAATGGAGCTGGGGGCTAACAACACTTTAATGAAACATTTGCCAGAATGTTTGAAAATGTTACACATTCTGGGCTACGGGAACAGAGCTGGATTTTGAATGCTAATCAGCCTGGTTTGGTTATGCCTAATGAACACATCCAGTAGTCAGCCACAGGGGAAGAAAGTCCCAGTGAGGTCTTGATTTAATATTTTCTCACTGACACTCCTTTTATGGTTTAACATTCATTTGTTTTAAAATGAAAGAATCAAGATGTTTATTGTCGTGTTCACCTAACGTCCTTAACTATAATAGAACAAAAAAGTGACGTGATTGTTTTCAATCTAAAATTGAAATCTGAAAATATCAATGGGCAATGCAGAAAGAATATCTACATTTTAAACATAGTTGATAAGGCCTTAGTGTCAGCAGAGCTCACTCACATTTCTTCTTCTGCATGCATTTAGACATGAATTAAGCCTTTTCTCTGAGAATGTAGCAAGATATTCACCAAAATCCTGACATACGGTTTACTGTGTAATCAACACATCAGACATGCCCTCCATACTCAATGTACTCTCAAATGTCTAGTTCCAGTGTATTCTATTGTCATGGCAACTAAATCCATTATAATGGTTTAGCTAGTTACAATATTTTGCTACCTTTGAGGCCCATTTTATCTCGAACTCCACAGCACCATGTTACAAAGAGACACGACAAAGCTGACACAGCCAACGGCAGAGCCATTGGCTCTCATTCAAGCACGTCAAATGAATCCGGGCATCTGATTGGTCAGCTTTATTGCTTAATATAGATCTATCTGATGTGGCACACAAAAATTCACACCCCGCACAGCTGTCATGGACTCAAAACCTAACTATACAGACCAAAACCGATGTTTGTACCAGGCTGTAAATTGTTTAATTGTGCTGCAAAGTTGACATGTTTAACATTGGAGTCAATGAGGATTTGCTCTATTTTGGAGCTGGCCCCTAGTGGTCAGTGGATGAATTGCAACAAAATGTATTTCTTGCATGAGTTTCAACCCAGACGTGCAGTGGTTGGCACTTCTTGTCTATGACAGTTTCACTGAGCACTTACGAAACGCCATCCATTGTATTTCCTGCTTTTATTTTATTTTTCATATGTTTATGAAATATGATGAGTGCAGCAACGCAAATCTCTGACCACAGACTCTGTCAAAGATGTTCAATGCCTGTATGTAATGTTCTTAATAGTGTCACAATCTCCACAACATGTAAACAAATGGAAGGATCTGGATAAAGGTTTCGCAGAAATAAGATGTTTATATTAAAGCATACACTGAAGTCAGATGAAATGTACGCTTATTGTAGATCTCATGGAACTGCCACAGTAGCAACAGATCCTTTGAGCCCCATGGGTTGTTGGGTGGGTACGGTAGTGATAAATACCACTAGGACCCTCAGAATTGTATCCGGAGGCTTTGAAGACAGAATTAATACCCAGACAAGCTTTTGTAACAGTCCATCAACCGTCCAAAACAGAAAAACTAATTTTGATCCACTCTACACCCCCTTTCAGACTGTAAAAGCTACTGCTGCTGTCTAATGTGGATGGGCAAAAACATAAACATCTGGAAATTGGCCAATTGTTGCACTGGTTCACTTCCTGACATGCTCTTCATCCATGGTCAGTGAAGCCTGTATCATAAGACCATCACTGGAAGATAAAACAGAGGTGGCAGTACTGTGCTTTTTATGTGGTTAGAGTAAAAGCCAAAGAAGATACCAGAGACACGTAAACCGTAATGTGGAGGGAGAACAGCAAGCACTGCTGAATTCTTTGTCTTTGGGATCTGCTGTGATGTAGTCCAACTGTCTCCATAGGAGGAAAGCCATCGCCATCAAAAACAAGCTTCTTCTCACTGGTGTGTGCATGCACTGTGAGCAAGGATGGTGTTTACTGTGGATCAGCATGTATGGAGATCTTCTCCCACACGGAGATGAAATCTTAGAGTGGGTGTGGACAAATGTGGTCGTTGCCTGAAAAAAAGAAAAAATTCCAGAGGACCCCACCACTTGGCTACTATAGAGAAATGATCTTGTCATGTCAGGGGTGTTTTATAGGTCTGCAAATATGTTTACTTATGTAGAAAGTACCAAAACAACATTTGTAAATCCCCGGATGTGAAAGTAGGCAAATATAACCTACGCTAACCTGGCTGTTGTGCTTTATTTTATGATAAGTTCAAGTAAAATCTATCACTTAATGTATGAAAATGTAAACAATGAGCAGAGTGGCCAGAACCTTTATGCTTCCTAAAAGCCAGTTGCAGCCCACATTAGCAACAGCTTTATGAAGCGTGAGCTATGAAGCTGAATGCCAAATGAAGGGACAGATGTGCTGTAGGAGAACGTCAGGTTTTTACAGGCATTAATAATAATTTCTTAGTAAGAACATTCACAAGATAAAGTCTCTTAATAGCTGCACTGTTTGCACCTGAATGCGTTGCAGAGCTCCATTTCACTTCATCACATGAAGTTCAACACATTTGCTGACACTTAATAAATAATCACTGTTTTCTTATTTACTACGTGATGTCGATGAATATGGCCATAAAAAGATTTAGTTCAGTACAATTAAGAGGATCTGCAGCAATATTCATAGCTTTAAATAGAGGCTGGGACGCGCAGTATTCACCGTGAGCGTTGTGTGGACGAGGAACAATAAGGACTGTTTATCACAGCCTTGTTTCCGCATGGAACAGCAGGCTGATTTGATGTGACTCTATGGGCTTTAGATACAACACAACATGAGCCGACTGTGTTTCCCTCTTCCCCCTCTCTTCCTCCTCTTTTTCTGCCTCACTACACACTATCATCTCCTTAAGCATTCTGGTCTGGGTAAAATGAAACCTTTAACAGTTCAATGTGCAGCCATTAGCATATGTTTGAGTCGACTCACAGCCAAGTTGAGACACAAGCACTCACACTGTGGAGCAGCAAAAATAAAGTAATTAATGAATACATCTTGACCCGATGACACTGACATGAATGATTAGTCCACCCTGTTCAGGAAAAAAGCACATCACTAATCCCGATGCTACATCACATGGATTATCAAAACAAAAGGATAATAACGATAATCCTAATAATGCAAAAATCCAGTTTATTTGAATTTAAATGAATGAGTCTGTTTATAAGATATATCATCACAAGAAATTCTAATTTGACACATCATTTAAGTACAGTATATGCATATATGTCACATAAGCATGCATCTAAGTTATGTACGATCAGAAATAACTTACATATGACATATAATAACAGCAATTTCAGAATTGAATCTTTATTTACTGAACTGTTTCTGTTTGGGCCGTAGATGTGAGTTAACGAAACTCATACAGAACCTAATTCTGTTAAAACGATTCCATTATGACTTGATTGTAGCACTCGTAAAGACGGCAACTCTGGTTAAAACAGAACGTCACAAGGACTCGGCTACGTTTCTTTTAAAAGAGTAATCGCGCAGCATTTTGAAGCCATGTCCCTGTGGCCTACATCGCGTTGACTTGTGTGCTGATATTAATGTGCCACTGAGGAGCTGAGCTCAGTTGTTGTTTGCTGATGTGTGTTGCTGTGACTCTGTCAACCCACCCTGACTCTATGTGAAGTGACAGATGTATACCAAAAGACATGAGTCTGCACAGACCCAGTTTCCCACTGGCCTGAGTGTGACCTCTAAGCATCCTTGTTTTGACAGGTGAGAATTGGTTAAAACAATAAAATGGGACCAAACATGGTCGGCGATGCAGTATCAGATCAGAAATGCACTCAAGTGAGACTCGACTTTGCACTTTCTTAAACACCAAGCCAGTCTCCTCGGAAACGAGTTTGCTCTGTGAGCATCTAACTTTACTTTCACTAAATACCTTTTGAGGAAGCATCCTGTCTGGATTATGCCCCATGGTGCCATTTTGACTGTAGGAAGTGACGTTTTAGCTGAAGTGGTCTGCCAGCTAGCAAATACAGCTAAATTAATTGAAAAGGTTTTTACAAAAAGCACACCAGTTAATGTAAAGATTAGATTCTTCTGCTTCAATTTTGATAACTATACAGCATTGTGTGATTAGTCACTTCTTATTTTACATTTGACTGGTAGCACCATCTTCCTCTAAAATGAACAAATGCCTAAAGATCATCAGAAAAGGTGTTCAGTCCTTTTACTCTTGAAAACAAATTAAAATTCAGTTAGTATCATTTGAATGAGATTATGGTGATTTTGAAAAAAATCACAGATTATTTTAAAGGTATTTAAAGGTAGGATTAGTACTTAAAGGTAACATCTGCGAGCCATGTGTATTCATTACTTGATAGATGGAAATGAGCAGTCGTTGTAATCAATTAGCTAATCAGGGACAGTCAGCCTGCTGTTAGGAACACAGACACCACACACTCATGGCAATTTATCTGCCTTTTCCTTTCCAACTGTATCTCTCCCCAATCTCTGCCATTGTCAGGACTGATATCATGCCTGGGTCAGAATCTTACTGCTGATGACAGGTATGTGCTCAGCTGTTTTGTGTCTTTATTCTTCAAAACTCTTCTTCAGTGTGAATGAACAGACAGTTGACTGTGTTCAGTCTGGTGCTGGAATGATGTTAAACAATGAAGTAAAGAAAGTTTGGGTATTACCTTAATCATTTTTGAAAACATGATGAAGTTATAATGAAAATGCTGCAGCACCTTTTCTCCAGTTGCCCCTTGCCATCCTAAACTTCAAGCTAAAAATGCACATGAGTGCATTTAAAGTCAATGGTGGAGCATTGCTGTATATTTACACAGCTTATTAATGTCCAAAGAGCATATGTAAGATCCCACACCTCACCCCCACTCTTCCACTGTGTAGCTCAGCAAAAACAACATTATCCTACTTCCCCAATTCTGCCTCTTAATAACTGGAATATTTTGATGCTATCACATTTAGGTTTAAACGGATACTTTTGCAAAAGCACTTCACCAGCTCAAGCATCACTGAAGTGAGCTCTACAGCAGATTTCACTCTCTACAGTTGTGAATTGTTTATATCAACTGTAGATGAGTTTGCAAATGTGTCCTCAAATTGGCAAAAAGCAGTTCAGAGCAAAGTGGGAGTTTGTACAATGGGCACTAAGCGTAAATGATCACTGCAAAGCTAGAGCACAGTGCAAATAGACTGACTCAAATTGTAATCTCCTAATATATTTTAGGCAACACAAATAATTACATGGTTAGTCATGAAAATGATTACAACAGATGATCAAAATCAGATCTGAATCATTTCAAGTATTCAGGCAATTGAGCATTAAAAGTTAGATCACATATTAAAATGCATAACTATTATCAGCCACTCGTAGAAATCTGTGATGAATAAGAAAGCATTGCATGGGCCACCTGAACAGAGTGAGTGGTGTTTCTCAAGCTCAGAGCCCACACTGCAGCAACACTCATTACCTGGGTCTCCATAGAGACAACCTCAGCAGCCTGTACTGGACCAGAGCTCTAAAAGCCTTGTTTTTTTTTGTTTTTTACAGGGAGCTACTACATCTCTCTGTCCAGAGGAGGAGCACAATGTACGATTCTGATAGGAGATGCTCATTAAGTCTAATGCTTGCAGGACTGTTCAGTGAAAACAAATGTGCCGTAGAAACAATACCATCTAAAACCAGCAGAGCCAGCCCTTTCATTCTAGTTACACTCCATTTAAATTAAAAAGAAATACAAAGGGGGGCTTGTCATAATGCAGCTGAGTAATTCAAAATTCTTTCACAAAAGCCACATTTAAACGTTTGAATCAACAGAGAAGGTCAGTGTCAAATGTCAAATGAATCGGGTCTATTAGACCGCGCTGCATCAGTAGCAGCCACAAATGAAACATTCATCACAATTACAAGTGCTGTTGCTGCCATTCAAAGTTTCCATGTAAATGTCTCTCGCAGCAGCCATTTTGCATTGCTGTTGCCTGGACCAAAGAGACTGAAAAGCCCTTCACAAGCAAAGCAATGGATCATGTTCAGCAAACACAGGTTTCAGCACAGCCTTGCTTTTTAACTCTCAGTGTTCTCTTTGTTTCTGGGTGGAGCTTCTCTTCCAAAAACGAATATTTGCTTTTGCTTCATTCTCTCCTCTAAATAACCCCTGTCTTCACTAAGCCCTTAGCATGCCACAAAATGGTTTTCCTGTCATATTTGTTTGACGCATCAACCTCGAACTCACTTCACACTCTGTCCACTTTTGGTTTCTAACCCCTTTAATCCCTTTCTTACCTTCTACCTTTCAAGAGAGCTTTAAATTACCCCAATTTTCATTCTAACTGATTTCTGCCCCCCAACACAAGTACATCCCACCCTCTACCCCACTGCCTTGTCCTCCTCATACCCCCCTCCACCCCCACCCCCTTTCTCAGTTCTTGTATTCGCTGTGGGAAAAAAAATCAGTCACCCTTTGCACAATAAGCACACTTCTCCTGCTTATCTCGTCTACGTTCTGAGGAATACACTGTTTACGATACCAGATCCAGATGCATTTAGTGAGATTTGCACTTGGACAAGGGTGATAAGGGCTTGTCTCTTTTTTTTTTTTTCCCAATCCAAAATGACTCCATGTCTGTGCTTCTAATATGGCGGGTGCAATGCCGGGAAAAAAGCGCAGCAACCTATTTAATCCATTTTTTAAAAGACAGCTTAGTTTCCCAGAAAGCGAGTAAACATGCAATTACACATTGTTGTAATTCAATACCTAAAATAATTAAGATTTTTCTCAATATCTAATCATACATATGAATACATGACATTTTCATTTAAACACTTTCTGGATTGAATGTTCAGAATTTAAAGTTAAAATAAATTTTATTTCCATTAGGAAAATAATTTTAGGACTGAATCCAATTCAATTGCAGGTTTGAGGTTTAAACAGTGGCTGAATACACTATGCACACATAGGAATATGTTCCAACAAAATTATTGACTTCATTTTATGATTTAGAGGATTTTCATAAGCTATATATATAAAGATATGATTGCTAAAATGCACATTAGGCATCTAAAAATTATGCAGACTAAATTCTCACAGATTGAGGCCCTGTACAGGTTAAGGACGGAGAAAACATAATCTCTTACAGAATCAACTGATAATGCAGATAAATAATTGTGATAATTTGTTTTAGGCTTAAATTAAAAAAAAAAAGAAAGAAAAGAAAAGAAAAAAGCTAATATGTTTAGAAATGTCTTGTTCCTCGTGCAGCACAGACTGCAGCTATTTCCCTTTATCCCTTTCTATGTAGCTCTCTAATTCTGTTCATAGAAAGGATTAGTCTTAAATGTTAAACAGTATGAAAGGCTAAATGATTTTACACTTTAGCTTCATGAGGGTTCCTGCAGATGTTACTATTAGCCCCCACTATCAGCCTAAAGTGCCCACTGCCTGTGACAGGACATAGCAACAGCGTGTTCCTCCAATTAAATATTACCTTCAACGTAGAAGTGCTTCCAGAATATTTTTATTTGAATGCTCGGTCCAGTGGGATAATTAACCTAAACTTAAAGTTTAATGTGCGCATATGCATCACTTACCATTCAAGATGCACTGAGAAAAGATAAGAGCCAATATCCACATGCCCCGCTCCGTTCAATATCCAATCTTATGCTTTTTCTTCTTTTCTCCCAGCACTCTTTCTTCTTATTTCTTCCTTTTATTTCCTCAACTAGTCCAATGCAATGCAAGAAAATGGAGCTTGCAAATCTCTTTCCCTCTCTCTCTTCCTCTCTCTCTCTCTCTCTCTCTCTCTTTCAATCCTGCACGTTTGGAAAAAAAAAAGATGAAGAGGAGGAGGTTTGAGCTTCGTCCTGCTGCTGATTGTCTCCTGTACAACGGAAGATAGTCGGCTATATGATCCACAACTGTGCGACTCCACCGTTTTTGGGTTTTATTTTTGTTTTATTTAATTTTATTATTTATTTTTATTCTATTTTAATTCGTATTTTTTGGACTGACCGCACCGCACCGGGCCTCAGTGCAGCCGTCCCCCCGTACCGGAGCGCAGCTCTGCTTGGAACATGAGGGAGCTCGGCTCGGTGCGCTCCGGTCCAGGTGAGCTCTGCTTCCTCCGCGGCTGAGTCAGAGACTGGACACGCATAGAATAAACTGCCAATGCCAACTCCACCGGGAAAGAAGAGTAAAAAGAAAGAAACACTGAACAAAAAGCCTCCGAGATGAATAAAATAATCAATAAAGTATAAATAAATTAGAAGTCTTTTCGGAAAATGCCAAAGTGTGTCATATCAGGTATATGCATAAAAAAAACGCATGAAAGTTTGAATTTTGCTCGTGGATTTTAAAAAAACGCATGGAGTTGATTGTTAGCTGCGCTGGAAAGTCATCCTCTCTTCGCCGCCTCTCTCCGTCCTGCGAGCAACAAGCACACGCATCTTCTCCATGCAGCCGCACACACACACTGCGCGCGCTGGTCCCTGCGCTCAGAACCTGTCCTGCCTCAGAGCGCTGTGGAGTAAACCCTCGTCTCCTTCTCCGCAGCCGCTTTTGTCCCTCTCCATTGCCTTAAAGGTGCAGGGGTGTGGATGAGGGGGCGCACAGCTGAACCTCTGTTGGAGCGTTAGAAACCCCTCTTTCTTTTGCTTTATCACAGAGATGACGGACCAAGGTCCCTCACTCAGAAGGAGAACAGCATATTTGCATAAGCAGGGGAGAATTGGCCCATGCAGGACATCCTCCTGTGGTCTGCTGGCAGTGCTGGTGCAGAGGGCTGGAGGACGGATGCTCAGGGAGGGCGGTAGGGAGGCAGGGAGAGGGAGTGATGTAGGCTACACCTGACTGGATGCTATGGAGATATTCGAAAAAGGGGAAAAATTACCTTAATACGAGAAGATCAAATCCTGTATTTAAAATAAATGTGTGTGTGTGTGGGTGGGTGTGTGTGTGTACGTTTATTTCTTTTGGATAATTTATGACCCCCCTGGGTGTTTCAGGGACTCTGCCAGCCTCACCCCTGCATTCATTAATTGACCTTGACAAATATAAGTAGCAACCCCCACTGCACCAGGGGGGGCTTCAAACAGCGGCCATGTCAGACATCCACAGCCACCTCAATGCAAACCACACAGGAGGAGGAGGTTGTGGACTAAAATGGGTATTCTAAATGACTATGGGAATGAGAGGAGCATATAGAGTACATACGTTTTATTGGAAATGGAAAGGTTGACATGCACATAAACATTTTAAAATGACTATTGGCTGTAAGTACTGGATGAAGTACTGGGCCGAGTACATGGACTACCATGCTGTACAAAGCAAGCATACTGGCAAGAAAAAACTATTTTTTAGACACATTCTTACAATAAGAATGTAACATTTGAATCTCAAACTAAACATGAAATGATTTTGCAGGGACTGGTGCAGCATTGCAGCGACATCCACTGCCCACGTGACTGTTTGAATCTAGCTTGGCCCATTTATGTGTAAAGGCGGTCCAGGCTTCAGCCCTCAGCCTAGATATAGTATCTGTCTCTTAGACTTAGCATATGCATCAGACCTGCATGTGAACATTTTCTGCACCAGGAGTGCAGGGCCTGTCACCGCCTGCCTGGCTGCTGCTTGCACGTCCAGCCAGGCATCCTCAAAATAAAACAGACGACGACCACTGACTGGCCACCACAAAAGGAAAACATGCACTACTCCCAACACAATGAATATAAAACAGTTAATGTTGTCTCCCCCATCTCTCTGTGTGATTCTTGGATACCAATTAGATTTTTTGGGCACTTAGTTGCTGCTAAATTTAACATGCTATATCTTACTCTTCCTCACTCTAACTCTCACACATCTTTGAAACTCATTTATAAGAAGAAGGAGAAGACAAACTTCGTAAGTGAAACATGATCACTGATGTATATTGCACACAAAATGCACACAAACACGAGTGTCAACTGAAGGAACCCACTAATGTTTATTCATTTACTTTTTTTTATGTCTAATCATTCAGCCATATGGTGGATGATTCTCTTCAGTCAGCTGCTTTGAATACAGACACTGGATTAAAATCACAAGCTGCATAAACATAGAGCGCTCAAACCTTATTTGTTTAATCCCAGCATTAACACCCTGATATGTCGTGAGGTCATGGTTAAATCAAAAGGCATTATCCTCTTTAAAGCCTCCTGTTTTTTAAATGTTGAACGCCAACGAACTTCTCTGCAAAGTTGAATGTATTGTTAAATATTAAACTGTTCCTATATTAAATAAATATTACAATAAGGAATTATCATTGAATTATTATGAGCATGTTAATCTATAACTGACCTGATCAATCTCAGAATGTCCTTTTTGTAAGCTTTGGACATTTTCTGAAAAAAAACCAAAACAATTGAATCCACATCAGTACAGCGCAAATTAAGAAAGATTGGGATGAGATGAAAAAAATAAATGAAAACAAAACACTACAATACTTGAATTTACTTAATTTTAACCTGAATATTTTTTCCTTTCTTTTTGTTTTTGTTGCAGACAGTATGATCTGAGCTTTTCACATATGTTTCTCATCAACTTCATTTTATTTATTTATATCAGTTTGTGGATTATGTAACATGTTTCAAAAGAATTTGGAACAGGAAAGCTTTTTCCATTTTATTTCTTTTCACAGCACTTAAAGGACATTCTGCCGCTGAGGACACCAAGTGATTCAAAGTGTTTAATCTATTATTTTGTCTAATTTTTCCTGAAAACATGTTTAAGGTCATTGTGGCATCTTTCATTCAGAATTCTGCACATATTCTCAACTGGAAACACGTCAGCACTGACAGCAGGCAGTTCCAGGAGCCTCCTGTTCATGAGCCACGCTTTTGTAAAGTGTCCAGTAAATTGCTTTTCAGTGTGGATCTTGGACACAAGAAAAAAGAAGAAGAAAAGAAAAAGAATGCACCATGTGTTACCCTAAAAATCTCAGCACTTTTCTGCATTAATGCTGTTATTCCAGAAGTATAAATGACAGATGGAAAGGGCATTTATAGAACCAAATACGTTACAGAGCCTCACTTTTGGACTTGTTTCTGATGACTATATCTATGGCCCCTTTCTTTGTCGTTTCAGCTTCATGTAGCCTGGGCCCAAGTTTCATGAATACTATTTCTGTGAAAAACGTATATTAGAATCAATGTTTCTTTTCCTTTCACGTACTTAGAAATATTAACTTTTACTTGCTTAATTTTTGAATTATGCAGGCCTTTAATGAAAAAAAAATGGATGTAGCCTATAATAAACACTAAAATGAAGTTGACACAAAAAAGACATACTGTAGGTTCTGCCTGTTCCTATTCTTTAGATTTTCCAATTCTTCTCATTTTTCTCCTGTTTGAGGTTGTATTTTGAAAAAGAAAGTAAGATAAGATGAGCTCTGATACTGGCCATAAGAAGTTATAGATGGAATATTAGCTTAGCCACATGTAAAAATGCTCACATTGGAGATGTTAACATTTCTGTACTGTTCACTTCAGTTTCTAGGATGTTGCTAGCTATTGTTGATCTGAAACTTCCCAATCTCCCTTTTATTTGATAAGTTGAATTGCATCATTATGGTTGTGTTGTGTGCTAATGTAGATTATAATTATTATTATTATTAACAACAATAATATTTTTTTTTTTTTGCAAAAATAGGTACTTAAACACAGTAGGGAGCTTTAGCTGGTACAGAACTGATTCAGTAGTGCACCGATGAACAATGATTCACTGCAGAAAGGAATCTTCAGAAGCAAATTTAACTTGCCACATTCTCACTGAAGTCAACATCCAAAGTTTGCAAAGCAACATCTGGACGAGCCAGAACAGCCACAGAAATATGTACTGTGGACAAATAAAGGTTCAAACTGCACTATTCGGCCGTAATCAACAAAGGAACGTTTGGAGAGAAACAGGAGCAGGATATGGTGAAAAGAAAATCTTGTCACTAGCCAGTTGGTGAACCAGAAATCTTCTGCTGTTTGCTTATGAGAAAAGCAACACTAAGAGATAACATTCAGATACAGAGCAGAATGGATTCAACAGGACAACGGAAAAGTTAGCATATAGCCATGCAGTGAGGAACAGAAAATGGTTGAGTCAATGAAGAAATAATGAATGATCAACGTACGAACATGAGGAGGGTCTGGTGGTACGTGCATATGGAAAGAAATACGTTATTTCATGGTCCAGCAAGTTTCTGATAAATAAAATATTTCCTGTGCGCAACCGAGAAAGCCGAACACCTTGGTATTCCAGTGTTCCCAGGCCAGCTGAGAGATACGGTCTCTCCAGCAGGTTCTGGGTCTGCCCAGGGAGAGTCCTGCCTTTTGGATCAAATCCCTCTTCACCACAACAGACCGGTACAGAGTCTGCATTACTGCAGATGCTGCACTGATCCGTCTGTCAATCTCCCGCTCCATTCTCCGCTTGTAAACAAGACCCTGAGATACTTAACGTCCTCCACTTGAGGCAGAAGCTCACTCCCAACCTGGAGAGGGGATTCTACCCTTTTCCGACATAGGCCATGGTGTCAGATTTGGAGGTGCTGATTCTCACCCCCTGCTGCTTCACACTCAACTGCAAACCGGTCCAGTGAGAGCTGAAGATCCCTGCTGAATGAAGCCAGCAGGACCACATCATTTACAAAATGCAGGGATAAATTCCCGACACCGGCGAACCAGAGCCCTACCTGGCTTAGAAATTAGGATTGGTGACAAGGGGGAGCCCTGATGGAGTCCAAGTCTCACTGGAAACAAATCCAACTTACAACCTGCAATGCGGAAGAAGCTTTTGATCCATTTGTACAGGGACCAGGTCGCAACAATGGACCCCATACCCACTACTCTGGAGAACCACCCATAGGACACCCCAAGGGTCACGGTTGAATGCCTTCTCCAAGTCCACAAAACACATGTGGACTGGATGAGCACCCTTCCATGCTCCCTTCAGGACCCTAGTGAGGGTACAGCTGGTCCAGTCTTCTACTACCAGGATGAAACCTGCATAGCTTCTCCTGAATCTGAGGTTGAACTATCGACCAGGCTCTCTTCTCCAGCAACCCTGCGTAGACCTTACCAGGGAGGCTGAGGAGTGTGATTCCCCTGTAACTGGAATACACCCTCCTGTAACCTTGTTAAAGGAGGGGGACCACCACCCCAGTCTGCCAATTCAGAGGTACATCCCGCAATGTCCACATAACTTTCCGGAGATGTGTCAACCAAGACAGCCCCGCAGGATCCAGAGCCTCGATGAACTCAGGGTGGATCTCGTCCACCCCTGGAGCCTTGCTTCTGAACTACGTCAGTGACCTCAGCTCAGGTAATGGATGAGTCCACCTCAGAGTCCCCAGACTCAGCTTCCTCTGTGGAAGATGTGTTGATGTGACTGAGAGGATCCTTGAAGTATTCCTTCTACTTCTCGACAACATCTCCAGTCAAAGTCGACAGCAAGCTACCACTAACTTTGCTGCCACAGCTCCGGTCGGCTGCCTTGACAATAGAGGCACAGAAAGATGAATTTTCCACCACCATCAGCTTTTGACTATGCAAACACAACAAAATTTTTATTAAGAAGAGTCTGACAATATTATAGTCACAGAAACATGTAAACAAACATTGTAATTTTCATTAAGATGAGTGTGTACCTGGATATTTGCTGGAGGCAGGTTGGGCCACTTTTTACCTTTAATTCTCAGTGACATAGATTCAACAAGGTGCAAGAAGAATTTCTCATTCCTCCATATTGAAGGGATATGATCACGCAGGTACAGCAGATACTGATGGATAGAGTCAGCAACAGTGCTCGGGTTGGCTGTGGCACTTAAACAATGGTCAGTTGTTGCTAAGAGGCTTAAAATGTGGCATTGTAGATGGTTATAGCTGTGGGCAGGAAGGATCTCCTGCACTGTGCTGCTGAATCATTATGTAAAGAGGATGCTCAGGGTTGTCCATGTTATTCATTTTATCAATGTCCAGAGGCTCCAGAACAATTCCCAGAGCAGAGTGACTAGCCACCAAGTCACTGGCTCTGATGCTGCTCCTTCAACAAATGACTGCAGATAGGATTGCAACGTCCACATCTGACTGGTAGAAGATATGCAACATCTTGCTGCAAATGCTGAAGGACTAAAGCATTTTCAAGATGTAAAGGCTGTTCTGTTCCTTCTTGTAGAATGCATCAACGTTGCATCTCCAGTCCATCCTGTTGTCCAGGTGAACACCAAGGTATTTATTCACATCTTCTCCCATTATGGAAATACTGCTTGACTTAATCCTAGTCTTTCTAAACTGCATCTACTTCCTGTACCGTCTCATTCACATTGGAGAAGAGATGATTTTTCCCACACTGTGCAACAAAGCGGTCTACCAGTTCTGTGCAGAAATCAGGGTGTCTTCCACAGCCCTGGAATTATTGTCCTGCCTCAGGCTAATGGTGAAGAAGTGCTGAAGAATCCCACAGAGGTCTGCTCAGGCCGTCAAGATTCTGGGAACAAGATCCATGACTGAGGTGGACAATGGAACCGCTGAGGGATGGCAGGGAAGCTTTGGGTTAAGGTAGGATGGGACATACTGGATGTCTGGTTGGGGGCAGGATGCGAGGATGCTGAGCTTCTTTACCTCAGCACATTCTGAGCACAACAGTCCACACGAGGCATCAGTATTGTGAAGTCCAATACTGACAGCGAAACTCTTTATTTACACAAACGCTTCACACAGTGGGAGGCAGGAGATTTTTTTTCATAGAAAAGTTTACAACTACTTTTTATGAATATGAAAACATGAGTAAATTTCAGTCTACGCACAAATCCATTCTGTTCAGGTGTCATGAATTAGGCCCTGTGACTAGAGGAGAGAAAGACCAGATGAGGATCTTCCTTGCCAAGAGCAGGTCGTGCAGAAGACCTGTGTGCATCTCTGACGTTTACATAGAACAGGTGAAATGTTTTATTTTCTCAGGTGGAGCAGTTGAAAAACTGTTAGAACATTGGAGAGAGGAGAGAGGTGAGCTTGAAATCTCCAATAATTACTATACACTGCTGTTGGAGCTCACCCACCTTATTTACGAGGAATCCCACAGTCGCCATTATAACTGAGGGTTTAAACCTCCACTTTCTCTCCGCTTTGCTTTGTTCCTGCTCTACGTCCACAACATCTCCTCTTCTAATCATTGGGGATTTGGATCCCAATCTTGGTATTATCTGAGCTTTTGAAATCTTGATCAGCTGCTTAAGAACAACTCTTACATTGCTATGGTTACTCATCACAACAGGTGGTGAAAAAATGTCAGTAAGTAATGAATGAGATATCTCAAGTGGCACAGCATTTAAACTGGAATGAAATATGAAAATAAAATAATATATATATAAAAGAAATGTTATCATTGACAAATTCTAAGGAGAAAAAAACACTAAAAAGATGCTAAAAGCTCATAAAAACCAGGGCTCCTGCAACAAGCTGCCACCATGGGCGGTACTATTCTAGAACAATATACTGAACAGCATCACATCACCAGCAGCAGCCTGAAATGATGATACGAGACACGTTCGACCCATGCTGCTGACACCAAATTCTGATTCTACCATTTGAATGTTACATCAGACCAGGCCACGTCAGATGCATTTCTTGGTTGGAAAGAGTGTTTCTGTCTTTTGTTTAGTTTAGTTTTAGTTTTTGTCTTTAGTTAATGATGGTGCTTAATCAACTCACAGAAGCCTTGCCATTCTCCTCTGACCTCTGGCATTCTTGCCCAGAGACCTGCCACTCACTGGATGTTTTCTCCATTTTGGACCATCTGTGAACCTAAGAGATGGTTGTGCATGAAGATTCTAGCTGACCAGCAGTTTCATAAATGTCACATTGTATTTTATAAAGTGGCCACTGAGTGTAGATGGACATGAAGTAACAGTAAGGACATACGGCAGTTCAGTAAATAATTCAGTATATCGAGGTTTGCCATGAATCAGTGTCATATTGCCAGAAATGTGTTAGCGAATGTTTGTATACATCTGATTGTGTCTGTGACAACTCACAGACCAGAAGGATCCAAGCACCAAGAGACTTGGGGGCTGCCATCCACAGAGCAATAGTGAACATCTTTGAGTTTGACTCTTCTGGTCCGTAACTGTCCAACATGGGGTGGCAGCGTTGCTTAGTAACAACAGCACATGACTGACCTTATCGGTATGGTCATAAAAATGCATGAAGTCCTTTTATTCATTTTCCCTTTTCCCTTCTCTGCTGCACTCTCTCTCACTCTCTGTCCCCTCACTCCTAACTCTGCCACACAGACACACAGTTTAGCTGAGCATATCATGAATGCATTGTGAGTGTGTTGCAGGGAGAGAAGGAGCAGCAGAGGGCTGCCGAAGGGTCGTACCTGCCATGAGCCACAGATTGTATCCAGCTCCATGAGGGGGGAGCATCCAGTGACAAGAAAATTAGCAGTCACACAGCAAATTAATACAGCGCGTGCATGTGCGTGTGCATGAGTGAGCAAATTCAGCAACTGAAAATAAAAACATGCAAGAAAACAGATTCAATAGTCATTATATTTGGATTATGTGTTTGTAGCGCTATCCATATCAAATCTCTGTGATGTACTACTGTAGTATCAAGTGTCTTAATCTGGATTTAATCTCCAGAACATATTTACTGAACTGACACAGTATTATCCTGCAGTGGTTGTTTGTATGCCTGCAAGGGCTTTTCCAAACCCTTCATGAGCAGGCAACAGCACTGATGATCCCACACAGAATAGTAAGGGCTGTGTGCCAGTCCACGCTAACGATAGCGACTGGTTTTCTTACAAAATGCTGCTCTGTTGTTCCCACAGGGAGCACAGATGTTCCCCTCACTGTTGCCTCCACTGCCATTGTTTCACTCTGACAAGAGGCTGGTGTCAAGGTGTCAAGGGACTGGCATTGGGTGGGGGGAGATGAAGGGGAGGAGATGGCAGGTAAGAGATGGGGTCTCCCATCTGGCCTTGGTGTTGGCAGTCTGCCCTGGGGCACCTCCAACATATCTTCAACAAAAAGCCTGTCAGAAGTTAGAAGTGACCTTGTGCAGAATGTTGTAATCTCAAGGCAGTTTGAAAGAGATGAGAGCAGAAGATAGAGATTTAAATTCTGCAGTCTTTGCAATTTTCAACAAGCACAGCAAAGCAGCAAATACTAACATATTATAAATGAATGGTTTGTCCATGTTTTTCAATTGTTCATGGACGACTTGCGCTCTTTAGTTTGGTTTAAAAATACATAAACACAGATATTGACATTCCAACCGAAGGAAAAGTTTGGGATGTAACTAAATAATTGCTCCGTAATCTTTCTAGATGTGGGCTATTCCTCCTTTAGCATATTTCTCCCTAAATTAAACAGAAAAGTCTCAAGTCGATTCAGTGTGTCATTTCCATTTGAAACCGTTGCTGTCAACTTACAAAATATACTCAAAGAAGCTCTCAGTGCAGAGACAGGCCATCCTGAAGCAGAAGAAGTCCACCAGAAATACCTGAGGACCATCAGGAGTGGCACATTTGGCAAAGAACAATCAGGTGTAAAGGAAAAAGTTCGGTAAAATCAAGAAGAAGTGTTTTGCATAATAACAGAATCCATAAAAACCTCCTTCACAGCATCCAGCTAAACAATAAACTATCTCAAAATGCAATATAGCATTATCTAAACCTTTCATTAAGAGGATTAATGAGAGCAAGATGGTTCACCACAGGCTGCAGGCCATTCCTAGGCCTTGAGAATAGAAAGGCCAGACTTTGCTGTAAATATACAATATAAAATATAAATGCTGATTGGAATAACTCAAACCAAACTCTAAGCCATGACAGCATAAAACACTGGTGTGTTTTACGACATGAACATGCAAAATGTTTGGTTAGTGGCTGTGTCAGACCGTTGATCTCAAACAGAAACAGTTTCATTTCATGACACAGGAACTAAAGCACCAACAATCAAACACCAAACGATAACGATGGTAAAGGTCTGAAAACGCACTGCAGAGCAGAAATCACATTCTTTCCTGCAAAGTTCTTTAACAAAAACAGTTGATAAAAGCAACGTTAAGCATATACATAACACACATACAGGGATACAATTCTAGACACCCCCTCAAATTTGAATAAAACTGGGAGTCTGTAGTTTAAAGAATACTTACTCTGCTGGCACCGTTTCCTGACTCAACCATGTCTCTGCAGCTGTTCAGCTGGCTTTAAGGGGTGTGGTGACGGTGTACCTCATTTACGGTCGGTCCAATAACATTATCTGTTTTTGGGGAACATCAAATGCAGCATGATGTGAAGTTAGAAGGGGGGAGAAGGGGAGGAGGGGGAGGGGAGATTTAAGTGATGACAACTACGTAGCAACTCATTCTCCTTCAGGCTTTGATAAAGAGTTGAAGTGAGCTTAACTGAACTGACTTGAACTGAAGTATTTTGAGTTCATCAGCACTTTAGACTTCCTAAAGTATTTAACTCACAGACAAATTATTTTCAAATTGTCTGCCCTTTGTTTTTTTTGTGATGTTCATTCAGACATGATGTGAAGTATTTTAAAAGTTCAGCTCAAATATTTCTAGATCTCAGTGTTTTTTTTAATAATAAGTGACGCTATGTCATTACCTACTGACATTTATATTCAAGTAGGCTAAAAGTCATATGGTGAGGATAATAAATGATTAGAATTATGTAAAAATGATGCTTGAAGTGGCTTTAATGTTTGCAGCATTAGATTATATTTTTCCAGCCGTCGCAGGGATTATACACCTCACAACGATACTGTCCATGCCAGACTTTCAGGTCAGCTAAAAGGTGTTGGAATTTCAGAGATCACAGCTCTGTATGTGATGTGGCATCAACAAGTCACATGATTAATTACATGATGGATGTAACAATAACTCACCACTACTTTTATAATTAATTGCAAATTCTTTCATGTTAAAACTGTTAAATCTGATGTAATATTAGAAACTGTCATCCAGCCCTGGAGTGAAGCTTCATGTAAGTTTTGTTAATAGTATCCTGAATGTCCTTAGATTTAATCAAATGAAACAACCTTTCTGAATAAATCTCTGAATGTGGGAAATATGAGGCATTTATATGCAAAAAATATCTATGTCTATTTATAGTTATATATGGTAAATATCACATCTGCCCTGTTAAGTGGGAGTTCTGAGTTTAATGTTTTATTTAGAAGTCTGTTTTCATCATTGGTTCCTGTTGCTTTAAGTTTCTCTCTTCCGTCCGCCTCACCTGTTACTTTTCCATAATTAGTCACACCTTCGTCTGGTTGTTTTCAGCAGGTCTAAAAACTGTCCTTCCTTCTTCAACAACCAGCTTGTCTTTGTTCTCAGTGACACATGGTCCTGTGTCTTCTCTTATTTAATTTCATGTTTTAAATATTCTTGATTGAACATTTTGCATCCCTCTGCCAGAGTGACTGGTCTGCCTCATACCGATTAAGCTGGAATGAATCAGCCAGTTGGACCTGCCTGTTCTGGCTTGTGTAGCTGAATCCAGACTGTCTCGTTCTGGGTTATATTACAGGTTTTGCATCAGTAGACAACTAATCTATTATTATACTATATATTGTATAAATTGTGTGTCTCTGGGCGTATATAACAGCTTTCCTAAAATTTGGAAAGATTACGATGCAATCTTGTGATTGTTATACAGTCTGTCAAGTTCCCGTGTTGAGGTGATTGATGACCATCTTCCATGGTGAAGATCTGAAAGACAGTATCAGTGACAACAGCACTGCACACATTTTTGATCAACTCCTTCCTGCCTGCATTGGATTTTTCTTCTCTGATATCAAAACATCACTTTATGAGATAAGAATGAAGTTGCAGAGGCGGCAGGACGTTCTCCACAAAGCAGTACTCGGGTGCACAGGCTGACTGAGACAACCTGGAGATCACAGCCACACGGGCACTTCTCAGTGGGTACTCTGGATCTGACCTGGACTCGCTGTTCAGGGCAGAGGGCCAGCGTAGAAGAAAAGCGCTTTACGGATGGAGCATGTGGTCAGGTCATCTCGTCTTCTTCCTTCTCTCCCCCCTCATCAGCTCCCCCTTAATCCAGCCTAAAGCTCCCTCCCTCCCTCCCTCTCTTCTCTCTCTTCCCTCTCTTTTCCTCTTCACCTCAGACCCCTCCCCTGCATCAAGCGTACCACAAGGAAATGCCACCAGATGCCCAGTGTCTAAGACAGGCATTATGTTCTTAGAGGATGTCCTGGTAATTCAGGTTTTTGCCAGGCTGCTGATTATACGTGGTGTGCAGAAGTAGCAAGGATGACTACAGGTAGCCGCGTTACGACCTAAGAAAAACAAGATCTTACTCCCAAATAGGAAACATGTCGACTGTATTTGTGGTGTATTATAAATAGATGGGATGAATAGGCACAGAATAAATAAATATAATCAAAAGAGAGACCATTTAAAACTGCCTAATTCTAACATTCTTGCACTCATAGGAATCAATAGTATTATCAGTGGTATTAAGGGTTATCCTAATGAGAATTTACCAACAGCAGCATTTAATCCTGTATTTTATAACATATTACTCATCAAGAATTTAAAACCGGAGGAGCAGGACTTCGTTTGCTATAAGAAAACGTGTCAATCATGGGGACTCTGGGAGAAAGCGGCTCGTCAGACCCTGAGGGGGCACCACTGACCTAAATACAAAGTTGTCAAGAGCAATTCTACAGTGACCAACCGAAAGAGAACACAAGGGAAACAAACATTTAACTCAAAAAACAGCATTTGTTAAAATGAAAAATTAATGTTTTATTGGGAAAATCCAACTTTATGAAGTAAACTTTTCTGTCTTTTTTTGAATGTGAAATACGTATATCTAACCCAAATACATATAATGGAAACAGAATGGAGACATCTTGTTATCAGTAAGTAGCTGTTGTACATGAAAATCCCTTTGTTATTCCTCTTGTTTATTTGTCTGGGGTGATCAGACATTTGTTTTTGCCTTATCTTTATTAAGGTCTGGTTCTTACATAAAGGCTGAAAAAAAGACTGTTAAGACTGAGATTGAACCCTTCCAGTAAAGAGGATTTCCCAGCATCAGCTCATCAGAGACTGGTTTCATGGGTTCAGTCGGTGAGGGCTGATGCCATCATGTGGTCAGGAGCTTTCTTTACAGAAGACTGTCAGCTCAGGTGGTAGTGAATTTTAGCATAATATGTTACGTATTTCAGCATATATAGCACATTCTGCAATAAATCAAATGACTAGGCTTAAAGCAACACAAAGGAACTGCAGTTTTTAGGTCAGTGTATTCCCCATAGGCAAAGAGGTTAAGTTACTTTTATAACACACTTACTGTTTAGAAAGTGTTTAGAAAGTACTGAAAGATGATAAACAGAAAAGTAGAGGAACACTGGAATGAGCAGTGGGCGTGTGCATGTGTGCAGGATACTGAATGATTTGTGTCTGGGTGAGTGTTGGGCGAGGGATGTAATGTTTAAATATTGATAGACTGGACTTAACATATACATGAGTACTTACATATATGCAGAACTTAAGACAGTGTCTCAGTCATCTTAGCCATGATGTGCAGTGTAGCTCCACGAGCGTGGTCCATTCTTGTTGTTGTCAACACAAACACATTTCAGATCTTACAGTGAGAGAAAAAGGGTTCTCCCTGGTCAGGTCACGAGTTTAACACAGAGCCAAACAGAGACAACTAACAATGATAACTAACTATGATAACTAACTTTGATAACTAACTATGATAACTAACTATGATAACTAACTTTGATAAATAACTATGATAACTAACTGTGATAACTAACTGTGACAACTAACAATGATAAATAACTATAACTAACAATGATAACTATGATAACTAACTATGATAACTGACTGTGATAACTAACTATGATAACTAACTATGATGACTAACTATGAAACTAACAATGATAACTAACTGTGATGACTGACTATGATAATGAACTGTGATAACTAACAATGATAACTAACTATGATAACTAACTTTGATAAATAACTATGATAACTAACTGTGATAACTAACAATGATAACTAACAATGATAACTGACTGTGATACTAACAATGATAACTAACTATGATAACTGACTGTGATGACTGTGATAACTAACTGTGATAACTAACAATGATAACTAACAATGATAACTAATTATGACGACTGACTGTGATAACTGTGATAACTAACAATGCTAACTAACTATAACTAACAATGATAACTATGATAACTAACTATGATGACTGACTGCGATAACTAACAATGAAAACTAACTATGATGAATGACTGTGATGACTGTGATAACTAACTATGCTAACTAACTATGATGACTAACTATGAAACTAACAATGATAACTAACTGTGATGACTAACTGTGATGACTAACTATGATAACTAACTTTGATGACTGACTGTGATAACTATGATAACTAACTATGATAACTAACTATAACTAACAATGATAACTATGATAACTAACTATGATGACTGACTGTGATAACTAACAATGATAACTAACTATGATGAATGACTGTGATGACTGTGATAACTAACAATGATAACTAACTGTGATAACTAACAATGATAACTAACAAAGATAACTGACTGTGATACTAACAATGATAACTAACAATGATAACTAACTGTGATGACTGACTGTGATAACTAACTGTGATAACTAGCTATGATAACTGACTGTGATAACTAACTATGATAACTAACAATGATAACTAACTATGACGACTGACTGTGATAACTGTGATAACTAACAATGCTAACTAACTATAACTAACAATGATAACTGTGATAACTAACAATGATAACTAACAATGATAACTAACTATGATGACTGACTGTGATAACTAAATGTGATAACTAACTATAACTAACAATGATAACTATGATAACTAACTATAACTAACAATGAAAACTATGATGACTAACTGTGATAACTAACAATGATAACTAACAATGATAACTAACTGTGATAACTAACAATGATAACTAACTGTGATGACTGACTGTGATAACTAACAATGATAACTAACAATGATAACTAACTATGATGACTGACTGTGATAACTAACTATGCAAACTAACTATGATGACTAACTATGAAACTAACAATGATAACTAACTGTGATGACTGACTATGATGACTGACTGTGATAACTAACAATGATAACTAACTATGCCAACTAACTATGATGACTAACTATGAAACTAACAATGATAACTAACTATGATGACTGACTGTGATAACTAACTGTGATAACTAAATGTGATAACTAACTATAACTAACAATGATAACTATGATAACTAACTATGATAACTAACTATAACTAACAATGATAACTATGATGACTAACTGTGATAACTAACAATGATAACTAACTATGATAACTAACAATGATAACTATGATAACTAACTATGATGACTGACTGTGATAACTAACTGTGATAACTAACAATGATAACTAACTATGATAACCCTGACAATTTAGAATAAAAAAACAACAACATGCTTTCATCTATGGAAGGGAGTCTTGACAGCAAAACTTTGCATCACTTCACTTTCAAAAGAGGGACTTCAGGATTACAACACAGGACTTCACATTGGCTCCTTTAAGTTTAAATTATAATATATTTATTGGAAGTTAGTTTGTTAGTAATAATTAAAATGTTTAAAGATTTGTTCAAAATCACACAGATGGTGTGTGTTTGTTAGGAGTTAGTTAGGAATGGCAGCAGCATTCTGAATTATGCTTGAAATTATGTCAATTGCATTTCTTTTTACTCTGTTTAAGAAGATGAAATGACATTATTTGAATATTTCAAAGGGTAAACTCATGAAAAATATTTGTTCTTCTTTGTTTGAAAAATGTAAGCCTCTGTCAATGTAAGCTGAGTAACTGTACAAACATTCGTACGGTTGTTCAGCTGTACCACTTCCACAAACATTTGTAGAACTGGTACAAAATAATTAAGACACAGAACATGACAGCAAGGGTTGGACACCATTATGATGAGAAATTTTGATTTTGGTGGGATCAGCAGAAGCAAGTAGCAGAGTAAAAGCTTAACAAGGTTTAAATTTACATTCTGACTAAAGTCATTGGTGTTGTAAAGTCACTAGATACTATACACTCAACAAAAGATTTTCTTTGCAGCATACACATGTAGATCTCTGTCAGGAGAGCAACTGTTCTTGAATGTTACCAGTGGGCTGTATCACCTTTGACCTTGTTGTAAACCCTCTGTATTTACATTCATGAAGGTGTCTCCTGACCGTAGATATGGACACTGATGTGTCTGCCTTCTCCAGAGTATTCTTGACTTATTTATTCATTGATGTGTTGTTTTTTCTCCACCAAGGAGTGGATTCTGTACACATCTGCCTTATTTGTCTTTCATGGTTTTCCAGACCTCTTGATGTTGTTGAATGCACCAAACTGTTGATTTGACACCATCTAAGGTTTTTGCTTTCTCTTTTGCAGATATATGTTGTTTTATCAGCCTAATAATGTCCTATTTCACTTGCCCTGAGATCTTCTTGGATTTCATATTGGCTGCTCCAGTAAAACAGCCACAAGATGCCAACTCAGTATCCTGACATAAGCTTCAGAACTTTTTATCTGCTTCATCTTTAATAAAAAATGAACAATAAAAAAAAACTACAACAAGAGACCAGAGCAATCCTTGCCACTTAATTTCTAATTTCACCCATGAAAATGAGGGTCCTTCACAAACGCTGACATTACTGCCATCTAGTGGTGACATGTAGAAATTGTAATTAGCTTCTCATGACTGAAGGTTTTCATGTTTGCACACATACAGTATAAAACACAGATGAATGTCAAAGTGGACCTCAGATTATTTTAGGGAGTCTCATTGGTTTGTTATTATTATTGATTATTTCTGAGACAAATTTCTAATTTTGGAAAAAACAAAACAAAAACAGATTTGTTTCTAAACCTTCTAAACATCAGTTTATTCTACAATGATGCCTGATTTAAAAAAGAACATCTTAGTCAACATCCAAAAATTTAAATGTTGGCGAAAGGAGGATGAGGAGTATGTCAAATAATGTGCAACCTTAGAAGAACGTCAGAGAATCTGGAAGTACAGAGACCTTGGTGCTCACCTGACAACTAGAGATGCAACACAGGTGCTGCCTACAGGAACAGACCAGACTGTAGCAGGACGTTTAGGTCATTTAGTGTTTATAACTAAATTTTGCATATTTACTGTAGGTCCAAGGTGGAGAGTGCAGTTTTATCTGCTGCAAATTGTTGGAACAGCTATATGAGAAAAGAAAGAAAGAAAAATAGCAGCAATGCTGAGGCTGAAGTTCAGAGATAACACAAGGTCAACAATGTTCAGCCACATCTCAGTGTCACAGAGAAAATGCAGTCTTTTGGACATGAAGAAATCTTTAATGACAAAAGTTTTGTTCGCTAGAGATCTAAAGTTCATTGATCCAAACTTGGTGGAGTCAGCTGTTCTGGGACGGTAGACATTCACGAGGGGAGCAGGAGACGTGGGTCTGGAAAAGCTCATCCAACGACGACAGGTACAAACCAGGTGCCCAAATGATCCAGCGGCATCAAAATGCCTCACTAGTTAAATTGTGTGTCTTTTTTTGTGTTGATGTGCTATAGATGGATAGATGGATAGATAGATAGACGGACGGACGGACGGACGGGCGGTTAAGGACTGGGATTTGGACCCAAGTGCAGCAAAACACCCAGAAGTGATTTGAATGAGCTTTATTGATAAAGTTCTTAGGAGACAGATAATCCAGCAGGTACCGGGAAGCAGGGCTAGCCGGAATCGTGGTCGGGACAGAAGAGGGGTCGAAGCCTG
>JBAMYA010000006.1:926555-959861 GCA_037176975.1 Arrhamphus sclerolepis
CCGAATTGAGGCCGGGCAGCGTTCTCACCAGCAGCGAACCGAACTGGAGTCCACATGGAACCGTACCGAGACCACCTCCTGAAGGTGGTCTCGGTACGGTTCTTTAGTTAAGACCAAATTAAACTGGTCCACTTTCACACCAGCCCAAACGAACCACACTTGCAGGTGTTCTGGACTCCAGTCCGCTTTAGCGGGCCAAATGGTGCAGGTGTGAAAGCATCCTTACAGTCAACAGACAGGATAATTCCAAGGAATCACACTAATAAGCAGACAAAGTGCAAGCCAAGACAATATTAACTCTCATTCTATCAACCAATCAGTATGAATCTGACAAAATACATCAGTTTTCTGCTGCCAATTGCACAATAAAATGTAACTGTATGTAACCCATCTGTCAAATTTTTAGTGATAGAGAAAATATTTAGAAACAAAACACATCACAAATTAAACTGTAAAACATGTAATATTGTCTCCATGACTTTCCTGGCAATGTTCCTGTTACTTAGGAATAACACTCAACATGCCAAAACATGCTTTCTGGAAACCTGCACAGTCAGTCTTTTGCAGTTTCCATAATGTTTACATTGCCTTTGCTGTTATCTCCACTTTATGATTTGCCAAATTAAACAAACAAAACTCAGTGACAACTTGTAAAACAAAGCCTCAGGATACGTTGACCTCTTGTGACCCCATTTTTAAAAATGTATTTATTTAAAATATCAGTCCCAGCGACCTAGACTAAACTGGCACGCTGTCAAGCTTATACAATTTGTGAAAAACAAACAACACACACACACTCTCTGAGGAAGGCCTTATATGGAGCAGAGCTCCAAGCAGTGTACTCAGACAAACAAGTTGTTTGGTTAAGCTCTTGACTTTAGGAGGTTTAAATTAAATGTAAAGATGCATTATTCAAGCAACAGCAGTCACTGAGCAGGTCGCACCTACAACTCTGTCAGTTAAACATTCATCAGGCACACATGAAGCCACAGCACCATCTAGTGAACAAAACTGTTTTGTGGCTGTGGTCTAAATCCAGTCTCTCCCACAGCAGGTGGGCGTTCAAATACCTCAACATCATCTGCGTCCCTCTCATCGTCTGATTCGTCCATTTCCTATAAAAACAAAAATGCAGATGGTTAACACTGGAAGGGTCAAGGAGGAAAGAGCAAGATGGCGGGAAGGGGCGAAGCAGCAGAATAGACCAACGGAACCAGAAGAATTGAACAAAGGACAAGAAAAACTATTTGAGCTCACTCATTAACCAAACCACTACTGAGCAGATGCTCTTCTTCAACTATTGCATCAAGTATTGCATCAAGTATATAAGTGAATCACACATTTTCTGCTGTGCAACAGTTCTGATAACAGTATTATTGTTTCTGGGAATGAACTCAACCACAAGGTTTTGGCAATTCTGAAATAGTTTGTCAAGACGTCATGCTACCAGAAGAAAAGTTGCTGTGTGCAACAGCACCTCTATGAGATTACCTCTGGTGTTTACACACTGTCAGAAAAGCACAAATTCAGCTCTATGAAAACTTTTGAGGTTTAAGATTATGTTGCTGTACTGCTCAACCATGCATGTGAATGCACTGGACCTGAAAATAAATAAATAAACTTGGATATTAATCTTGGATAGTGAACTCAAAACCGTCCAAGCAGCCGATGAGACCGATCTATTTACTTCAATTCCATATGTGCAACATGAGAAAACATTTGTTTATCTTTTAATTTGTCATGAAATATGATGTGATCATCAGGTTTCAATGACAAATACAACATACTTAAGCTGAAAAATAAAAACTTATTTTTGACTGTTAAGATTACTACACACCAAAAACCCTGGCTTTCTGTCATATTTGTTCATAGATCTCCCCCCCCTCCAAAAAAAAAGAAATTGTAATTTTTATGTTATAGATGCTTTAAACTGTGTGAAATAACATAAAAAAACTGGTCTGAATTTTCAACAAGTTTTGTCTTTCTAAACACTGTAGATCACCAGATCCAAAGCTTTTGACATGACAAAAATGTAATTTCAACTATAATAAAACAACACAAGCAGTTTTGTTTGCCCGGACTATGTACATAATGTTTGCACAAGGGTTAGTTCCGACAAAGTAATTTGATTGGACAAGAGACATTCCATGAGTGCTGATATAGAGTACAACAGCACTGGGACCTTTTTACAAACATTATCAATCCATTGTACAGGCATTCTAATAACCATTAATTAACGTTACATCAGTTAACTAGATCTTAACTTAGATCAGACAGCAACATGCCGTTAACTCATCAGAAACACACATCAGGTACTGATGTGTGTTTCTGTACCCAAGCATCTGTCAACAGACTCTTATTTCAGTGGTTGTACAATAAATAGAAACATTCAGATACATGTAAATGATACAAAGTAGCAGTAATATGCAGACACGGAGTAGCAAGTTTGTGTGTAGGAAATGTTATGTGTTGCCTGGCAACAGCCTTGTCTCCCTTCCAGTTGCAGAACTATTTGTGTTGGCAGAGCGAAATGAATGATTAAATAAACAAACAAATCATAATCTCTTGTCGCTTATTACTGTTAACTAATAAAATGCACTTGTAGAACTTTTGTATAATAGCAATATGACACTGGAGGTCGTGCTGTTGTGCTGAATATCAGCACTGGTGTGGTTATCTGCAGCCTGGTATTCAGCAATAGCACAACCTGGAGTGTGATGTTGCTTAATTATCAGCGCAAAGCTGCGCTTCTCAGAATCCGTTGGAATTATGTCGTTAGCTCAAACAGTTGAGTTGAGTTACAGTAATTTGAAAAGTGCATGTCTCCCTGTTGTCGGCAGCAGCTTGTGTAAAAATAGCTCAGTCTCACGAGCTTGAATGTTTGAGGCGCTCAGTGGATCTGCGCTCGACAATGCAGCCTAGGCAGAGTAGTCGAACGCAGATTCACTGAGCTTTCAACACAGAGCACATCATCAGAAGACAAGTTGATAAAATAAATTAAAAATTTTGTAGTGTTCCGATACATATATATGCAGACAGTGGTATATATAAAAATAAACTATAGAGGGGACTGTAAGACTGCAAAGGGAAGCTCAGTTTCCCCTAAAACGTCAAAAATGAAACGTTCAAATATGTACAGTTGTGCTAACATTTCACTGACTACAAATGCATCAGAACACGTTCATCTGGAAGACGAATTTATTCAAAAGTGTCAATGTGTCAGATTTCCAGAAGTCGTTTTGTTATACGGTCTATTGTCAATGCATTTGCCTGTAGAAGCTGGGCTTGCATGCACTTCAATGGGACTGCATAGAGCAGTATTTTTTACATTGCCTCGAAACTCGACAGTCATTGGATAAATGCCCCAATTTTGCCCCAGGATGCTCAGCTTCACTGGGGGTGAATGGAGCTGTGGGCTGGCCTGGATGCTGGGCTTCCGCATGATGATTGGAGGATCAGTCGAAAGGCTGGATCTCGCTTTGACTGACAGCTATTTTTGAGCTATAGACCGTCACTTGATCACTGGGAGCTCAGTCCCATCACAGATTTTGCAAGTGGAGTTAAAAGACAAACTGCACCACATTTGTTGGTATTTGCTTGTTGAAATTACTTGACCATTTCCATTGTTGATTATCACACTGTAAATAAAACACACTCATAGCATTTCCTTGTTTCAGTTTAACATCATTTCCACAGTTCGTTGTTCAAGTTTAACATTGTTTTGTTCGTTCGTTCAATCATTCTGTTGGATTAGGTTGGAATGAATTAGCCAGCTAGCATGGTGCACACGATGGCAAACAATGCTAATATTGTCGAAGCCATTTGATAGTCTTCCTTACAAGGAGAAACTAAGAATAAAACAGCAGGGCAGATCAACACCTAAGATTGGTTTGGTGCAAAAAGTAGGGAAAAGTAACAGGTCTTTTCACAGTCAGCTGGCTGACTGGAAGTGCTGTGACAAAGAAAATGTACTGTTGGCCCTGCCTCTTAATGAAGTCATCTCAGAGATGTCCTGTCTGGTCAAAATAGGGTTTGGGGGGATCTGTGTAACTTTGATCAGGCATATAAAAGACATGAAAAGAGCAATGAACATGTAAGTGCATGTGGAAGGTTAAGTTGCCTGGGCAGGATCAGAGTAGAAAATGCAATTAATGAAGGTGCTCGCATTCAAGTGAAACATAATGAAACAGTCAAACAGCACAGGGCCTTCCTAAACCGCCTTGTTGGTGTGACTTCCTTCCTTGGCCAGCAGGAGCTATCATTTAGAGGGCATGATGAGAATCATCCAACAAGGAGAACTACAGGGAGTTCACAGAAACATTATCTAAATATGACTCTGTTCTGGCCACACAACTCCAGTCATCAGCTGTGCTTTCTGGTATGTCTCATTCTATCCAAAATGACTTCTGCTCTTGCAGCCACTGTTTCTGATGAGATTAGAGATGAAATTCAGGCTTCTCCCTTTTTAGATGGCAGGTGGATGAAACAACTAATATTGCTTGCCATGCCCAACTCTCTGTCTTTGTTTGCTGTGCTGATAGTGCAGGTAAAATTCAGGAACGCTTATTGGGGTTTTTCTTTATATTTCTGAGGGGTGAGATTCTCAGTCTGTTTTGGAAAAATTAAATGAAAACATGCAGGGCTACAATTTAAGGATAAACTTGTGGCACAGACATATGATGGGGCCGTTGTCATGGCTTCAGCTCTCAATGGTCTGCAGGCCAAAGTCAAGGCAACTGCCCCTTGTGCAATGTTTGTGCATTGCTATGCACACATATACCAGGGGCTAAATGCTTGTCTGAATGAAGAATATTTTTTGCATCACTCTCTGTGTTTGCCACATTTTTCTACAAATTTTCAAAGAGGACATCTTTCCTCGAGTCTGCAGGCTGTTCAAACTTGTCCAGAAATGCTCCTACTCGATGGAATTTCACATCACGCAGATTGTGGCAAACTACTATGATGGCCTCCTGCAGACTTTTCTATAACATCATTGCAGATAAGACAATGGATGATGACACATTGGATTGTCTCAAAAGTTTTGTAATAAAACTGAAGGATTTTTGAGTTTGTGTTCATGTTGTACACATGAACAAATATTCTCAGAGACTGATGTAGTGTTTGATATCGTCCAGCAGAGGGCCATGGATGTCTCTACTGCAAGAAAAAAATTGAGACTCTTCTTGCTTTTATCAAAGAGAAGAGGTCAGAGGGGGCTTTCCAAGCTGTTTATGCCAAAGCAGCAGGTCTCACATCCGACCCACGAGATGAGCCCATGAGAAAACGCCATCTCTTCCAATTCCAGGATCCCCAGGAGCGCTACAGAAATCTGTACATGCCCATCCATGACAACCTCATGGAGCAGATTCCTCAGCGTTTTTCAAATTTGTAACATTTACGCTTCTTAGAATTAGTCAATCCAGGGAAATTCAATGACATGAGAGAAGTGTTTTCAGAGCAAGCATTCCAGAGTGTCCTGAAAAGTTATGGCCAATACTCTCATTCAGTGAGACTCAGGTCTGAACTTACAGGGTAACAGGGGAAAGCTGTGTGATTTCTTGATTATTCTAAAAGACAAAGAGTTAGACAGTGTAACGCCTCTGCTGTACATACTGTTATCTTTAGTGGCAACAACTGGAAAGCCATCTGCTGCTGTAGAAAGGAGCTTCTGCTGTTAAAAAGGCTTAAGTCTTACACCCGTAACACAATGAGCTAAGGCTGTCTGAGCAGCCTAGATCTGCTTGCCACTGAGGAGACACTGTCAAGTCCCTGGAAAAGACGCCTACTTGGTATGATAGGGTCATAAACCATTTTCTTGAAACAATACGGAGAGCAGAATTTACTTATAAATAATTTGACAAGTTTTATGATGCAAGTCAGCAATGAGCTTTGACTCTTTAAGGACCAGCAGTCATATACCACTAGTTTTAATTTTAATAGCCCATGTCCACATATGGGTCCCGTCCACCTTAAGCGCAATTTGGTTCAAAAAGAAACTTCCTCCATTTGTCTCTGTTGATGAGTCGCGTTTAGGAAGGTCACCAACCAACAACAGCAGAGGGAGGGGGCCTAACACCATGCTCAGGGAGCACACAGAGAAGCTTTAGAAAATTTAGGCTGCATGATTTAACAGACCCAGACAGTTTCTGAGTCACCATCAAAATGATGCTCGATTAACATGAACAGGGATCAAGACTGAATAATCCGCAACAGTCTGCATGCGTCACGGACAAGCAGACTGGAGTCAGGCTGCATCTTCTTGGCAAGTTGAGGAAGAGTTGGTGCATGCACATCATTACACAAAAAGTTAGCAATTTTTTGTATCAAAAATCACACCTTTGAGTGAAATTGTGGACTCAGACAACATTTAAGTGTTGGGACACATATTTTATTCCAACTTAAACTGAACTAATCCAAAAATTAATTAAAAAACCCAACTTTGATTCTCCATCATTAGGTCCTCTGTTCTTGCATGTATGCCAGACAATGAGTCACAAATGTGTTATTTGGAGCGCACTTAGATTAATACGCTGATTCCTGGATGTAGCTGCATGTGCTGGCAAAAACAAGTTCTCAGACAGGCTCCATATACGAGCCTGTTCTCTATCCACAGGGATATTTAATACACATATACTTCCTTTCTTCGCCCCTGGCATGTGTTATAGCACCACCCTTACGTCTTTTTTACGTTTTCCTGCTTCCGAGAATCTGATTCAAATGAATGGGTCCTTGATGACAAGCTGACCGTGATCCATTTATTTAATCTCTGTGTTGTGGAAGGAAAACATCTATGACATGCAGGAGAACAGGACTGGATTTGAACACCACTACAATAAAAAGATAAGGTATGGCTTTCTGTCCAAAGTAAAATCAGAACAAATCAAAAAATCAAAAGGTTTAAGTCTGTAATAATGAAAGAATATCCTTAGCTCACCATCAGTACAGCTACAGAGTACAATTGTACTCGTACACGCTTCAGTATAAAGACGCGGTTTGAAATATTTGAAGTTTTTGTTCATGAATATGTTAAACTGCAGTCAACCTGGGCATGCTTTACAGCAGCAGAAGAAACTGATACACAGAAGAAGAAGCTGGTGGCAGCAAATCATCACACATTTCACTTGTAAAAGCAGCATGATGACTGTTTGTGAAGGAATAGCACAGCCAGAAAAACAGCAACAAGCTGAAAGAGAGCATGATACACTTGGGTCAATAAATCACTTTCTGTCCTGGTTTTATCCACCAGGACAAGGACAGAAACACAATTAAATGGTCTTAGTCAAGATATAAATGTAGCTCTGTATACGTTAGTGGCTGTTCTGATTTTAAGTTCCTTGATCTGTACGCTTTGAAAAAAGGAAAAGAAAAAAAAAAACATGCCCTGCAATGGATCAAGAATGCAGAAATTTATTGTCAAAAGATCTATGGCATCCATTTTCTTTGTCAACACACAACACAATAAAGTGCGAATGTTGTTTTGGTCATCAAAACTTCAGAATTCAGATTTGAATGATGTCAAATTAAATATGGTGTCGGCTCATCCAGGACAAACCTAAACCCTCAGTTTAATTCAATGCTTAAACCCAGTTAACACCAAGATGTGTCGCTCTCTCATACACACACCTGCTGAAACAAGTGGACTGAGGTGGTTACCGTACAAACTAAATTCACATCAGCGCTGCCAGGGACAACTCTAAGAACCACATCAACAATGATGGATGGCCTTTGACCATCTTACAGGCTGCAGACCATGAGCTCCAAGATGCCATGCAGGCTATTAAAACATAAACACTGCAGATCTTTTCTCCAGACTTTAGACACAGGCAGCATCGCTTGTTCTCTCACTCAAATCACAGATGCAAAAAGCACAGAAAAACCACACAGAAAGCTAATACAAACACAGCCTGTGAATTTGGAGCTCAAATACTAACCGAGCTGCTCTCTCTGCTGTCTTCATCTCCAGTTCCTTTGTCTTCAGCTTCTTCCGTTCGGTTAAAGTCATCATCACCATAACTGTACACGAGGCTTCCCACAGGGCCCTCTGGTGATAGATAAACAGAACAAGAAAACAGAAAATAAAAAGGTGAAACAGCCTAAAGAGAAAGCATTAGCTGCATTTGGACCTAGAGCGTGTCCTCCACTGAAGCGTGTTACTCCTTTACAACAGTCCTGATCAGAGTGTGAAGCATCCTACTGACAGGAACTGTGCTTCAGCTGTGTTAACTAAAAATCTCTTGGTGTCACACACTTGCAACGCTTTGAGCATTTTGATTTGTGTCTCAGTGTACCTACTTTGAAACAGTCAGAGATTGAAGTTTTATTGCTTAAATCAAAGCCTTTTCTTGTTCCAATCAGAGCTCTTCTCTCTTGCATTCAATTTGTTAATGTTGCACATTTCAACAAGATTTTGATGTTTTTAATTTAACTACTGTGAAATAATCAGTTTTCATTAGTTTTTACTGTCACAGTCAGTGCTCTCTCATGTTTGAACTTGGTGAACCACAACCAAGAATCCATTTCTAGATCTACACGTGCAACAATCACAAAAACATAATGGTAATGATTCATAACAGAACATAAAGAACACATCAGATGTTGAAACTGCGACATTTTACCATTTCATGTAAAATATTAGTTGATGTTATTTTTTGTTTTATTGTGCACTAAATGTTTTCTCTTAGTGAAAGGTCCAGACTGCAGACAGGTCAGTTCAGCATCTGAAATATTCAGGGTCTTGTCTGAAAAAGATGTTGTAAAGATGGGAGCAGATGTTGCTCTAAAATGTCTCAGTATTCTTCAGGAGCCTTTCCAGATGTGGAAGCTGCCCACACCATAGGTACCAATGTAAACCCCATACCATCAGAGATGCAGGCTTTCGACCTGTCCACTGATAAGAGGCTGGATGGTTCAGCTCCTCTTCAATCCACAGCACATTATTAAAATAATGAAAACATTTTGATTCATCTGACTACAGAACAGTTTTCCATTTCACCTCGGACCATTTTAGATGAGCTTTGGTTCAGAGAAGAATGCAGTCTGGATTTGTTCACACATGGCTTCTTCTTTACATGATTCAGCTTTAACTTTCATTTGATGGCTCTGCTCCTTGCTGTTCCTGTAATGCCCACTGCAGTGAGGGCTCACAAATCCTCTAAAGCCAACCTCAATGGGCATACATCTCGCGTTCCAGCTCTGTGCGAAGCAATCAATGACCAGATGCTCCTCTTCCTTTTGTGAGCTTCTTCCAGGTCCTTCAAGGCACTGTCAGTCCCATGATAACGATGCTGAGAGTGCTCTTTGAGACCAGGCAAATATCTGGTCTCAGATACTTCTCCAGGTCTACTATGTGCTGCCAATACTTGGCCATTGCTAATATCCCTGCTGCTGCCTTCTTCACTAATCGTGGCTGTTCTCCTGCCTTCACAAAGGCAGTTTCACGGGTGGTGTTGTGACCTCGGCTACAGTTGCTGAGCTCTTTGCTGACGGCATCTGCCAAACATTTTTCTGAAATTGTTATGGTTTTTAGAGGTAATTTGTGGCAGATTTATGAATCAATGTCCATCTTCACATCCATGAGGGTCTGGCCTGAAAAGCTTCTTCTATATCATGTCATGTCCCTGACCTGTTGCCAGTTAACCGAATTAGTTTCCAAATACTCCTCCATTTGCTTTTTATTAGCACCAGTTACGAAACTATGCCTTTTGGTTGTCCTAAATTTTCTTCTTTTTTTAAGGATGTGTCAAAATCTGCTAATATTTTCAATGAAATCGTAAAAATGTCTCAGTTTCAACATATATGTTACAACTGGGATCGTATGAATGACCAGTTTATCTTTCATTAATCAAGAGTGGTTCAAGGAGCGTGGGAGGCCGGTTTCACATATACATATGGCACATTTCCAAACTTTAACCCCGCTGAGGATCGTTTAATTGTACAGGAGTTATCTTTAGGTCCGACTCTCCCATCATAAATACAGAAAATCTATCAGGATACATGCACGTTCGGGTGAATTAATACGTCGTGACAAATGTACACGATTGTTGAATCAATGCCAAAGTAAACGTGTGATGAAATTGAACATATTAAAGCCCCCACCCTCCTTTGGAGAAAAAATAATAACAATAACAATAATTAAAGACT
Source organism: Arrhamphus sclerolepis (assembly GCA_037176975.1). Classification (NCBI taxonomy): domain Eukaryota; kingdom Metazoa; phylum Chordata; class Actinopteri; order Beloniformes; family Hemiramphidae; genus Arrhamphus; species Arrhamphus sclerolepis. The sequence continues at coordinate 936,696 of JBAMYA010000006.1, forward strand.
GATTTATTCACAGTGTATCGTAGGTTAGCTCAATGCTAACGTTAGTCACCACATGAAGTTCTGAGATCAGCTACTTAAAGCAAAAAACACAATGGTTGATAACCCTACGACTCACTGAACTGCTACGACATACCTGCCTCCTCTGTTTCTGGGTCAGAGTCGGGCTCTGAGTCGTCTCCATAAGCTGCTAAAGAGGAAAGTAGAGCGCTCTTTTTACCGCTCGCCATTAGCGCCCGTCGCGTAAACCGTCGCTGTGAGGATAAAAACGTCATAAAATCTGCGACCGTGAGGTTAGCAATATGCGCATGTATCATCGGGAGATGTAGTTTTTTGTTGTTTTTTCACTTCTCACTTGAAAGTCGTCTTAATGTAATGTAATAGAATAGAATAGAATAGAATAGAATAGAATAGAATAGAATAGAATAGAATACATATGTTACATTATTTTTATACATTATTTGAATTTTTTGGAAATTTCCACACCTACATCATCTGCTTAGCATTATCTGTAAGGAAACACTTGCTCCTTTGTAAAACTTGTAAAGTTACATGTATTCTTAAAGGCACGGTAAGCAATTTCTGAATGAACAAAACATTATTTAAAAAAAACAACAACACAATGGCTAGCTCCTCCCTGCCCCTCCCTTTACTGGTCCCTGTGAAAACATACCCCATAATGAACATATATTTACCTTTCTCCTGTCCATAGTGCAAATTACGGAAGGGTTTGGGGAGGTTCAACCCCACCCAATTACAACTTCATTCACCCAAAAAGAAGTACAAATAATGTCCCTCCCCCACCCCTTGGAAACAACATTAAATTTAACATAGCACAATACAAATTCTGCTGGTTTCTACATTTTTATTCAAGTACCCAAGTACAAGTACAAAAGACAGGCTCCTGTGTGCCTTTACCAACACAACAAAACAAAGTCTCTCAGTCCAGTTCTCTCTCACCAGAATCGCACACACCCACACCGCTATCTGTCCCCCTTACCCCAAAACGACCTGTTGTCATGAGAACAACAAGGACTGACAAGATTCTCAGCCTCTAACTGTATGTCACCTTCAGGAACGTCAGGAAAAACACATAGAATTGATGTACAATATCATCTATCATAACACATGAATCCAGTGTCAATAATATGTCAGTCTGTTACAATATTATTATATTATATTATTTCATTTTAATACTCTTTTGAGTGGTGGTTTAGTTAGACGTTTGCCTTGATGTTAGCTTTTAAGTATAGGGGCCCCCCATGCAGCACTCTCCACTTAGGTATGCAGAAGTTTAATCTGATTTATTTGTTGAACAAGTAAAATCCATGTGTACCGAACACTGACAAATTGTCATAGATGTATTAGTTCAAATGTATGACTAGCTTTATTGAACTCAGATTAGGTTTCATTCACAGAGCCAAGATTAGCAAGAGGAAAGGAGGAGATATCAGGAACTACTGGGTTAGAAATCATGTAAAACTGTTTAGCCTACTATTATTCTCCAGCTTTTAAAGCTGATGATTGCTTTAAGAGACACAAGGTGCCTCCTGTTTAGTAGGTAAGAAGACACCTGTATGTATCCACATGGCCTGCTTGTTACATCAGGGATCTGAAAGATTTTTAATCAAATCCTTTCATCACCGTGGCTTTAAAAACACCCGGTCTGATCTCTTTATGTGCATTTTTGCAAGCAAATGTTGAAATAGGTCGGATTGTGGGAAGGATGTCACAACCTGGAGGGTGTGGTGCCAAACCGAAATAATGATATCATTCTGATCATGTGCTTCCACTGATTTTGTCATTAAGTCAGTACAAATTAAAAAAATGGACAACATCAGAGACAGACATGTTGGATCTAATTAACATTCACACTGAAGAAAATTAACTTCATAAAAAACTGTCACACCTTGGAAAATCTCCAAATTTCTATCACATCTAACAAAAAATATCAATTATGGGATAAGCAAAATTCATCAAAACCTTCCTCCATTAAGTAACATTCATTTTGAAAGGTGCAATCCAGTTCAGTGCATGTGTTTAAATCACTGCATTCCTCGAATTCTTCTGCTTCGTCTTTGATTGCTGTGGTTCTTGTGGGCTGCAGCAGCATCCGTACAGCAGAGCGAAGAGCACCAGAGACATCGCTCCCAGAGCGAACACCATCGTGACCACGAAGCCACTCAACGCCCACGGCTCATCCTGCAGCCGCCGCAGGAACCAGTCCACCCAGTCGTCAGGTGAGGATGTGGGTTTCTGATGCCCAGGCAAACTGGAGGCGATATACCAGAATCTCAGTTACTAAAGGCCAGAGGTGGGACCAAGTCATTGTGTTGCAAGTCTCAAGTAAGTCTCAAGTCTTCGTCCTCAAGTCTCAAGTCAAAACAGACGAGACCGGGTCCAGTCTTGAGTCAACACAGGCAACTCTTGAGTGAAAACAGCAAAGTCAGGAGTCAAAAAAAAAACAAGCCCTGAATCAAAAGAAGCAAGTCCACAGTCGAGTCTCAAGTCAATACAGTCAAGTCTTGAGTCAAAACAGGAAAGTCCTGAGTCAAGTTTTGAGTCAATACATGCAAGTCTGAGTCAAAATAGGCAAGTTCCAACTCAAGTCGAGAGTCAATATAAGCAAGTCTCAAGTCAAAACAGGCAAGTTCAGAGTCAAAAAAGCACAGCCCCAATTCCACTACAGTGAAGTCTCGAGTCAAGTCTCATGTCCAAACAGGCAAGTCCAGAGTCAAAAAAAGACAAGTCCTGAGTCAAGTTTTGAGTCAATACAGGTGATTCCCGAGTCCAGTCCCAAGTCAGAAACGTCAAATTTCAAGTCCATTTTAACAATGGTGCAGTTATATGTTAAGTGTAAATGATTGACAGCCAGCATGAGGGGACCACCTACTGTTTTAAATAATTCATTTTCTGTTGTGTTGCTGTTGTTGCTCGAAAGAACAAAATCTCATTCTGGCTGTGGCGACAGCGCACACACATGACCATGATTCACCATGGCAACAAATGTCAGTCAACTGAATGGACACACTTTTAAAATTTTAATCTTTTGATTTAAGGTAAAATCGCAATTATTTCCAGGTCAAGTCACATCAGTGCTGCAAAAATCCAAGTCGAATTGCAAGTCTTTTTACATTTTGTCTGTCAAGTCTAAAGTCATTAAATTAACAACTTGAGTCTGAGTCCAAGACATATGACTCGAGTCCACTCCTCTGCTATAAACTACCTGACTCTTCTTATGCTCAATGAAAGCAGATAATGACAAAATATCTGACACATGTACAAAGCTTTTAAACAGTGAAATATATTATTTCAAGATAAGATCACAAGTAATCTGCTGATGTTATCGTCTATTGTGACTCGTTGGAAACCCACCTCACCCCTGCCATGTCCTGCTAAATGATCCTCACGGCTCAGTAACTCCCAACAGGCGTTGAGTATTCAGCAGTGACAACAGCTGCAGCTTCTGTTCTGATCTATGAAAAGTTGTGGGTCAGTTTAAAAAGCGTGAGCATCGCAGTTTACTGTCACCGTGCTGCTCAGACGAGGCTTTCTGCGGAAACAGCTCCTACCTTGCTTTGGGGACAATACAGTCGCTTCCGTGTGGGCATGCCAAAGTTAAAACAACTGCTCCCAGTTAATGTTTAAACTCCAAACGTTGACTGTCTGAGGAAAAGCAGACGTGCACTGATAAGGTATGCACATAATACCTGTCCACTGTTTCTCTAATGGGAACTGGATCAGAATGTGGTTACTACAAAGAGGATTAACAGCACTGAGAAACAGAGGTTTGCTTTTTATTGCAATAAAAAAAGAAAATACATATTACATTTACATAAGAAAAAACAAACATATTAAATCATATCACGTTGCTTCTTCATGACACTTATAGTTTACGCAGAAAGCACATTTTTAACTGTTGTACAACAAACAATAAACAGCTCAGATGTTCAAAAACAGCTTCCCATCACTGAACCAGCAGAGGGCGCTCTCTCTCTCAAACTCCCTTTCTTCTTTCTCTTTTTTTTGAAAAACAAAGAATGGTATCTGTTAAAAATCATCTGAACATATAAATACTGGAATGTAGATTCCCCATGTTGCTGCTGTTTTTTTGTTTTTTTTTCTCACTCGTCCTCTCCATTTGAAAGAAAATAGTCTGTTACACTAAAGCACAAAGCAGCTTTTACTGCATCTTTTCAGCCGTGGAAAACTATCACACAGCGTTTCATTGTTCTGCTTTGTGATGAATCTTCATGAGTCGCGTCACTCTGCTGATTCATGTGGATCCCAGTGTTGCGGCTCCCTGGATGCTGATGCAGTCTTTCACCCAGTACTGGAAATATGACGGCACTGAGTTCACATCATCCACTCGGTCTGTCCAAAGAAATCAGGGACTCTGTAACTGTGAAAGGCTTTGGGGGTGTCATATTTATCATATTTATGGGAAGGGGGCTGTTCTCTGTCGCTGTTTCAGATGGGCTGCAGAGGCTGAACTCTTGAGGCCTGGTACTTTGGCTTTCCACAGCAGCAGCAGTGGATGCAGGAGAGCAGAATCATGAAGATGAATGTGGCTGCAGACAGATGGGAGAAGGAGGGCACAGGCTGCAGTCAGAGCATGCTGCTTAGAGCACTTTATATTCACTTATTTAAAGTCACAGTTGTTTCTACTCGACATGAACATTCGGTAAAAAGTTCTATTAAAACATGGACATGGTAAATTTGACTAAATATTGATAATAACATATACCTGTTGCATGTGTGAACGTGCAAGAGTATGTAAACACTTTGGGTGTTGTATCTGAAGCAGAGGTGTCAAGCTCTGTTTCATCCTGGGCCTCATCATCACCATGGTTACTGTTAAAGGGCCGGTTATTCTTTATCTTCTCAGCCAGCTATGTTTTCAAATTTCTTGCTAGTTCCTAAAGTTTCAGTTTAAAATTTTCAAAATTGTACAAAAGTTACAATTTTTTCTTGGATAATCACAAATTTATAAAAAAATCAAAAAAAAAAAAAAAAAGATTTCTGTGAAAAAAAAAGTCATAAAGTCTCAAATTTTATAAAACCGCTAAGAAAAAAAATTCTTTTAAAATCACTTTTTTTTGTAAAAAAGCTAATTTTGTGTTAAAATTGGAAATTTTGAAAGATCAAGACTTTTTTTTAAACAACCAAGATTTTTTTTATTGCACAATCACAAATGTCACTTAAAGTTACAATTTATTTTGAAAAAGATCAATTTTTTTGCAACATTTTGGCACAAAAATGTACAAAAAGTTTGTATAATAAAAAATCTTTTGCTCTAAAATCACAAATTCCTTGGTTAAAAAAAATTTAATTTGACAAAAATCACGGGTTTTGACAAAAATAAGCAACTTTTGATGTAAAAGATTTAGCTAAATCCGGACTTTTTGACAAAAACCCGATGCTCTCCACCTCAGTTTCACTTTTGACGTCAGCACTGAGTTTGACCTGGACTAAAGCTTCTTGGGCAACCGAAAAGTAAACTGAAGGGTTAATTTTAGTCCCTTTTAGATCAGCAGAATCATAAACATAAAGAAAGACATAAACACTCCAGTTCAAAGTTGTTGTTGGTGCCATTACGAGTGTATCATCAAGTCACTTTGAACTTTAGGAACACTTGGTCATTGGTATAACACATTTCATGCACAAAGGCAACTCAGGGTGTTTTACAAAGGCATTAAGATGGAGAAAAAAATTAATCAAACCTAAAATTAATAAAATCACCCCCCCTAAAAAAGACTAAACAGAGCTTCAAACAGATGAATAAAATCAGTGCATTAAAATTAACTAAACAAAGGTAGAGACAAAACAGCGATGTCTTCAGTTTAACCTCCAAAGTATTGCTGGGACACATTTAATATCAGAGGACGTTTATTCCATCTGTGTACATCATTGTTAGGATTTGGGTTTAGTTTGGTTTGTCTTTAGATCGAGTGTTAAGATTTGGGTTTTAGTCAGTGTTGGTCTTCATGGTTCTTGTCGCTGACCTTTTGTTTCTGTCAACTTTACTTGCTGTTTTATTTTAATAGTCTGTTTTTCTGTTCGGTTCTGTTCTACTTTACTTCCTCTGTTTCACCTCCCTGATTGTTTCCACCTGTGTCCCATCAGCTTTAGCCCCAGTACATTGCCCAGTTGTTCCCTCCCTCCTTTCTGGTCTGTACTGTGTGTTCTCTCTGTTCCTAAGCTGCCTTTTTTTTTGTTGCTGCTTCGGTTTTTCTTTTTCTCTTTTACTTTAGTCCGACAGTTTTAGTTTTCTTTGTTTCGTACTTTCCTACCTCTGCAGTGTTTTTGGGTTTTGGGGAGCTGCCCGCTGCCTAAAGAATTTTGTTCTGGCCCATATTATTAACTGATATGCAAACTAACAATACTGCTTTAAAGTCTATACTGTAGGTAACTGGTAGCCAGTGGAAGGACCTCAGACCAGTTTTCCTGGTTCTTGTTAGAGCTCTGGCAGCAGCGTTCTGGATGAGCTGAAGACCAGACAGAAGAACATTACAGTCAAGTCTGCTAGAGATGAAGGCATGATTTAGTCTCTGGACATCAGGTCTCTGACTCTTTCTTTGTTTGAGGTGATAAAAAGCTGTCTGAAGCTCAGGTCTGAGTTAATTAAAACTCTGAGGATTCCTAGCTTTAGTTTTTTCCTTGAGCCCTCTGGATTTGTGCATCTTAAGTTTGGTGTAGATTTCTATTGGCAGCAGCTCCTTTTCAAAATTTACCTCTTTATTATAAATGATTTATATATAATTGGATGTATGATGTGCAACACTCACCAACAAAGAGTATGAGAATGGCAAAGGCTCCCAGCTCAAGTGAGTTTGCTTGTGGAAGACCCTGCAGCTTAGTCCAGACCTTCTGGATAAGATCCTGAAACTCCTGCTTCACCTCCATGGCGGCCTCTGGATCCAGACAACGTTAGCCGAGATGCAAAAGTGGCTTTGCTTTTCTTGTAAGGGAAGACGAACTCTGTAGAACTCGAAAACCTTTAAAAAAAAGAAAGATGATAGACTGAAGGTTTCTGTTAAAAAAGTCTTCAACTCCACCTTCTGCTACTGCAAATTTAAATGCCCACCCTGTAATTACTCATCCTGCCTCCAGAACATGTGCCCTTGATCTATAAAAACTACATCAGTACACACTTATTATACTTCAGAACCCATAATTAGCCAGTTATTTAACTTATATACAGTATGTAGCTGTGTGGGGGGCATATACCTTCAGCGTCTATATGGGTGTGTGACTTTCATTTCCCACATTTACACACAGCAGCCATTCATGCGTGCTCAGCTCAGCTATAACCAGAAGAAACTATTTCAGGCCTGGCATTTCAAGAGTGACGCCTGTCATCGTACTAGAGCAGCTGCGTGTGGGTGACAGTCAACAGGCTGATACTAGACAGGCGGCGCAGGAGATGAGGGCACAGCGCCGTGAAACAGAAACAGAACAGGAAAGTCGTCACCACGGATACGCTCTTAATGGACATGTCCGGATCGGTGATGAGTGCAACAGCTATTTATAATATTTATTTCTAGATGGCCACGAGATGATCCAAAATGTGTAACACATTAAGAGGTCATCAGTGATCAGTGCTACGTATACTGCTTTTGGATTTCAGGAAATTCAGTAAAAGGTCGAGCAAAGTGACCATCTGGATGTCATAGAAGGTGCAGTGGTTCATATGTTTTAGGCAGCAATAAGTTACTTGGCCCCGAGGGAGAGAGGAGTTTTTATTCCAGAAACAGTCATGTTAATTTCTGGAAAAGATGTTGCTCAGAAGTCTCAAGTTATTAGACGACTGCAAGGTCACAAAGCAGGAAGGAGCGTTGAACCATCATGTACGAATGGTAGCAAGAGGATGTCGATTGAATGTTCAAAGAAATTTTAACTTTCAGACTAAAAAGCAAAAAGACTTCATTTTGTCAGGGAGCAGATAGATTACAGACTCGAGGATTTCCCATCTATGGGGGCGAGTCATCCCTAGAGCTTACATCGATTGGTCATGTCTACCAAAGTTTTTACATGATCAGACATTATTTTCACACACTGACTGGCCATCAGACCTGAAGACCTTGAGAGTGCTGGAGAAGACTTGATGTAGTGGTTTAACTCTCCCATCATAAATACAAGATCTTGGCAAAAAAAGAGAAAAAAGTAATGCAAACAAAGTTCCTTCCAACGTGTGTAATTGTAGGTAAAAGTGGTCCTAACAATTAATTGTTGTTTGGACCCTGCAGTTTGCAAAAAGCTTCCCTGAATTTTTAATTTTTAGTTTTGATCATTTCTTTCTTGTCCAATATATTTTCTGCTACATTTAGACCGTGGATTGAAGCATAGATCCGATTCTGCCCGTCCATGAGTTCATATAATGTTATAATACGGAGGCTCCCTATAAATGGTGTTTAACATCAAAACTTTTTTTTTTTTAAAGCCACTCAGACCAGTGCATAAAGGGCTGAATGATGTAATGTCCTTCATCATCTACCGAACCAAAAAGAGCAAAAGATGCAAAAACAAGACTGCAGGACTTCACCAACAAAACTGAAGATCCACAAGATGCTGCAACTAGTAGAGTTTTGTATGTATGCATTTATTTATTTATTTATTTGAAATACTTTAACTGCATCCACTGAAATAGACATGACTTTTTTTTTTTATCTGCAAACCAATAAAAACATATTTTTCACACTCTGAACAATGCCAGGTCACCAAGGCCCCTTTTCGACCAATTTGAAACTGGTCAGTTTTTCTTGCCCCAAGTTGGTGCTTTTATTGCAGCCAACAGTCGAAAAGCAAGAAACTGGTGCTAATTTTGGTTCTGGCTCCGAACTAGCAATGAAACCACTTTATCAATGGCTCAAAATGAAATAAACAGTTATGACTTAAATTGAGAGATGTCCAGGAACCACACAAGAGAAAGAGAAAGCGTTATTTTCACCTTCTAAGTTCTAGTTTATGTTTGCGCTGGTTAAGATCTTAATACTTTAAAATTAATTATTTTTTTTGCTTAGTAGGAAAAAAGGCCTCATAGGAGTTAAATTGAAGAGTATGAAAAGTCAAGTCTACTTGACTTACAAAATTTAAAAAAAATACAACATGACAGATAGTTAATTATATGCATAAATTAATTTAAAACAAAACAAACAGTAAATGCATTTTTTTAAAAACTAAAGCTACCTGTAACAACATGCTATTGCTAAAAAGTTGAGATTTTGACTCGTCTTACTTGCGTGCAACACGTCGTAGCGTGACTACTTTCACCACAGACCTGTAAGGTAACGTACCACTTCTTTTCAGAAACTAAACAAGTATTGATCGACGTCTTCAAAATATCATCAAAAGTAGTTGACTACACCTGAGGATTCCTGTGCTAGTATTGCTAGGCAACAGTTCCTAATATTTGTATCATTAACCATTTGTTGTGTCTTGAGTTTTCCTTTTTTGTTGTTTTTGTTTTTGTTTTTGTCAGACTGTATTCTGCTGCTCTTTGTTTAATGTGTTTTTGTGCTTCTTTTCTTGAAAGTTTGCACTTTTTTTTGTTTGTATTTTCATAATTACGACTCTGAACTGCTGCTTATATGCTCTTCTAACTATAATTTAGAGCAAAGTTGGGCAAATAATTAGCAAAAATTATCGTATTATACATGAGACTCACAAATAGAAGCGTATTTGATCAGAAATTTGCCAGTTTTTCATGTCATCGTGTTCTTCATCAGTTTTGAAAAGCACATCAAAGATACCAGTCTGCCACCTCACACAGTCCCTCTCCCTGTTTTCATTGTTGTTACTTTCACAACATCTTGGTACTGAGATGAAGCCTCAGTATGTGGGTTTTAAAGGTAGAGCTCGTTTCCTGTTGCTACCATCTGCAGAACATTTAGGTTGATTTCCATTTCACCTGATTCTTCACAGTTTCACGAGGTGTGCATGAATACGGTTTCATCAGCATGCATTAGCGTTCTGGAAGCCCCTTCAGTTGTTTAAATCACCACCACCTGTCAGACTGTGTGACCTCTGCTGCTGGCCTTTTCCACACTGCTTTCCTCCCCATTTTGTCCTGCCACTGCACTCCCACCTCATGTCCCATAAGCAGCAGTAAGCAAGCGAAAACAAGTCTGCTTTAGTTCAAAATAAAATTATTTGCAAATAGGCAAAAATGGAAAATGTCAGCTTTAATTATAGCTGGACAGAAAGCACTGTTAATGTTGATGCATGACAAGAATAAAGAAATAAAGACAGGTTCTTACCTCTGCAGAGTGTGTGTAACCAGCAGCTCGTTACACTGTCCCCACGATGTTTAACAGACCTTTACTTCATCTTGTTTTCACCCTCCAACCCCAACTTCTTCTGCTTTTCTTCTTTTTTTGTCGTTTGTTTTGTGGTCCCTGTTGGTCTCAAGCTTTTCCTCTAACTAGTGAGATCCAGTCCAGGGTGTCAGAGCAGCTCTGGAGGTCTGGAGGTAATTTGACCCTTTTTGGTGGACCAGTGCGAGCTGCAACTGTTACCCCAACACTGTGCGTTCACTTTCTCCTCCGGTTCTCAAGGAGTTTGTGTACCTCCTCCCCTGTCCGCCGCCTCCTCTTGCCCCTCCTCATCTTTCACCATTCCTCTCTCTGTCCCTCCTCCAACCAGTTTCCAAATCAGGTCTTTCACTGCTTCTTACTCCGTCACAGACTCCCCCACACCCTCTGTCCTGTCTGTACATCTAAACACTCATTCACTGTTCTTTCCTCCTCTCTCTCTCTCTCTCTCTCTCTCTCTCTCTCTCTCCGTTGCTACAGACCAGCTGTGCCAGGGCCTCTTTCTTTCTTCCTTTTTGTCTTCAATCTCCGTGGAGACGAGACTCTCTCTAAGAGGAACAGGGGGGCGGTGGTGTGTGTGTTTATATGCATCCGTCTGGTGTCCCACCAGATGACTCCCATATTTCTTTAGGATCAAGTACCTTAAACACAGCGCTGTTGATTCACTCACGACTCCTTTCCGTGCACACATGGGAGGTGATACATGAGACGTTTGGAAGTCTGGAACTGCCTTCACGTGTGTCAGAGGTGGAACATTTTTAGTTGTAGGAAGAAAGAATGAACAATGAGGCTGTTTTGCTTTGTTGTGTTTATTTTGTGCAACAGCAGCCTGGCTGGAATGCATTCTCCAGTGTTTTTCCATGAAAAATAGATCGAGCAAGAGAGACTTTGATGAGAGTCAGTTGAGTGGGTGTGCATTGGAGGATACTCGGACATTCCAGTCTAAGTTAATTCATCCACAAATGCGCATTACTCATTTCCCAAAGCTTTATCAGAGCTCGGAGCACAGTTCCTGTAGGTTAAGGTTGAATGTTTTGAATGGAAATGTCAAAACAATGTTCAGGATGGTTCTAATACACACGCTGACAGATTTGCAAGTTGAATTTACGTCTTACTTCCACTTAATCATATTGTATAATGCGGTACAGTTCTGAATGCATCAACAATTTGCAGAAGAAAAGAGGCATATAAGAGAAAGAATGCAAAAAGTGCTGGCATCTATAGAGAATCAGGAAGGAGAGAAAAAGCTTTGCATTGATATCACAGGAGACATGTTAGGAAAAATATATTTTTTGGTCATTTAGACAATTTATTTGGATATTTGGCGTTACTAACAAGTCAGAATCTCAGATGTCCTATCCATCTGTTTGGGGCAGTCCCGCTGTGAAAATGTCTTATGTAGGGAACCATTCAGATCTGTGTGGTATTGTGACATCACAGATCCAGATCAGAGGAAAATTCGGCATCTTGCCCATTTTTATACCACTATTCATGACATAAAATCCATCTCATGTTCTGAGCCTCCTCTCATTCACATTAGTTTCCATCAGTACAGAACATACCGAACCAATAACAGAAACTATAATGTTTCCTCTGGACATCCATCATGGCAGGGAGTGGGGTCCCTGTGATGCGTTGGACAGTTTACATCGCCCACTGCAGCCCTTACTCTTGCAGTCAGCCACTGAGCTGTTTCCAGACCAGATTGTAATACAGGTTGTCAGGATGCTCTCAATAACACAATGGCAAAAGTTTACCAAGACGATGGATGGATGGTTCTTCTGCATTGTCCTCAAGAAAAAGAGGTGACAGGCTGGAGGTGTTGGCTGTCCAGGACAGGTGCTCTGAGATGTGGGACACCAGGAATTTGAATTTGCGACACATTCAACATCCATCCCGTAAATGTGGATGAGGTCACGCTTGCCTCTTTTTCTCTTTCCCCAAGTCCACTATAAGCTCCCTTGTCTTACTCCCTGCAAGCAGTCTCATTGTTGTCATTTATGAGGCCAATCACCATGATGTCATCTGCAAACATGATGATGGAATTGAATCCATGCACAGTTCTGCAGTCGTGGGTGAAGAGTGAGTAGAGGAATGGGCTCAGCAGGAACCCCTTTGTACACCGGTGTTGAGGGTGGTGGTAGAGCAGGTGTGGCCTAACGACCATCTAGTCTGTTGGTCAGAAAGTCTATAATCTAGTTTCAGAGGGGGAGGTTAATGGGATTTGTTGTGGGATTTAAGAACTTTCTTCAACAGTTTATGGATGTAAGCCCACAATGATCACTTTTAGATATTTACAAATAGCACTGAGAAAGTAACTTCGCCAGCAAAGGCATTCTTCAGGCATTACTTTTTCAGTTGACCAGATAATGTAAGTCTTTACAATTCAATTCATTTCAATTCAATTTATTCATATAGCGCCTATTTACGACAAGTCATCTCTAGGCGCTTAAGAAACCCAGAGCTTGACCCCAAAGCACATGGCAACACCATCAGTGGCAAGAAAAAATTCCCTCATGGGAAGAAACCTTGAGCAGAACCCGGCTCTTAGGGGGACCCTCCTGTCAAAGGTCAGCCGGATAAGAAGGAGATGAGGAGGATTAGGACAGAGGGAAGGAAGAACAGAGGAGATGTACAATATATGGATTCAAATATATATACAATATGTTAGACAAGAATATATGATATAAAATATAAAATATATCAAATAGTTACAATGATGAGCAGCCTCATTCACATGACTGTAGGCTGGATGTAAAACTCTAACCGAAGGGTGGTGGACAGTTCATAGGAACAGGGAGTGATGGGAGTATGTACTCCCATACAGCAGCTGACTGGGTTAAGAAACACCAGCTTCAGTAATCAACCAGAAAGGTGGATAAACAACAAGATAAAGAAGGAAAACAGAATGTGACAAACATAGAAAACTTACCTTTCTGGTACAATGACAAGAGAGGATGAAATCTGCTAACATTTTTAGATAAATTAACATTTTCTACAAAGTAACTGTACTGTTTTACCTTCCATGACTCTAGCATGTATGTTATATGATTGCACAAAGCATTATAAGTTTGTATCTATTAAGAGTGTAGGAAAAAGAAATAAGAGATGAGTGTTTCATGTGTGGTAAAAGTAGCAGAGAACTGTGGGCGTGACAGAGAAGCGTGAAAATATGGGTGACAAGGCTGTGCATGTAAAAGAGAGATAACTAAGTCAGCCGTGTGGTTGTGAGAACATTATTCAGTTTGTTGTTTTAAACTTCCTGTTTTGTAACTGTAACTCATGTTTGACAGCACTTATCATTCACCACAGCCATGCTTTTACCAGAGAAAAGCTCATCCATTTTATCACAAAGACAGATTTCCAGGAAGGAGGGCAAATAACAAAAACATTGCTTTCACTATAGGCTACAAGCCATCATTTATTAATTGCAAAGCTGGTAATTCCTCCTCTGATTTGCACCAAGACAAAGCAGCTCTGAGCAGAATGTCTGTTGTAAATCAAAGCACTGCCTTTTCCAGCCTTCGGTCAAACGCCGCCTGCTGAGTGTTACCGGATCTTGGTGACTGTGTAACAAAGTGATTAAGCTGCGGAGGATGATGACACCTCTGAGAAGTCTGGCACTTGATGCTGTCATGACAGCAAAGCACTGAAGTAGCTACAGGTCAGCTCTCCCCAGCTGTACCCTGAAATGCTCCATTAGTAATCACAGAAAACAGCTGACCTGAATGAAGAAACTATTTCAGCGTGCGGATGTGAATTGTCAACCCCACCAAGTTATGAAAACTCAATGGTCAGAGTACATGTCAGCTAACAGCAAACTGGCAAATAGACTTCTGGCCTCTGTGACTGGATCTCCATCCGTAGCTTCTGTGTCTCATCAGTTTGTGACATAACTTTGAGTTTTACAAACAACCATGTGAGTGAATGAAGTCAGAGGCACTTAAGATGGATAAGTAACATTTGTTAACTCTGTTGGAGCTGCTTTCATAGTACACACACACACACACGCAAACAAACTTCCTGTATTACCAGTGCGGGTAATAAGGGTGTTTCCACTAGCAGGGGTTCTGGATGGTTTTTCAGGGCAGGATTGTTGACACGTTTCCGTTACCAGGAATGGCCCTGCTAAAAACAAACCTCTTCAAGCAAAAAAAACAAAACAAAGGTTTTTCTGGTAAGCTAGGTACTCAAAGTGGTCCTGATAAACATACAGCAAACATAAACGCGACAATCATGCTTAGCTCCTTCAATACTTTTCACGTCATTTTAATTTATTTTCAGCTTTTATTTCTTCATTTTTGCTGACATCGTCTTTACGTTTTTGGCAGTTGACAAAGAGCAAAAGCAGTGCACTACTGCCACCATGTGGTTTGGAATGGTAGCTTACATGTAACCAGCTCTGTCACTGTAAGTGGAGACATGATGTCTGAAAGGACTGGGGAGGAGGTCGACCCTGTTAAAAGTTCCAGCCTATTAGTTTTACCCCAGAACCCCCACTTAGAGGAAACACACCTATTACATAGATCCATTTCAAGCCTTTTACCAAGAGAACAGTTTAGTTTGGCGACACCAAAAGGTCTAATGGCTTTGCAGAAGATTAAAGGGATAAAGTGGATACCCACAAAAGTCTTCCGTTGGTGGACAATAAAAAAACAATGAAACATCTAATCACCTGAAACAAACTCATGAGTGGTTTGCATAACTTTCACTCAATTGCATAATCAAAAGATACCGAAACTCCATGGATGTAAAAAAAAAAACAAGGGTTTCGCAGATATTGGTGTGTCCCATTTCAGGGACCGTATCCTTTGAATACTGCAGTTCAAGGCCAATTACAATACAGTAGTGCAGCATAGGCTGTCCCATTTTGAAGACTTCCCCAAACGATTGTCTGTGGGTTCCATGCTGGCCCAATATGAATGTTGAATGAATGAGTGTTATTCTTGGGCACATTGGCCCAAAATGGGTATCTCACCTGGTTGCCCATTTGTCTCAGCTGCATAAGTGAACCCAAGTAGACAACTGACGCAGGGCTGGGTGGTGATGGACAACTGGTGGTTTTATTGCGGTCATCTCTCAGCCTAAGGCCAAATCAAGCAGCAGCAAAGTAATGAAGAGTCTCAATTTCCTTTAATAAATTGTATAATATAAAAACAACCTAAAATTGTGAGAATTTTCAGTTCCATATGTGTCATATGGGCGAAATGCTGCTGCGTTGAGTTGACAGGACTGCACTGGTGTCATAAGGAGGATGTTCTCAGTCTTTTGCCAGGTTGTCCCTGTACGATTTTTACAGTTTTATAAGATTAATTAGAGGATAATTAATTTACAGCATGTTATGCTGTGTGAAGTGTCTTCCATGTCTCTGTTGCATTTGGCACTGTTGCTGCCAGGCTCCTCCTCTGTGTGGATGCACTGCTTATGCTATTTCATGGTGTGTTCTTATTGGTTGGTTAGCTGGCAGAGATTGTAGTGGCGGGGGGGCAGGTCGTCACACTCTGAGACAATTCCTTCAAATTCCTGACACTGCAATCGTGGGTAGAGCTCAGCCATCGTAGTATAAGTACAAATCAGCTGAATAAAATATCAGACTGCTACAAAAGGAAGTCAGTTAAAAAAAGAAGTAAGTTTAAAAAAAAACAAAACAACACACACATTTGTTTGTGGTATTTGAAAATCTTCAAAGAAACACATGCAGCCATCACTGCATGTCCAAAGAAATGCTGCTACAAAGATTTCATGAGAAAGGAACATTTATTGCATCAACAAGATAGAGACGCTGCAGAGACATGACATCCAGGACATCAAGACATCTGGCCATTCTGCACTTTGGAGGACGAAGGTGGCAGAGCACCTGTGACAGCCCCAGCTGGGGAGAAGCAGGGTCTCTGATTGAGGACAAAGCGACTCTCAGACAGGCATAGCCGTGTCCAGCAAGTGTCAGGAGTCAGGACCATTTCCATGGGAGGATTATATAGGTACAGGGCACTGTGTCACCACAAATGAAGAGTTTGAAGACATCTACATGACTTTTGGACAACAACCTGATGTCAAGAAGGACAACAGAGAGGCCACTGCTCTAAAAAAACAAAACAAAAACACAACAAACTGAAAATGTTTTCATCGAATTCAAACATTTTACAGTACCAGACTGGTGGAAAATTATTTTTGATAATAAAGTCCTGTTCCAGGTCTTCAGTAATTCTGAACAATGGATTGTCTGCAGAAGAAAAGATACAGTGCGAGTAAAATCCAGACCTACTCGCACATGTGCAACTAAATCAGTTTCAGGCAGTGTGCGAGTAAATTCCACACCCATATGTCCAATTAGTAGCCTGCATTTTCTTTCTTTTTTTAAGTGGAAGGGGCAAATATTGTGGAGTGTAAGGCTGGGAATGGAAACTGGAGGAGGCATAGATATCGATGGCTGCTTCCAGCTCCCATTCCCTCGCTAATATTGGTCAACCACCTGCAGGATGATCACTGAAAGGAGGAGTGTCTTTTCTCCAACGGTGGAAAAACATGGATAGGTTAAGTGTGGGTAATGAATGAATGATAGTATGGTATGATACTATGGCTCAGCGAACAATTGACTGGTTGGTTTCTGGTTCTTCCTCCCTACCCTGCCTTATGGGTTTGAGCCACATACTGGTGTGACGAATGGCTGCGTGAATTTACCTGGTTTCGGTACAGCAAAGGCGGCAATGCAACGAACTGTAAGTTAAACACCGCGGGAACACAGAATTTGCATAACTTACAGGCACAACTCAATTCAGATGAAACGCAACACACTGGTAAAAAAATAGTTTTAGTGCAAAACATAAAATACGATGCGACTTGTTCACAGATATCTCCTCTCCCAGAAGCATTTAGAAGCATCATTTTTGAATGTTTATTTTCTAGGGCTGGACACATTAATGTGTTCATAAATTAATGCCGACAATCATTTTAACGTGCGTTAACTCCTTTAAAAAAACAAACAACTTTTACACTGAAAGTCCGTTCTTCTCACAATCAGAACAGACAACCATGGTTCCTGGAAAAGAACTGGCTGGCATTGAAAAATTGAGGAAAGTAAATCTATCATGGACATTTTCATTTTAAAGCTCTTTGAAGAATTGATAGAAGAAAAGTTATGTACAGGCACCGCAAAGATAAATTTTCCTGTCACGCCTGAGCAGTGTTGCCAAATTGGCGGCTTAAATCTTACTTTCCAAACCCTCTTGGTGACTTATTTTGTTCAAAGTGACTAGTGACACAAATCAAGAGACTGGTGACAAATCTGGTGACTTTTTCTGGTGTTATTTGAGAATTTTCTTGTGTTCACATGTACATGGTGCGTGCAGTGTGTGCATCCGTCTCCATAGAGTAGAATGATGGCCAGGTTGTCCATAGCTAACACATGAGCAGCGAGGGCTGCCGTGAGTCCCTCCCCATCCGAAAACACTCACTGGTTGTCAGTTTCACAGTAGCCTCCCAGTAACCTCCCAGTACTCCCAGCTGCAGTCAGAGCAGAGTCTAATATGGTCTGTTTTGGGTTAGAGTAGGGCCAGCAATTCTAGCCCATATAACTCTCTTTTAATTAAATTTGATATTCTCACATTTAACAATACAGGACAAAATTGATTAATGTAACGTGGATCAGACAATGCATTTAAGTCATGAAGTTATTTTGAGAAGTGATGGTCCATTTCAATGGCAAAATTTAAGAAACAAACCAAGAATCAATAGAAGAAAGTTGACTTGTAGTTCTAAACATATTAAGGTGTTTTTTTAATCACTTTTTGTTTTCCACGATATTATTAACTTCTCCCAGAGCGTCTAATACAATCACATGCAATTACTACTTTTGAATTATTTATTGAATTTTGCACGTATCTATCAGAAATTCATGCGATTAATCACAGTTAAAAAATTTTAATTGTTGCCCAGCAATAAAATTTTCTTAATCTAGTGCTGTAATGACAGTGATTGATGTTTGTGTTGATGGTGTGATTCACAATCAAATCTTTCACTGAATTTAAAATAGCTCATGGTAGCTCCTGTTTTTACTATGACACTATGTATTAGTATCACTGGAAATAAGTAGAAGTGTGAATATCTGTATTTCCTGTCACTTTAACATGTGCACCCTTAGCTTTTTTGTTTGCGCCCCTAAATTTTCTGCTTGTGCACCTAAAATTTTAAGTTAGGGCCCACTGTGCCACTTGTAAAAAAAGTTAGTCTGAATATGAATGTATGAATCCTCCAAGAGCAACTCACCAACAACTCCCAACAGTCCTGAAACAGCTTGGTGATGGATTCATGCACTTTCCAACATGATGGAGCACCGTCTCACAGGTACAAGTGATAGCAAACTGGTTCAGAGATCATGGCATTGAAATTCTGGATCCCCAGACCTTCAACCTGGAGCTAATCTGTGACCCATCCTCAAAAAGAAGGTGGCTGAGGGTCCAGAATTCCACAGGAAATTACAGAGCTTTTGAAGAAGAAAGGTGAACAGTATAAATCTTAGCTTTTTGAATAAATATGACGTATTTGCAAATGAAAGCCTTTTAAAATCATAAAATTCTTGTAACAGCTTTATGCCTTTCTGTCTATTTTATACTGAATGATGGTGGAGTAGACTCCCAGTCTTCCAGGTCATGGTAACTCTCTGAGGGTGGACTTTTTTTATTTGGTTTTGTCAAGTCAAAGCCTTCTGGGTGCGAGGTGAAACACCTTCAAGAACAAAGAAAAAAGAAGTTCAGTTTCCTGAATTCAAAGTTTTTTAAGAGCGCAATGGATGACCTGAGACAAAAGCAAAGCAGCAGCTTGCCCTCTAGTGGGTCAATGTTATATTACACTTCTTGAGGCAACAGTCCGTGAGCTGGAGCCATCTATTTACTCTTCAGTGCAGTTTTGTTTTAAAACCCACTTCTTCCTGTTAGGGATTATGAGAAGCCTGACGTCCATACCAGGTGTCATTTGATGAGACAATACACCCTGGACTGGTAACCAGTTCATCCTAGGGATGACAAACAACCAACAAGCAGTTATACTATACTTGCTCTTTAACACTTAACACAGAGCAGACTATCCAAAGAAGGTTCAAGACACCATCAACAAAATTAGAGTCTTAACATAATGTCTTTAAATACACTGCAGCTCATTTGCATATTTTTGGAGGATGAATATCGATATTTTAGTATCAACCAGAATGCATGTATCACAGAGAAATCCCTCAACTCTTCCTGAGTAAATCAAAAGTGTGCCAGTTTGGGATTTATTTATTCTTCTTCTTTTTTTTTTTTTTTTAAATGTGTGCTTAATTTGTTGTTCTTTATTTCAGTAGAATGCATCAGAATTGTTGAGTGAAGACAAAAAGAGAGGATTTTGATGCTTTGTTTGCCCTGAACAGAAAATGCCTTTTTTCTTCTAATCTTTATAGCTTTTATTACATTAAATGCCTCTCAGCCAAAAGCTTAAGATTCAGTCCCAAAGCAGCTTGTTTTTAGAGAAGAAAATCTGCGGAAAACAGGTTACTTCTTCTACCACTGCAACAATTCATTTCCCTTTGGTTACTTCTGAATCTGAATTGAATCCTGCATCCATTACAACAGCATGGCTTCATAGTAGAACTGTTCAGGTGCTGAACTGTCTTGCCAGCAACATTCACCAGTTGAAAACATTTGGGACATCATGGACCAAAAATATATTCAAAAAAAGATCCAGGACTGCTTAAATTCAATATAAAACAAAAAGAAAATTACTTGTGATTGTACTTTTATTTACATTTTACATTGTGTTATAACATTTTTGGAAGTGTGGTTATAGGTTTTCAAACAATTCCATAAAAATAAGAATATTTTACACATGTGATCTGATCAACATTTGCTTGTTAGGCCCATTGGAGATAAACACTACCGGAAAACTACGACTCTAAATGTACATTTAACATACTGTATCAAACAAAAATGCAATAAAGCATACATGATAATAAAGAAAAAGATGGTTTCTAAATTAATTCCATGCTTTCTTTTTTTTAACTTCAGTTGTTTAGCCTATTTGTTGTATTCTTTCATTTCAGAGTACAATGAGACAAGAAATGCATCATTAAAAAAACAAAAAGGCGTGTTCTTGATCAGTAGTGTAAATTGGCTGAAAACTGGGGCCCCATATGGCATCGTCCATGGAGGCCACTGTCTGTGTTGGTTATGCTGGGTGATGGGTGGGCATGGGTCCAAAATGGGTGTCTTATCTGAGTCCCACTTGGGCCAAATACATAAACGAAACCCAAGTGGGCAATTCACATTGGATCATAATGGAACCACATGGGAGCCAATTTCTCTCTCACACACATATACAAATGCTGGCTGGGAAATCCCACTTTCAGAAAATGTTGATGATTATTTTCAAAAGCAAAACTGCCTTGAACATCAACTTAACATTTATCTTATACCAGCTGTTATTGGTTACGTTCACGTGAAGTTATTACAGTCGTATCACAACAATCTTGCAGGCTTGTCAAGACGCCGACGGACCGGAGTGTCGGAAACCGCAGGCTGCGTGAAGGCATCGCGGGTGTTGCAACGTCGCTGCCACGTCTGAAGGACTCTGCAGCAGCTGCGGCTGGTCGGGGCTCCGGGATGGGCCGGTGATGGCTGATGGTGCCGGAGGGAGGGAGGAACCACAGGAGGAGCGGAAGGAAAGAGGAAACACGTAGAGCGCCACAGCGCATCACAACCCTCCCTCCTCCAGAAGGGTCCGTGCGCAGCTCCGGCGTTTCTGAGGAGCGACCGCCGCTTCCTGGAGTATCGCGCCTGCTGGAGGTCCATTGTCTCAGGCAGAGCCTTGGAAGGGATCTTTCTCTGCATTTACCCCACCGGATTCAGACGGAGTGGGACACCCATGCTAAGCTCAGGGGGAATGGAGGAATTCGTAACCGAAGAGGAGGAGCCGTGGTACGACCAGCAGGACCTGGAGCAGGGTAAGACCAGACACCATCCTCCCTGCACGCAGCATCCCTCCGCCAGCTGCTGACACCGGCCGGTCAGCTGGCACCTCCGAACAAAGGGCCTCTGTCGCTCCAGAGGCGTCATTTTTGGTGCCTTTTGCTCAGCTTTACTCCTTTAACATCTCCATAGACGTTAAAGCAGTTTCCAAGGCGCAGGATATTTGACAACAATGGGAGCATAAAGCACACTCAGCATGGCCTTTGCATCACTGGAACTTCATTACAGTGTGATTTCCTGCAGCCAGTTGAGATATAACCATTGTTTATTGATGCATTTGTGATTTAAATCACATTATCAGACGTTTATAAAGGTATCAAGGTGCTTCTCATCCAACTACATTAGTGAAATCAATCATATCAGGTTGGTAGTGAGCCCTAATAGTCGGTACTATCTTTGATAAAAAACTATTGGTTTTGGAAAAGAAAGTACCAATGCTTCTCTAAAAACATAAGCTTGATGGCTTTCCAGTACATAGAACCTCAAGAAAAAGCTCTATCTCTCCTTTTTAATTTCTCCAGAGATGGTTGCATAATGTGATCACCTAAATATAACACTACAGTTGGAAAAAAAAAACCTGAATGTCTATTATTAGGTGGTAAGGAGTGCAAACTTTTGCTAGGGACCAAAATGACATGAATCAAGCAGTTCTGAGTTCAGCAAAATGGCAATTAATGTTATCCCTGGTGGCAATGGATCCACTTTAGGCCTCTGACAAGACTGAAAATGTAATACACTAAAGTTGATGGTGTGGATACGGTTACAACAGACAAAGTGAGGTCATTTTAACTTTGTATTTGTAAGAAAAAAAGTGTAAAAGGGACTGCTTTGTACAAGCATCTCTGTCTGATCGCTGCCATTTTGTTGTAAGAAACAAGTCGACTGCTGATGTCACAAAACCTGCTTTTCATGGAGGCAAAAAGAGGAGAGTTCATGGCCTCTGCTTTCACAGAACTGGACTAAAATAATAGTGCCAGAGGAAGAGACCATGAACCTTCATTTTGCTGAAAACAATAAAACTGCTTTGAATCACGTTGTTTGGTCCCTTAAATAACAAGTTTACGCTCCTTACCAACTAATAATAGACCTTTAGGGTTGTTTTAACTCCAGAATGTCCCTTTAAACATCTACACAGGGCCATAATATGTGTAGAAACATCAGGAGGTAGAGATGTAACCTTCAGCTATCCAATAATCTCCAGTAATATTAATAATCAGTGTAAGAAAGTCAATGGTGACGCCATAAAATGGTTGAAATGCTCTTATTGGGGGTTTTATTAATTGACAAATCATTCACAAATCAATAACTGCGTCTCAAGGACACATTTTCTGAATGAATCAACTTTTGTTGAAGGAAAATGGAGGCTTCACCTTTGTCTGTCTGAACATGGTTAAAAGCCAGCAAATGAGCCTTTTTCTCTGAGGAAAAGTGCTCCACATGGTTAAATGGGTAAGTGAAGCTGTCACAGCTGCACCAGTGGCTTTATCTGGTTTATCAGGTCTCAGCTTAATGCATTTAAGTTGATCTGAGGACACCACACTCCTTCTATTTTTTATTTATTTTTTTTATCATATTGCTGATACAAAATATAATTTTCAGTTATACCATCCTGAATTAACTGGTTTCTGTCAATCAATCAATCAAACTTCATCTGTGTCGCACCTTTCATACCAGTTGTGTCACACAAAGTGTTTTAAACTACAAAACCATGAGCGTAAACAGAAATAGTTACACTCTAAAAAAAATTACACTGGCTCAACTTAAAAAAATTGTTGTAACAATTTGCATTTATCTTTTTAAGTAATTCCAACTAAGCCATTATTGAGTAATTCCCATGTAACTTTTATAGCTGGACTAAC
>JBAMYA010000006.1:959961-975797 GCA_037176975.1 Arrhamphus sclerolepis
TGTGATTTAAAGGCCTGCTGCTGTTCAGAGGACGTCCATCTGTCCAATGCGGCATTCATTCAACAAAAAATAAAAACTCAAGATGGTACTGCATGTGTTGGAGGGGCCATCTACATGCCAATGGTTTCAGATGAAACAGAAAATGTTTATTGTGGTTTGGTGCTTTGTTTACATGGCAACAGAGTTTTGGGATGTGCAATGGAAAGTTTTGAAACCTGTTTCAGAGTGTAGTCTTTTGCAACCCTTACCATACCTGCATAAGCAGCCAATACACTAATTCTGAATGGTTACACTATGGTTGCACGCTGCACGCGTTTTATATGAATGCCAAGTTTATTATCACTCATTTATCAAAATGAAGATTTGTTGCACTACTACTGTGATAATGTCCTTGATTCTACCACTCTGAAGAGAAATGTCTTGATGTATCACCAAGTTGTAGCATGTAGGTCAATTGAGGAACCTTTTGAAAATGTAAAGGAAATGTTTCCAGCTGAACCAGTAAACAGGACCCAACCCTGTGTCTTGCCATCTGTGACGTGCAAGTCTCACATGTAACGTAGCCGTTCTCCCAGTCAGGTACTAATCTGATGAGAAACAGAATAAATAAACAGAATGATAGTAACAACAGAGCAAATACAAGTGACAACAAAGCTAGTTTTGTCAATCAAGAGCTCTGTGCCTGCAGCTGACTCTCTTCATACAAACGCAGGTGTGAAATAAATGGGCATTCTGGCTAAGCAACATCTCACTGATTTTTTATTCTTAAAAGCAAATTAACCTTTACACAGGAGTCTGAAAAAGCACAGGCAGATTTTTTGTAACCCTACAGAAGCAAATTGTCAAGTTTGCATGAAAGGCTTATAACATTAATGCGTCTGCTTTTAAAGCATCCCAGCAATCAATATACTGGTTTTCAATACATGCTTCTGCTGCACTTTTTACCAACTGAGTGCTCAGATTTGTCCTTGCTCAAGGGGATTTCTTTTCTTTCAATAGCAAAATGCAGAGCACTTTATTTGTGCTCAAAGGTTTAAAAAGTACAATATGTATTCCTGTGACCTCCCTAATGGAAATATAGACTGATGATGCTGATAAACAGATCTCACTGGTCATGACCATCACTGCAGACTTTATCAACATACTCAAAGACAGTAAACAGTTCACACCATAAACAACTTCCTGTTAATATTTTTGCCCAGAAACACTCAACAATGCTGATTTAGTCAGATTCAAATAGACACATGGCACAGGGACTTTTTCTACCTAATAAAAAACCAAAAACATCAAAAAACTGTCTAGAAAACACCTCCCATTGCAAAGGGTTAACACCTTGTAATGTAGGTTGAAGCAGCAACAAACAAAAAAAGCTGAGCTCTGGATGAGCCTCTGCAAACTAAAAAGTACAACATTCTGTTGCTCAGCTGAAAAGTTAAACAGAACTGCGTCAAACATATTATTAATGATAACATTTACTGATTATTCATTCTCCTCCTTTAAAAAACAGGTAAAAAGCTTATCCGAATGGTTCAGATCTCTTTTCAGATTTTATTTTATTTTTTTAACAGCTAAAGAAACATTTATTTATAGTGTGTCTCATGTCAGATGTTCTTTTTGAACTTGTTAAATAAGTCCAAACATGTCACTGCCAACAAAGTGTTAGTGTGGTACTATAAATAAATGTCAGACCACAACACAGCCCTTCCTGTTGGCCACTTTATGATCAA
This sequence comes from Arrhamphus sclerolepis, assembly GCA_037176975.1. Classification (NCBI taxonomy): domain Eukaryota; kingdom Metazoa; phylum Chordata; class Actinopteri; order Beloniformes; family Hemiramphidae; genus Arrhamphus; species Arrhamphus sclerolepis. Next base: position 961,689 of record JBAMYA010000006.1, read on the forward strand.
TGGTCCAATCAATGCTCCATTACCATGTAGATGACCAATCAAAACAATGAAAAAGAGACTAAACTAATGAAAGCAACTGAACATACAAATCTGATAACTGTGCTAAAAGTGGTCATATAAGAAGCTAAGCAAGCTGACAAATGTCAGAACATATTTACATAAAACCAAACAAGTTTGGGTCAGTAACGTTTCTCAAATTAGCATTTATTAAGGCTTGATAACAAACAGATTCAAAAGGATGAATATCATCATATCATATATCTTCATCATCATATATCTTCTGATCCCTTTAAAAAGGATCATATCATGTAGTTAAAGAGTTACAGTTTTATGTGTGTGTAAAAAAATTTAAAAAAATCTAAATCTGGTTCTTAACCTTTCCTTCAAAAGGTCTTACAATAATAATGAGTAAATACAACCTCAGATGAACAAAAATATAATGCATAATTTATCTAATAAAAACTAAGAAAACTGCCGACCTAGTGTTTGATATAAATAGGAAATTCCTACTCCTCCCAGGGGAAACAGGAATATAAGAATCAGCCAAATGCTGTCAATAAAATGCACTTAAATGAACTGAACATCAGAAATGGTGACCACCGCTATAAAAGCTTCATTTTCCTGTTCAAAAGCGTTCATTGCACCATGCAGGACATGAATCAGCAATGATCTTAGAAAAGCTATTTTTCACTAGACATCAATCAGAAAAGGATTACAACACAATTTCTAGACTAGAATGTCAATATTTCATATTCACAAGTGTAAAAATATTCAAGACAACTACCAACATAGCCTTTGATGATGTAATTCTTTTATGAAATCTCTGGAAGACACTTTATTAACAGTTATTTGATCATGTACTATACCATCAGGCTTTGTACACGACAGGCATGGGAACCTATTTAGTCAGTTACACATTAACATTCAGCTTGCACTGACAGCCTACAACAGTATATTCATGTTGTTCCAAGCTGATCTTAAAGTTATTCTAGAGCTCTGGAGGCCCCCTTAACATTACATCACACACACATAACTGTTTCTTCCAACTTTAGTTACTTAACGAGAAGCAAAGGGAGGGAGCAGTGAATAAACCAAAAAAAAAAAAATGCTTTCCTCTGTGCTTTCTGGAAATTTGAACTAAAAGTATAGTTTGCAATACACTCCTGAACAAAATCTATAGACCAGAAGAAAAATTACACATTTTCAAATTGTGGGACGGTTGATTGTAACCAGGTTGTTTAAAATGTCAACAAACAAACAAACAGGAACAAGAAACAAAAAAATAGAAAGGAGGCACTGGATTTAAACTCAAGCAGGCTGTTCATCAGTTGACCAAAAGGTTCAAAGTGCTCATGACACGATTTTGACATTCTTGCATACCCTTAAAAAGTCTAAATCAGAAATGTCTGTAAGGACTCAGTAGTGAGTAGGCCCAGCTTTCTTGTTAATTACTCTAAAGCTTTGTTTATTCACACTTGATGCGATTGTTTCCAGAAGGCTCGCGGGAGCATTGTTCTGTGTTGTGAAGATGGCTTTAAGAAGGCCGTCCACAGTCTGGAACTGATGTCCATTATTATAAACTTCCTTTGAATAAATCCCCAGACACATGCAGGACTGTCCAAGAGAGTGATGTTACTCGCCTGGAAGAAGTCCCTTGTCAGGTGGGCACTGAGAACTGCAGTGTTGTCTTGATGAAAGACCCAGTCATTAGCGTACAGATGAGTCAGAGGCATGCCCACTACAACATTTCCACGTAGCCAGCAGCCGTTTGACAATCCTGCACCACCTCATAATCCGATGCTTCACTGAAGGAAAAAGAAACCCAGGTCACCCTTCCTCACTGTGCCGTGTAAAAACATCTCCAGTGGGATCTTTATTGTTAGAAGCCCTGAGGACCACCCAGGTTACAGTTTTTCTCATGAGAAAGTAACATTTTCTTTCCCCTTTCAATGTCCCATGTTTGGTGTCAAAACGTGTAAGTTTGTGCCAGAGAAGGAAACATGGCCTCAGTCAGCATCAGTAAGGGTCTTAATTTGGATCGATTATCCACCTGTGTCTTAATGGACAGCCACTGGGATTCTCTGGCTCAGTGCTGGTGACATTTCTTAGTGGCTAAACATTGACTTTGTTGTCCCATAACCCTAAGGACCTTTTAAGAAACTGGAAATAACTGTCTTACTGTCCATCCAACCTCAGTAGTGAGGGCTTGTTGTGAGAGGCTTTGTTTGTGCAGCTCAACAATCCTGCCACATTCAAAGTTGGAAAGCCTTCTTCCTCTGCCATCAGGAGACCATATGAGGGTGAATGAAAGGAAGCCAGATTTTTGCACAGATTTTGACTTTTTAAGGCTATGTTCTTCAGCTTTTCATGATCTGATGAACAGTCTGAGTTTAAATGCAGTTTTCAATTAATTGCCTCCTCTGTTTTTGTCTGTTGTTTCAGTTTCTTCTTTTTGAAGTTCTACTTACAACTGGTTACAATCCGCCAGCACAAAATGCAAATACTTGTAATTTAATAATCCTCCCACGCTTTAGAAACTCACAGCAGCAGGTCAATTTCCATGGTACGACGACACTCGAACATGTCAGTTACATGTCCAGCGTACACTATCTGTAGCTATAAGCACGGCAAGCCCTCACTCCTGCCACCTGGTTTGCAGTATAGTCTGATATCTGTACAGAAAGGGGAAGGCTGGATTATGTTTCCATCATTATGTCCAAACTTGTACATTTTATTTTCTAGTGATCATAAGATCACTAGAAAATAAAATGTTCCTCATGAGGATCAAGGAAAAGAACAGTTTCCACATCTTCCTGATACTTCAGGTCTCCTCTTCAGCTCATCTGGATTGGGGACTAGGCACAACTAGGTCTTTGTATAGATCAGTTACTTCCACTTTGCATGATTAATCATCATAGAAATGTTGATACAAGGAAGAACATTATCATCCAAATTAGCACAGGAATCTTCTCAAGAAGATTAAAAGAAACACCATTTGACCAGAGGTACTAGAATATCTCATCTCCTCTGGCAGAGAAAAAGGACAATAACGTTTGAAACGTACTAATAACGATAAAAATGAATAAACTACTAACTACACTATAGAGTTATTTTGCAAAATCACAGAAAAACCTTCAGAACTGAACAAAAAGTCAAACTGATTGTTCAATAACCTGGACAGACCTGCACTGTGTTATCCAGCTGATTGCATCACTAACGCATGTTTGAATTCTTGTGCGCTCAGTGACGTAATTTGTTGTCAGAGGGCGGTTTAAGATAAGAAAGAACCTGGATAAAAAGAGGAAAATTGTTTCTGCCTCTTCAATCCCGTTTACTGTATCCGTCTCTGACGCAACTCTTCCAGCTACTTGCTCTGAGGCCTGTGAAAGGCACATGGAAACAAGTCTTGTTTTCTTACAGACTCAAATCTAGCAAGCTTGTTGTCAGACAAAACACATCTGATACCACTATTTACATGCACAGGCTCAGTCTTCACAGGAAGATGAGATCAAGACAAAGAAAGAAGCTGTGAAAAAAATATGTTTCTGCTATAGGTTTTGAAAAGTTTTTAAAACCTAAAAAGTCACATGATGTGTCAAATAAATAAATGAAGATGCAGGGCTGTAGCAAAAATACTACCTTGGTGTTGTATTGCATACAAATTAATGAAAGCAGGGTTTTGGGAGAAATTAGCGTGGAAAACGCTGATATAGGGGTGGGACTCGATTACAAAAAAATAATCTAATTAATTTGAGGCTTTGCAATTAATTAATCTCGATTAATTGCATTTCAGTCGCATAATATTTTATATTTGCCCCAAAAATCCTAATCCAAAGCCAGTCATTTGAGATTTTGCATGTGTGTGTCTGTGTTCATGTGTAAGAGACAGAACATGAGACAGATAAAACAAATACAATCCCCAAGTCAACAATAAACAGATATAGCTAATAAAACAAAATACAAAAGTAAAACAGCATTATTTAATGAACCTTTTAGTCTTAGCTGATCAGGATTATGATGCATCACTAGTTTCCACAGGTCTAGCTGCACATAGCTGCCAACAACCTGAATGAACGTGGGACGACGTTTCACAGACCTGTGATAAGTAGCCTTCAAGCAGGCCGCTGCAAAGTTAAAGCAGGCGGCCCATGTACAGAGGCTCAGTCCTCATGCAGCGGTCGCGGGTTCGACCCCCCGCCCCCTGACCCTTTGCTGTGTGTCACCCCCATTCTCTCTGCCCCACATTCCTGTCTCTCCTGACTGTCAATAAAGCCCACTACTGCCAAAAAAGCAGTAGCCATCTAGCATCAGTGCTGCTCAGCTATAATGCATCAAACTGCCAATCAGAGGAGAGCCCTTCTAGCCAATTAGAGGCAAAGAGGGCGCCCTACCATCCTGTAATTCGCCACCCAGGGAAGCCATCTTTGATTATGGTGAGGATTGTCCAACTTTCTGACTTGGAATTTCAACTTCACGGGGCGCTCCAGTTGAAATTTCGCACTCCGAAATCCCGACTTCCCTCTACAAATGGATGCAGCACAACAGTTCTCATGCTTTGCATTTAGATGGTACTGTAGGGCTGAAGTGCTTTGGTGGTTTGCAAACTCTATTGCAAAAAATTGCACAGAACCACCCTTTTATCAAAGCGTCCATCACTTAGTTTTTTTTTTAATTAAATTTGCCTTTCATCATTCCTAGCCACACGCTTTCACCCGATTCCTCCTGTAATCAGTTCACCAGGACTGGAGCACTGAAGTCCATATCAAGGGTGTGATTCATCAAAACAACCTTTGACAAATTTGTGCCTTTCTAAGAAATTTCCACCACCTTACAGGGCCCTGTATCACATCATTTATTGTGCAGAAGATACACTATCGTCATATGACCATTGATTTTTCTTTTTCTCTAGGATGTCTGGTATAAATCAATACAAGTTTTACAGTCCTTGAAAACAATATTCATCCAGGATTATTGAGGGATGTGGAAGTAGAACAGCAAATTATCTACATCACACAACTAATCAAAACACGAAGCCACAGCTATGGCTGAATTAGAGAACATGTTTGCAATGAGAAACTGAAGTCAGATAAAAACAGCACCTCAACACTGTCCATCAGGCATTCAACATATCTGTTTATAGATTAGGCTCCCAGCCTGTGAACTTTCTCAGCAGACACTGTGGAGACTCTGAGTGTCCAAGTGGTGGGACAGAAAGCAGGCTTTCCACAGATCATGTGCTGTTAGCTGGCAAACCAGCTGGCCCCTTATTTAGCTTCTTGAGAAGTGGCTGAAACCCTCTCCTCCTCATATGGCTGATGAAAACCTACTTTAAAAGACTTCTTATTACTTTTATGGGTCCTGCTTAAAAACGTTATTAAGAAATCTGCTTGACTGAATATATAAAAATCCAAAGGGAATAAGGGAAAAAAACTTATTGTAAACTAAATCTGTAATAAGTGACTAATGTTTACTTAAATTATAGATTGATGCCTGATTTGTGCTGCTAATGATCGAAATAGTGGTTAAACAGGTGCAATAAGAACCTCATGTCACTTCACATTAAATGCAAAAGATGAGCCTGAGATAATCCGCCTTGTGGAAACCCAGGGGACTTCAGACTATTTTAATGAGTGAAAGTGGATTTTAGTTGGTGGGGTTAGACCAATCTGGTGTAGATGTGAAGTTGTTTTTTTGTTTTTTTTAACAGCCATCAAGCCTTCCTCTCGTTTCCGTCAGGCTGATCATCACAGTGGTCGGAAAACTACAGTATACATCTCACTAACAAACCCCTGGTTCATCTACAGCTGAACTATATACGAGTTTAATTAGACAAGCGAAACATATTTTTCGTGGTATGGAAAGGATAAAGTGAAATGGACCGAGTAGCCGTTATTTAACGGTTAAAGATGCCACTTTCAAAACCGTAGCGGCAACCTTCAACCTCCACCTGCTGCAGTTCAACTTGTGGTCCCAAAACTGTAAAGTATGAAACATTCACAAACTCGCATAAACAATTCTTACCTTTTCGGTGACACAAATAATCCCGGAAGAGTTTTTTTTTTTTTTAAATGACTGGGTTTTTCTCCCTGCCGACCAGCCAGAGACCCGGTAAAGACAGAACTCTCTCAGCGACGCTTCGACTGTGAATGAGCCGTAACGCTGTTAAAAGCCGCGTCGCACAGAATCACAGCATGTGAATGGAATAAACAGAGATTCAAAAATAAACGATAATAACAATAACCTCACTGGACAGACACGCACTGCAATGAAAAAATCAAAGTCCCGTGCGTGCTCCGCACTCTTGACCATAGTTTTTACTTTTCTTTGTAGAAGTGTGTGAACCGCTTGTCGCACACAATCAAAGTAGGAAAGAATAAGGTGGTGCATCCGGTTTGACTGATTTCAGATTAAAGTGCTTCAACGTTACCTTTCACATGACTACAAAGATCTTTGATCAAAATCGAATTCCTCTTCTGGAATAAAAACTTTACTTTGCAAACTATCACCTGTCTTTAATTTGACTTGTGTTTGGCATATGTTCTTCTTCTTTCTTTCGGCTGTTCCCTCCGAGGTCACCACAGTGAATCATCTGCCTCCATCTCACCCTGTCTTCCACATCCTTTTCTCTCACAGGTTTAATTCCACGTTCTTTTTGATTACATCCATATAGCTCCTCTTTGGGTTTCCTCTAGATCTCCTACCTTCAGCATTTTGCTCAATTGCACCTCGGATGTGCTTAGAAAGTGAACAACTACATCTTCTCTGTAGTTGTCCAAACTATCTCAGTCAGGCCTCACTGACTTTCTCTCCAAAACAAGATGTACTGTCCCCCTCATACTCCTTCCTGATTCCATCCATCCTCGCCACTCTGAAAGAAAAACATCTGAGCACCTTAAAGCACCCCAATGAGGGACGAAGAAAACATTTTGACCTCTCGTACCTCCAACTCTGCCTCCTGTTTTTTCCTCAGTGCTGCCATCTCTAAACCATACAACATTGCAGGTGCTACTCTTGGACATCTTTCCTTTCATTCTTGTTGATTCTCTTTAAATACACCTGTCACCTTTCTCTACCTGGTCCAACTTGTTTGCATCGACAGTGTTGCCAGATTGGGCACTTAATCGGGCTTCTTCTGAACAAGTTGCGCTGGAAAATATAACATTCGGAGGTTGATAAAATTTGGGCTGCTTTTAAAAGCTTTTTTTCTGCTTTTTAGAAAATATTAAAAAGAAATTATTAAAAAATAGGTTTTCAAAAAGTAGTAATGTATACATTTCAATAAACTGCTGTGTTTTTGCTCAGATTATTTTGAAAATTTGAGAGAATCTAAACTTGATTGCACTCTTTGTTGGGACCCTGATTGTGTTCTCTTTTTTCTTTGGCTGCTTAATGCTGTTATGAAGCTTCATGTGCTTGTGATCTTTATTACACATGTAAGTAGTTTTATAGTTTTAACATGAGTCTCTAAAAGAGCTGGGATTTGGGCTGTTTTTTACTAGATGTCAGTCAGATCTGGCAACCTGCTTGCACACACTTCTTCACCTCTTTTCCACACTCTCTCTTGTTCTGGGTTGTTTACCCGAAATATAATTGGATCCTTGAAAAGAATAATTGTCACCAGCAAAAGAGCTCTGCTGACACAGACTTTTATTTTGTTGAATAAATGCTTTACAGGACATGGTAGTCTTTGCATCTTTATGCAACTTTACCTGAAAGTAGGTTTTAAATTTTAAGGTGCATTTAATGCACTCTATGTAAGCAGAAAGTCGAGTTTCAAACTGAAGTTGTTCTTACTCTTATTTTATGTTTGTTTGGCGTTAAATTTGTTTGAAAATAGATATTAGAATTTTGTGAAGTAAAACAATATTACTGAAGAAGATGTAAGTTGTGAAATATAAACAAGGCAAAATCTGACCTAAACAAAACTTTAACATGCAATGCAATAATATAAAACATAAAATGTTTTAACAAACATCTATCTTTTACTTCTCATCCTGTTGGGTAATTTAATCTGCAATAATGAGTCCTATTCTAAGAGATTCCAGAGGTTTGGGCATCTGGAAATGCAGCATGGTCCTCAAAATCAGCAATGACATGTTTATTGGTGGAAACCACCTGGAAGATCGTGAGGATCTAACTGGTGACTGGAACCTCTCCAGTCACAAAAATCAACAACAGAGATACAGTTTATTATTAAAATGAATAAAAGTGAACACAAAACAAAAATTAAAACACCATAAAACAAACAGGAGAAGATTGGCTGACGCATATGTTGATGGGTCAAAAGTTGAAAATTTCTCAACTTCTTGATGGAAGTCATGGATGATGACGGATGATGTCACCTCTGGTCTATGGAGGCAGATGCAGACAACACATGGAATGTGTACGTATGAATGCACCAAAACTTAAATCATATTATAGCACCACCTCGAGGCCTGTTAAGGGAATTATTAATGTCATATATGGTTGGAAGTCTCTAAATCTCTCCATTCATGTGTTCATATAATATGATGGAGTTGATATGATGATATTTATCTGAACACTGGTTTAGGTTAGATATTTGTTCTTGTACTGCTGGATCTTAGTTCAGCCTTTATATTTGTGGACCATAAAGTTCTTCTTGACAGACTGGAAATTTGGGTGGGGTTATAGGTTCCAGTTCTCAGTTGGTTCAGATCTTATCATGAATGCCAGAGCTTTGCTGCTTCCATTGATGAGAATAAATCTGAGCTCATTCCCATGACCTGTGGAGTACCTCAAGGGTCAATTCTTGGACCACTGTTATTCAGCCTTTCTATATTTCCCATAGGTCAGATCATATGTAACAGCAATGCTACATATCCCAGCTATGCAGATGGCACTCATGTTTACCTGAATGTGTCATCGTGACCAGAAACATCAAACTGCTGCTGAAACATCCAGAAGATGGTTATTTGTTGTGTTGACCAGCTAGTAGGCTAACAATGTTGAAGGAAAACTAACCAGTAAGCTGAATGAAAGGACACCGCTATATCAACTTGATATAATGGCTACCAGAGGACCCGGCAGTCCGCTCTTCTGATAGCTGTTATATCGACTGAATGTTGTGGTGGCTAAACTCAAAAACACCAGCTTGAGTTGGCTCGTTTGTCCACGATACATCATTGCTGTCCACAGCCACACAAATGCAGTCATACCAGATTCACCCACTCCCCACCCCCCAAGCTTTATTTCTGAAACTTGTGTCTCTGTGTGACCACAAACACCGCTATTACTGTTTTTTACTCTATTTTCCTGTATTGCGAGAGATGAATATGAGGCGCTATCGACCCACCTCCTATGATTTCAATAGATAGAGCTTTCTGCTTAGCTGCAACCTGAATGGCTGACACATGCCTAGATGTGTCAAAAATTGAGCTGTTTTGCAGGATGACATGGACCTACCGTGATGCACGCAGGTCTACAGCACATCAGCGACGGACAACCTGGCTCTCATTCAAGTCTAAGGAGGTGGACGCAGCCACCACATGCAACCTGTATGTGTGAATGTAGCCGTACGTGTTGGATGCAACATCTGTAGCTTACAGTGCTGTAAAGCTGGAATTTCACAACTAACTCTTCTTCACTGGTCTCTGTCCTAACCCTCCCTGGTCGTCATCCTCACCCTCCTGACTGTCAATTACTGTAATCAATTTATCAAATGTTACAAGAAATTCATATATGGTATTCATAGTATTATGTTCTTGCCTAATTTGCATAAGTGAACAGACTTTTGTGCATGTGATAACTTATGAAATGATGCAAACGTATTTTGGAGAGAACAACCATTAGACTGAGAATCAATAATCAGTTTCAATCAACAAGATCTATTCACTTGGAAATTGTGCTTAATGTAGGCTAACTGTAGGCTACCTGTACTTAATCATTTGCAAAGATGTACTGACACATATACAAAAGTATTTGAATGAGAAATTCAATTCTGTTGTGGACAATTGCCAAGTGGTTTGGAGGTTTGTCCGTATTATTTTGAGAATGTAATTTATGTTTCAAGAAATGAGCGAAACCAGTGGAGAAAAACTGTAAGACATACAACACATGCAACCACCCCCCCCCCCCAAAAAAACAAACAAACAAAAAAACTAACAAAAACAATTCAGTTGTTGTAGTTTCAATATCTGTGTTGCAAAATCTTCAACATTTCAGTTCAAGTGATTGTCGAATAAATTCTTTTGATATATTACAGAGAGATGCTTAAAATGAACTTCTCAGAAATCAGGTTTTTAACATTCTTGGTTCAGATTTTCTTCTATTTTCTACATTTCAGTGGCAAATAGTTGAGATATTGCACATGGGTTTGACTGACATCAACAAGTTTTCTTAAAGGATTTAAAAACTTCAGTTTTCACCATCAGTGTGAAATGGCCTCTGCTGGCCTTATCACCAAATTACACATATAAATATATAAAGAAATAAATTTAGAAATTCCTAAGCTAATGCTTAAACGAATAGTCAAATATATATGAAGAAACGCAAAAAGTAACATTATTTATTCATTTCTACATTTATATAGCAGTTATGAGACTACGTATCCCAGCATTCCCCCTTTCCTCAGTTTGGCGCTGAGCGTTCGCCACCCGCCTGTCTGTTGTTTTCAGTCCTGTATCCTAGCAACGCAGGAATATGCCATTTGAGAGGGATTTCGTGAAGACTGTTAAAACGACTGCAATTGAAAAAGCACTTTGCTCGCATTACTAATGGATGCAGACATTTTTTCAAAAGAAGTAGGTTTTTGTTTATAGAAACGTTATGGCTATGACTAACAGAAGTAGCTTTCATTTGTTGTGAAGAATTCCAAGCTTCCCTTTCTCTACCGGTCTAACGTGGGCCATCAGTAGTCAAACAGTGGGTCGTTGACAAGAGGTAGGTTCCAGCAGGACTACTTTGAGATAATGGCTGTAATGTCAACAAAACCTTATACAGTTTAGATTATGAACATTTACATTCATTTTAATATAGTGAAGTCAACAGCTGTCCTGAAAGCAGATCAGTTATCCGCGAGTCTGAGTCGTCCACGGTGCCAGACGTTGAGCACATATCAACTAACCATTAGTGCCCAAATTGAAAAAGTTTGTCGGTTTGCTGTTCGCCACTCAAACGTACATGATCTATTTATAAACACATTCTTTTAAGACACCCTTTAGAGTGTTTTTTCAGCTCTTTGAACCTCAATATAACAGTTACCCAGCCTAATTAAGCCGTTGTGAAACAGGTGTTCTACACCTAATTATGAGTCACGTCTCAGCTGCTGCATTTACGAGACCTTTGATTCCCACGCTGTTGAAACTTGTAAACATATGCGACGTTTAAATTAATCAAATGTTAAATTAACTGGACAAAGTGTAGATATACAGCGAATTATATATAATTTTCTTTGTGTTGTGTCTTCTCTACATACTTTTTTTTTCTTAGCAGTGTCAAACCCTGTTAAATATAGTGGTGAAAATATCATGAATTAAATAAAATGTGAAATTATATGTTGCTTGTGGTAGAATAGTTAATGTTTTTAGTGATCAGTTCACACAACGTTTATGATACAGCTAATGCCTCTACCTTTTTTTTTCTTTTTTTCTTTTTAATTTCCTCAGGTGATGGAGAACTTCATCCTGTATGAGGAGCTTGGGGCAGGCAGTAGGTGTGTTGTCTATAAAGGAAGAATAAAGGGCAGTCTCAACTATGTAGCCATCACCTGCACTGACAAAAGCAATAAATTTGAGATTACTAACCATGTAAGTTTACTTGTTTTAAAATATAACACGTAGTGCTGTTGGATTTTAATTATTTTTAAATGCAAGATAAAAAAAAGATTTTAGCCTGATGAAGATGCCTGAATCATTACGTAAGACACTTTGGTTTAAATGTCATTAAAGGTTACATTACCTCAAAAAAACAAAACCATAAAGAAAAATAATTGTCAGCAATTGCTGTTTGTATGTTTGTAGGGTGGACTTTGTACTTTCTGTAAAGAAGCCTGTGTGATGTGTGGTTTCTATCCTGCTAGGTACGACTCAGCCATGATTTAGATCATCCAAATATAGTACGCTTCTATGAATGGTATGAAACAAGTAATCACCTCTGGCTGGTAGTGGAACTCTGCACAGGTGAATTATTATTTCTTTTGATTGTCATGAGCAGTCATGTAACGTTATAGATGGTAACATTTTTGCTGGTATTAAGCCATTGAAAGTAATGGAATGACAGACATATCTTACTAACTTGAAACTGAAAGAATTTTACAAATACTGAAAATAATTAGAATTATTTTTGTTATTTTCACGCCATTGCTCTGATTATGTTTTTTGGACTTTCCTACTTTTTCTTTTTCCTTCCCAAATCATCTTGTCAGGTGGCTCCCTTGAATCTGTAATTGCTCATGATGGACATCTCCCAGAAGATGAGGTGAGAATGTTTGGATGGCACTTGCTCAAAGGACTGAAGCACATTCATGAATCAGGAATCATTCTGTCTGACCTGAACCCCACTAAGGTTTGTTTGTTCATTCATATGAATCCATGATTGCATTGATAACAGTAATACAAACGTTAAAGCATGGCCATGTTAATTCTTGTTGTTTTCCCTTTAGATTTTTCTTGATGGTAGTGGCATTTTGAAGTTTGGTAAGTTCTGCTTGTCCAAGGCTGAGGGAGAGACTCTAGAGGATGTACTTGCCTTGATCTCTACATCCAATGAGTCAGGGAAAGAAGACGACAGGAATGACTTGGACAACATTAGGAAAAGATTCCAAGGTCAGCTGACCATTTTCTGTTATCATGGTTTGACTTGTTAATTGGCTGAGATAAGCCCTCCAGGATTTTTTTTTTTTTTTTGTGGTTTGATGTGAAGTACATCCTGAGTAGGGGCTACACTAGTACTACTTAATATGAAGTGTATGGGGGCAGAACTTCCGGCGCTTTGCAGACCTTTGCCTTTCTGTGCTAGTGGTTTCCTCCTCTTGTTCCAGGCAAAGTAGGATCACCACTCTCCTAGCTGAAATGGCAGGAATATAGCTTTGAATTACTTGTGAGGTTCAGCACGTCGACATTGTTCCCTGTTTTGTCTTTGCCCTCATGATAAAGTGCCTTCTGAGTCAGTGGTGTTTTTTTTTGTTTTGTTTTCTAAAACCGGACGTTTTTGTATCTTCCAAAAATCCCAAATGCAGGGGTAATGATCTGTTTCGACTGGTGCTGCCACATAGAGCAGGGCAGGGTAACTCCAGGCCTCGAGGGCCACTGTCCTGCATGTCTTGCATGTTTCCCTGCCACAACACACCGGATTCAAATTAATTGGATCACCATCAGCTGGTCATACAAGCCTGCACAAGTCTGTTAACGACATTCATTTGAATCAGGTGTGTTGTGGCAGGGAAACTTGCAAGACATGCAGGACAGTGGCCCTCGAGGCCTGGAGTTGCCCTGCTCTGACATAGAGGATACATTTTTTGCACTACTTGGGTAGCCCCTATTCCCAAAAGATTTGGATTCTGTGTAAAAAGTGAATAAAAATGGAATGCAAAGATTTGCAAATCTCAAAACCAATATTTTATCCCCAGTAGAACATCAAGGACATATCAGATGTTGAAAGTGAGACATTTTTCCATTTCATGGAAAATATATGTTCATTTTAACTTTGATGGCAACAACACTTCTTAAAAAATTTGAAACAAGGTGATGTTTGCCATTGTGTGCATCCCCTCTTCTTTTAACAAATGTCCGTAAACATCTGGGAAGTCAGGCGACCAGTTGCTGGACATCTAGTAGAAATGTCATCCCATTTTTGTTTGATGCAGGATTCTAGCTGCTCAACAGTTGTGGGCCTTTGTTACCGGATTTTTCATTTGATGATGCACCAAATGTTTTCTATTGGTGAAAGGTCTGGACTCCTCTACAAAATCATACAGTTGTGATGGCTGCAGAATGTGGTTTAACATTGTCTTGCTGAAATATGCAAGGCCTTCCCTGAAGGAGATGTTGCTCATAAACCTCCATTTACTCTACAACAGGGGTAGGGAACCCTGGTCCTGGAGAGCCGTGGTCCTGGAGAGCCGTAGTCCTACATGTTTTAGGTGTATCCCTG
>JBAMYA010000006.1:991504-1008519 GCA_037176975.1 Arrhamphus sclerolepis
AAATATTTATCTTTAAATTATTTGATTTCATGTTTTTACTTTTTAATTAGTTCACTCCAGTGTTTTTCCTCATGGGGGTCTTCCACACCAGGGACTATGCTTACTCAGCTTGTGGGGTCGTTGCTGTGGTCGGGGTCACTGGGGGGTCCTGCGCTGCAGCCTTTACTGTGGTGTCGATGCCGGCTGGCCCTGATGGCTGGCCCTGATCTGGGTGGTTTTCCCATGGTGACGCCCTCATTGGTCGTTGGTGGTGTGGCTCCTGGTGTGGACAGATCCCCAAGATGTCGTTCCTCACCTCAGCAACAAGCCAGATGTTTTTGTTTTTGTTGATGTTTCCTGTTTTTGTTTTTATGTCTGTGATGTCTATGTGTATGTGTGCTGTGTGGGTATGATTTTGTGAGTTTTTATATGTTATTTGTTGATTTTATATGTTATTGTTGATTTTATTATGCAAAGCACTTTGCACTACAATTAGTATGAAAAGTGTTATATAAATAAAGATTGATTTGATTTGATTTGCAATGGTTTAGTCCGCCTTCACCAGACTGTCTTAACTAGGCTCCTTCATTAATGCTGAAGCAGCAGCAGCAACCTGTTGCCTACTGATGATGCTCAAGAAAACAAAGTTGGGTTTTCAGAAAAGGAAACAGAAGCAGGAGAGATAGAGAAAAAAAAGAAATGAGGGAAAGCAACTGCTGACCCACTTCTTTACCCAGAAAGGTGAGCCCAAATGTAAAGGAAATAGCCTCCATTAAATGAACTCCTGTGGGTATAAAACGCTTCAATAGCACTGCGATTGTCAGCGCTAAAAACTGCAGGACAAAACATTGGAAATAACGTGATGCCTCGTCTGTAATCTGAAGTAAATATTTTTGTTTGTATATCCTACCACATCATTGCAATGGTATACTAAATCAAAAAATTTGAATCTTGAGACAAGGTGAGCTTATGAAAGCACATAATTTTAGTAATTTATATTGTAATGTGTTTAGCAACGCTAAAGTCATGCTCTGTGTTTTACGAGAGCCTATGTTTGGCCTTAACCCCATGAAAATAAGAGACTAAAGACAATTCCATCCAAAGCCAGACTTCTTTGTCACATCCATAAGAAAAATAAAATGCCACATAGTTTTTATGATGCTGATAATTAGATGAAATTTGAAGAAGTTTTGCACAAAATATTTAAATATTAAACATGTTCTGTCTCTTAACTGAAAGACAGTTGCAAGAAAACTGGACTTTAAGGACCTCATCAATGATTTTCTGTCCAAGAACGACTGGGGTATAAATTTCAGTGTTTAGCACTTAAAATTCTTTTTCTTTTCTTTTTGCCCCTTTTTAATAATAAAAAAAGGCTAGTGAATCAAGTTTCATTTATCTTTCATAATGAAGCATTTTGTTAATGTGGAAATCTGAAATGGCATCTTTTTTTATGTAATAAAAAGCTATTGTCTTCAGCCAAATGCAAAGGTGCTCAATTTTCGTGTAGGCCTATGACACATAGGCTACCTTTGGTGGTATTTACTGTTGTATCTTTTAATCATTCTGCAAATAAAACAAAAATTCAGTGAAGTCTTGTGTGATTAGGCTATTTTTGTTGTACATTTAAGAGTTGTTAGATTAATGTGTGGTTAGTTAACTGGACTAGTAAGCTGTTATTGTTGGGAACCTTCAGCGAGGCGGGGGTCCACTACATGTAACAGACTCCTACAAAGCCCCGCCCCAGGCTGTAGTCCTGCAATGTTTTGTTTCATATAATCACAGTAGTTTTTACAAATCCTTATTTATGTGTACCCCCCTCACATTTCTGATTACCCCGTCGTATATGCCTGAATAGAACGGCCCTGATTTAAAATAAGCTTGAGTCTGGATGAAGCTTGGATGAAGCTTGAGTCGCTTCACACCTGAAGAAGGATTCACCTTCAAAGATCATCGTAGGCGGCATGCAGTTCCTCCACCAGGAAGCAAATGATATGTGTGAGCGGATCCATGTGCGCCTCATTAGTGTGAGTCCGAGTCTCTGGCATAATTATAGAATCTATTATCTGAGTGAGTCCATCAGGGTTTCATGGCCATGCAGAAGGAGCTCAAATAAAAGAGTTGCAGCAGATTATAAAAGCGCTTTCAGAGAGATTTTAACTCTTCAGATGCAGATCAGTGATGAATAATGGATGAGAGCAGCACGGACGAGGATAAAAGAGTGTTTCTGCTGCTTCCTCTCACAGATGTTAATAACACAGAGCTCATTAACATCTGCAGCATCTCCTGGTCATCTCAGCAGGACAATTACGCGATCTGAGAGGACACGGCAAGCAGAGGTCACGCCATCATGTCTGTGCACAAACTTATCCATTCAAACTAGTCAACATGAGAGTGTTTAGGAGATGTAAAAAGAGCACTCTTCTTCTAAGTTTGTTGCCAGGAATTTTATCTTTTAACAATCTCACATGTAATTTCTCTGAGCATTGGTCTGACCTTGGAGTAAATTTGTAAAATGTACATAACTCCTAAAAAAACAAAAACAACAAAGACAAAAGTCTTGAATGTTTTTCTCTAGTGGACAATATTTCTCAGTGTTTAGAAAAGGTTTCATTGCCCTGTTCAGAAGGTGCTGCAGTGGTTTTAGGTTAGACCAAAGACCACTGTTCATTTTATTTTATTCATTTTACCTTACTTTCCTTTTTTTTTTGTTTAATTGTATGTAATTAAATAACAAAGTATTGTATTTTTTTTTAAATATTTTATATTTGCCGATTTTCTTTTTAGATGATTGTTTTTAATTGGATTTATGAAAATGTAAGTAATTTTCTTTTTCTTTTTACTTTTTTCATGGTATTTTATTTTACTTGGGTTCATTGATTAAATTAATAATGTAATTAATTTTTTTTCCTTTTCCATTTACTTATTCCCTTTTTTAAAATTAAAATTTTACTCTATAAAAACTTTTTTTTGATGTTTTCCATTTCTTTATTTTATTTTATTTTAAATGTTTTCATTTTCATTTTATATATTTATTTATATAGTTTTAGTGTATTTTATATTTTTGTTTATTAATTTAATTATTGAATCAATTAATTGTATTTTTAAATTTTCTATATTCTATCATTTTATTTTCACTCTATACATTTGTTTTTATATTTTCAAGTGTTTTTTACTCTTTGATTGATTAATTATGTAAGAAAATTATTTTTATTTTCTATTTTACATTTAATTATCATTTTTATGTCTACTTATTTTTTTAATCTATTTATTTTATTTTATCATTTTTTTACATTTTTAAATTCTATTTCATTTTACTTTGTAAAATTTTTACATTTTACAATTACAAATGTTTTAATTTTCATTTTTATATCTCTTTATTTTGTTTTTATTGCATTTTATATTTATGTTGATTTAATTTAGTTAATCAATCTCTTTAATTATTGAATTAATTAATTAAATGATTTCTATTTTTTGTTCTATCATCCGTTCAGGTGATCTGCATCACAGGAGGATGAAAAGTGATGGAGAAAAGAAAAGAGGACGGCTTCTACACCACTACTGACTGTCAGCCAATCACAGCACAACAGCAGTGACAGAGAGGCGGGGGAGGGAGCAGAGGGGGAGGGAGGAGGAAGATCCGTAAATAGACGAGAAGAAAAGTTTGTCAGATGAAACCAGAGGAGATGAGGAGGAGGAGCTGAGAAACTAAACAGACACAGGGACAGAAGAGACAAGATGAGAAGAGAAGAAAAGGAGGAGGGAAAGGAACCACAGATCTGAAAACATCTGAGATGAAGCTGTAGAAAGACGAGGAGGAGGAGAAGGAGAACCAGCAGGGGTGGAGATGTTACGCTGAACTGACTTCTAGACTGCAGGTTTGAATCTTTCCTCTTCTTTCTGCTCAAAGTTTCTCCCAAATCCACCTGAACTTTCACTAACTGAAGAACATCTTTGATGGAGAAGCATGATGCTGTTTGTTCCTTTCAGCTGCAGGTTTTATCATCCACGCACCTTTAAATCTAGTTAATCTCGCATTAGATTTCATCAGAGGTCGATGTTGCTGCACGTGAACATGATTCAGAATGCAGATGTGGTGATGCAGGAGCTCATTCAGATCAAAACTTCTCAGTGTCACATAAAAGCATTTTCATCATCGTTCAGCAGGAGGTTCTCTCTGTGTGTGTGTGTGTGTGTGTGTGTGTGTGTGCGTGTGTGTGGTGGTGGTGGGGTAACCTTGTAAATCACCATGGTAACATATCGTGAATTTCTAACTGGTTTTTCAGCAGTTTATGGTGGTTAGCATCAGCCAACATCTGTACAAGTAGCCAGGACAGATGTGTCCAGATTTCCTTCCGTGAATCGGATCTGGCACACCGACCGGTCAGAGCATCCTAAACCCTGGATCAACATATTACTACTAGAAAACCAACACCAATCGTCCACCGGTGTTCGTACTCCAGAGCGTGACATCTTGAATGTCCTTTCACCATCCTTTCTGACGTCCAGAGGAAGCTCTTTCTGTGTCTGTTCAGTTCCCGAAACCTGGAAATCAAAAGTCGAGAGTGCAGAAGAACCAGATCGTCTTACCCGGATCTCATTTGGACCAACCGCATAAATAAACCCATGATCTATCTACAATGGCGGCACGACCTTCTTGGTAGGGAACAAGTGGCAACCATCCCACTTCCAGGGTGAAGCTCATCCAGAAAGTACATTATGTGGCAGTTCCTCTACTGACCACTAGGTGCTGGCTCCAAAACAGAATAAATCCCCACTGACCCACTGACTCCAACTTTGCAGCAGAATTAAATGTATTTACAGCCTGGAACAAAAATCAGTTTTGGTCTCTATAGATAGGTGTTACATCCATGACCATTGTACAGGGGTGAATTTTCATATTCCACATCAGATAAATTTAAATTAAGCAATAAAGCTGACCAATCAGATACCAGGATGTCATTTGATGTTCCCCTTCCTGCAATCAGGGACGGGATCCAAAAGCACCTGGAAGCATGGGTTGAACCCATGAAAGATTTGCCAGATCTTCTCTTTCATTTGTTTTTCCTAATTTCTTCTTTTCTTGATAGTATGAAAGTGAGCGATATGATGACAATAAAAGGAACTTGTTTCCAGTGAGAGTTAGACTCTGTCAGGGCTGATCTTTGGTAATGATTCTGTTCATAACTCTTATGGACAGAATTTCTAGGCAGAGCCAAGGAGTGGAGGGTGTCCTGTTTGGTGCCCCTCTACGTTTTGCAGATGATGTGGTTCTCTTGGCTTCATTAAGCTGGGATCTTCTGGTCAGGATACCTCCTGGACGCTTCCTTCAAGAGGTGTTCTGGGCATGTCCAACCGGGAGGAGGCCCAAGGGCAGACCCGGGACATGCTGGAACGATTATATTTCCAGATTGGCATGGAAACGTCTCATTATCCCCCTGGAGGAGGCCTGAGGTAGGGAGGTCTGGACCTCTCTGCTTAGGCTGCTGCCCCCATGACCCGAAAGTGAATAAGTGGAAGTTGATGGATGGATGGATGGGTGGGTACGTGGATGGATGGAAGGATGGATGGATGGATGGATGGATGGATGGAGAGAAAACCTTGACATTTTGAAGTTGGTAACTCACATGGTGCATGTTTACACCTAAGTATTTAGAAAATGAATGAGGTCATTTACCTCTGTTGAAGACTGCAATAGCCCTTGAATGTAGAACAGCAGGTTGACTGAATAAGAGTCAACATGTTGTATTTGGACTCCTTTTGTGTCTCTGGAGGCCAAGTGTAAAGAATTCTTAGAAGCTTTTTCTGCAACTGGTAATGGCGAACAGAATGAAATACCAACAGCTGTTGATACATGAATGATCCTTGCGTTAGCATAGTTTGATGAGATGTTGTTGGATGAGAGCTAGTTTGGTCTGGATGAATCAGTGAAGGGTTAACTGCCTGGCTCTTGATAATGAGGTCTGTGTTTGTAAGTGAGAGTCAACAGTGGAAGGCAATGGGAGCAAAGAGCTGGGTCTTAGTGGTACCGAAAGAAGAGAGTGGACCAAGCCCAGTGTGGTACTCAGTAATAGGCTGAAGTAGCTCAGTGCTGTGACAGGTTCATTGTGTGTATAGTTTGTTGTAAGGTGACTACTGTTACCTGTTGTGTTTCCAGAATGGGATTAGGATATATTCTTCTTTTTTTTTCTTCGAGTTCTGTCTCTAATTGTTGATCTTTCCTTGTGTTGATTAAGATGATGAGTCAAACTCAAGGCCCATGGGCCTAATCTGGCCCACCACTTAATTTTATGTGGCCCTGGAGAGCATGCAAAGACAATCATGTAATTATAACCAGAACATTTCTGAGGAAATGAGGAAGAAGAAGAATAAAGGTTGCCATTTTTGTGAAATGAGATTTTACAAAAAAAGTGTTCTTTTTTAAATTTGTGATTATACAAAATAAAGAAAAAAAACAGTACAAAAGCCTCAATTTTATGATAAAAGTCAAATTCCCTATTTTTTTCATTCATTAATTTTGTCTCATTGAAAGACAGCCAATTTTTTTCTAATGAATGCATTACAGTTGGGATCCTGAGGCAAAGAAATGTTGAATATCCGTCTCACAGATGGCATTTCAGCATGTTTTGTAGTCAGGCAGAGTGAAACAGGTTCATGATCGCCAATTATGACAGGATGGATTTCGTGGCTGGCAATATGAGACACAACAGAGCTGCTGATGAGAAAGAAATCAATGCAGAGAATGATCGGTGGTTCTGTTAATATACATGTATATTGTCTGATGGAGAGTTTTATAACCAGCACCTGTCACTGTCACTGAAATCAAACGAGTATTGCTTTGTTTTGTTTCTCTGTTGTGTGCCAATTTCTGGATTTATTATATGATGAATAAATGTCTGACTGTTGAAGCTGTGACAGAAATACAATGATTCATCCAAGAAGTGTGTTTCAGGCCAATTTAATTTGCCAAATGTAATCAGAATACAGAGTTGATTCATTTTTATTCAGCTCTGGAGTTGTTGATTGTTGGTTCTATGGGTACTTGAAAATGAATTAAAAAATAAAAAATAAATAAAAATCAACTCTTTTGATTCGAATGAAGCACTCATAATGGAACATCAAGTATTCAAACCCAACTGAGCCAAAGAAGCTCTGCAGTCACAGTTAAACAGACTGATACCAGTTGTCGTTGCTATGACAACCAGGAAGGCATATTTTGTTTTGGCTGATATTAAGTAAGTAAGTAATTTGATACAGATTAGATAGTGAGTTTGTGTATTACAGAACATTCAGTCACCGGAGGTTTTGCCAGTCATTGAGGATGTGAGTCCTGGTACTGCTCGATTTTTCTCAGGGGACAACAGTTTGTTTTTTGTAACTCAGTTTTTTTCTCTCTACATTTTTAAGTTCTGCCATGTGCCAGTTTAAGAAAGAGACTTTTATGTTTCTGTGTATCTAATTAGAAATGAGTTAGACTCACAGATTAGCATGAGCTAAGCTGAGGCATTGGTGACGAGATTCACCACTTTTAGCTGATTTCAGTTCAACTTCAACTCTTCAAACAAAAAAATACAGATTTAAAATTTTAAAAAGGAATAAAAACAAATCAATAAACTTACTTCTCTGCAAACCTGAGGGATGAACACTCAGAGATTTACTGTTAGCATTTATACATGTTTGCTGTGGTTGCTTTTTCTGCAGCACTGTAGCCAACAGCACTGAGCTTCCTTTTTTAGTAATATGAGTTAACACGATAAATGTTGCACATCAGCTATTTTTAAAGACTTTACAGTAAACTATTGTTCTATACGCAACTGGAAAACAAAAAGACGAAGAAGAACAGCTCTACCAAGTGGAACAAGCAGATTTCTTGCGGTACACGGTGACGTAACTCATAGTTAAATTTGGAGGTAAGGTCCCACGTAGCCTACAGTGGAAAGTTCACACTTATGATGCAGATATGGCGTTGCTTTGAGGAAGATTTAAAGTAGTAAAGTACTTGTTTCTGTAGCAACATCAGAAATGAGGATGGATGCCAGACTGAATCAGACACCAGTCAGTGTTCATCCAGTTCTTTTAAGACAATCTACTGTTACAGCCCTGAGAGGGAGGAACAGCTGGTGTTCAGGATGTGAAAGATACCTATCACACTCATTGTTGCAGCCTGAAGAGGAATGCACCCACTCCACCCAGGCGGAGCTGATAAATACCTGCAGAGCCGTTTGACGTGGGGCTGAATGCAGAAGGCGTCTTTTTAAGTCTGAAGACAGAAGCAGGTGTTTGTGGGAGTTATAGGAGTTCCTGCAGATCCTTGCAGCTGTTGTCTGAACACAAACAGGAGCCTTTGAATGTCACATTATCCTGTTATTACACAAAGTGTCTGCCAGTTAAGGTAAAGCGGGAAAAGGCATTGTCAAATTCTGAAACCACGAGGCCGACCTCTGCCCAGCTGTGAGTTTGTCCTCTCTACATCAGATTAGGGAGAATTAGATGTGACAGATGCAGATAATGTCTATTAACGGATGGATTATGAATTATACACTCTCTCAAAACACCATAACCTCATTCTTCCACATGATCAACACCTGGAGCTCTGCGGCAGATGTGCAAGTCGGTGTCTCTGAAGTGAAGAACCAGAGTAACAGGACACAAAAATATATTTATAAATAAACAGAAGGTCTTATGGTAGAACACTAAAAGGCTAACAGATGATACCTTCTCAC
The DNA here is from genome assembly GCA_037176975.1 of Arrhamphus sclerolepis. Lineage (NCBI taxonomy): Eukaryota > Metazoa > Chordata > Actinopteri > Beloniformes > Hemiramphidae > Arrhamphus > Arrhamphus sclerolepis. The sequence goes on from JBAMYA010000006.1 coordinate 1,000,207, forward strand.
CTCCAAGAGTTTTAAGTCTCAGACTACGGAGTTTTCAAATATCTTACAGGGTCACTTTTTACATGAATACAACCAGATAACAGACACTAATTACATCACTGAATGACAGGATTTGGATGAGACAAGAATTAATATATCTTTCAAATCTTTTCTAAAACCCTCTAAATTGTCTCACAGATTCTCCACAGATTACCATAATATTGAAGGATGAGTGGGCAGCCCGGTGGCTTGGTGTTAGCACTGTTGCCTCACAGCAAGAAGGTTCCTGGTTCGAGCCTCCACAGGGGTCTTTCTGTGTGGAGTTTGCATGTTCTCCCTGTGCTTGCGTGGGTTCTCACCGGGTACTCCGGCTTCCTCCCACAGTCCAAAGACATGCTTGATAGGTTAACTGGAGTTCCTAAGTTGCCCTTAGGTGTGAATGAGAGTGTGAATGGTTGTATGTATGTGGTCCTGCGATGGACTGGCAACCTGTCCAGGGTGTACCCCTGCCTTTTGCCCGAAGTGAGCTGGGATAGGCTCCAGTAGACCCCCGTGACCCTGCACAGGAAATAGCGAGTATAGATAATGGATGGATGGATGGATGAAGGATGAGTCAAAGCCCACATATGGAACTCCACCAGCTTCTCTATTTCATCCTGTGTCACATCAGCACCATGGTTATGTCATGTTTTAGATTTTGTTTGATGTGGGGTCATTGTTAGGATCTGGGTTTTATTCAGTGTTGGTGCTCTGGTTTCTTGTCCTTGACCTTTTCTGTTTCTGTCAACTTTAGTTCCTGTTTTATTTTGAAGTTCTGTCTGCCTGCCTTGTTACGTTCTATTTAACTTTTCTGTTCCTCGTCTCCCTGATCTGGTTCACCTGTGTCTCGTTAACCCATCTGTATTAAAGGTCTTGTCTTCCCCTGCATGTTTGCTGATTCGTACATGTTTCACTCCCTGTGTTCCTGCCCTGCACCCTGGGAACTAAAGAGCACTTTTGGGATTACTCCTGCCTCAAGCTTTTCTTTGGGTCCTCCATACAACACCTCCCTGTGATAGGTTACCATTAAAAACCTAGTTATTCTTCACTTTTTCAACCAGCTGTGTCGTCAGATTTCCTGCTGGTTCCTGGACTCTGTTATTTTACAAAAATAAATAAATAAATAAAATGTCAAATTTTTCAAAATTTGTAACTTTTATTGCAAAATGGAAGTTTTTATGCTAAAATTACAGATTTTTCTCACCTAATTGCTTATTTTAGAAAATGTTGGGTTTTTTTTGTCAAATAAATGCTAATTTAGTTGTAAAATTACAAATTTTTTTATAATTTCAACTTTTGTTCTAAAATTGCAATTTTATTTTTAAAAAAAGGGCAAAACCATGAGTTTGTACCAAAATGAGTCATTCCTCTGTCACGATTTACATCCTGTTTGCTGTTTCCTGTTTTATTTTGAAGTCCTGTCTGTGTTCTGTTTTACTTTCCTGATCCTCGTTTCCCTGATGTGTTTCACCTGTGTCTCCTTGCTCCTGTTTGTGCATATAAGGTCTTTGTTTTTGTCTTTGTCCATGCTGGTCTGTACTGTTTTGTTCACTGTGTTCATGCCTGAGATTTTGCCATGTCTGTCAAATAAATCACGTTTTGGATTACTCCTGCCTCCGCCTCCTGCATCTGGGTCCACAACCTCATCCCTTGACGGAACGGAACAGCCACTTTTGGACCCAGCAGGGGGCAATCATGCAAATGATAGCCAAGTATATGGCCCTCTTTATGCACTTACGCCAGGATTCTGAGGAGGATGAATGGCTGGACTACGAGTATGAGAAGTTTACTCGTTGTATTGGGGTACTCGGTTCGCGTTCGGGGGTCCTCAGAGTCTGCAGACTCAGGAGTCCTCCAGCAAAAGAAGAAGGGGTAGAAAGCCCCAATCTGTGTTTCAGTCTGTGGTGGTCCCAGACACCGCTGCCTCAGTCTCAGCCTCAGATGCTGCCAGTGCCTTGATCCTGGCCACCTGCACTGCTGTCAGCACCCAGACCCAGCCACCTTAGGTCTGATCTCGTTTCTGTTCCCGGCCCCTTGCCTTCAGACCTTGTTCATGTTCTCAAGGTGGTTGACGCACCCCAGCCTGCTCCGGCTTTATCGGTTCATGCACCTGTTCCTGCTCTGGTCTCATCAGTTCCTGTTTCTGCTTTGGCTTCATTGGTCCCTGGTCCATGGCACCCACCTGATCTGTCCTGGGTCTGTCCCTGGGTCTTCCTCAACCTCGTCCCTTGACATCCTCTTCATGAGGTTTTTTTCTTTTTGTGGCCTTATAATCTTATTACATAGAAATATTTTCACAGTGGTTTTACTAAAATAGTGCTCCCTTTAGAATATACAGAGTTAAAAGCTAAAATAATTTCTGCTTCTTTCTGGATTTAATTAGTTTGCTTTACAAGAACAATGTGACACAATGCATAACTCTAACTGGCAGCTCTTTGGACAGTTATGCAACAAATGCAGATTTGCAAATGCAAATGAAAGCTGATCATTTACTTCCACAAACTTCATAGTAATCCTCTCAATAATTAAACCCTTAGCTGGAAAACAACAGCACAGAGTTTCCATCCATCCATCCATTTTCTATACCCGCTATTTCCTGTGCAGGGTCATGGGGGTCTGCTGGAGCCTATCCCAGCTCACATTGGGCGAAAGGCAGGGGTACACCCTGGACAGGTCGCCAGTCCATCGCAGACAGAGTTTCCACTACACAAAATAATCTTTAATACAGATGTTTTGTTATGCGGTGAACATTTTATAGCATCTGTTTTGTTTATTCCTTTGAAGATCTCCCACTTTATTTAAATCCAGTCACAGTTTCATAAAAAAAAGGCCAGTCTGGAGCTTTTCTTTTCCAAAGATGATACATCTGTTACTTATAAAAGAAATTCCTTTTTAGATGGCAGTTCTTTTTGACAGAGCCGGTGCTCAGCTATTTTACTGTGAGGCACTTTGTGACTGCTGTCTGGGAAAGGTGCTACACAAATAAACGTTACTTACTGACCTACTTACTTCTTTGTGGAAATCCTCTTTTATTATTTTCCATTTTATAGGGATGGTGGCCATGCAAACTTGAACTATTATACACCAATCTCCAAGCTCTCTGTCCTTGTTAAAGTTCTCAAATGCCTTTTGAATAATTGGATTTCTGTCATTGAATATTATTGGTCAACCTATGTCCGTCGCCTCACCTGTGGTCCTGAACTGTGGGTATTCATCAAAAGAACAAGATCACAAATACAAAAGGCTGAAATGAGTTTTCCTTCACAGAGTGGCTGGACTCTCAAGTATGGCCCCCATATGATTTTGACTGTTGCAGAAGATCAAGTGATGACAGAATCATTGGGATATCTTTGTTTTTTTTGTCTAAATTGCATGTCCTACGATGTTTGTGGTTTGACAAAGGCCGTCACACTGGTCCTGTCACCAAAGACTACCTGATATATACTGCTCAAAAAAAATAAAGGGAACACTTTTATGTCAATTAATGAAATATTGCAGTTCAAAAAATCTTTATTCAATATAGAGTATGTTGAGAACAAAATAACAAAAATCAATGATCAATGTAAATCAAAATTATTATCCCATGCAGGTCTGGATTTGGAATCAAACCCAAAATAAAAGTGGGCAATCACATTTCAGGCTGATCCAACGTCAGTGTAAATTTCTCAAGACAAGTCAAAATGAGGCTCAGTAGTGTGTGTGGCCTCCACATGCCTGTATGACCTCCCTACAACACCTGGGCATGCTTCTGATGAGGCGGCAGATGTTCTTCTGAGGGATCGTCTCACCGACTTTGATCAAAGCATCAGTCAACTCCTGGACAGTCTGTGGTGCAACGTGGTGTTGGTGGATGGAACAAGACATGATGTCCCAGATGTGCTCAATTGGATTCAGGTCTGGGGAACGGGCAGGCCAGTCCATAGCATCAATACCATCATCATGGAGGAACTGTTGACACACTTCAGCCACATGAGGCCTGGCATTGTCATGCATCACAAGGAACCAACCCAGGGCCCACTGCACCAGCATATGGGTGCGTCTATATCAGGGTGCCTCTGGCCAGCACATGGAAGGCTGTGCGGCCATCCAAAGAAATGCCTCCCCACACCATTACTGACCCACCACCAAACCGGTCATGCTGGAGGATGTTGCAGGCAGCATATCGTTCTCCACGGCGTCTCTAAATCTGTCACATCTGTCACATGTGCTCAGTGTGAACCTGCTCTCATCTGTGAAGAGCACAGGGCACTTGGGGTGCCAACATTGGAGCTCCCTGGCAAATGCCAATTGCCCTGCACAGTGTTGAGCTGGAAGAAAAGGCCCCACTGGTGGACGTCAGGCCCTCATACCACCCTCGTGGAGTCTGTTTATTACAGTTTGAGCAGAAACATGTACATTAGTGGCCTGCTGGAGGTCATTGTGCAGGGCTCTGGCAGTTCTCCTCCTGTTCCTTCTTGCACAAAGAAGGAGGTACCAGTCCTGCTGCTGGCTTGTTTCCCTCCTATGGACCCTCCATGTCTCCTGGTGTACTGGCTGGGAGACACAGCAAACCTTCTTGTCACAGCTAGCGTTGATGTGCCATCTTGGATGAGGTGCACAACCTGAGCAACTTCTGTTGGTTGTAGAAACTGCCTCATGCTACCTCTGGGGCTGAGAACATTATCAAAATTCAAAAGTGACCAGAACATCAGCCAGAAATGACAAGAACAGAGTAATGGTTTGTGGTCACTACCTGCAGAACCACTCCTTTATAGGGGTTGTCTTGCTAGCAGCCTCTCATTTACACCTGTTGTATGTTTCATTTGCACAGCAACAGGTGAAATTGATTCACAGTTAGTGTTGCTTCCAAACTGGACAGGTTGATTTCACACGAGTGTGATATACTTAGGGTGACATTGTGTTGTTTAGATGTTTCCTTTATTTTTTTTGAGCAGTATAATTTTCTGACAGTGACTCTACTTACTAGCTAATTAAAATGCAACTTGAAATGACATATGACTGAAACCGCCCGCCCCTGGTCTGGAGTCTCTGATCTCCATTGTGAGCTCAAATAATTTTGCATCAGTAACAACTGATGGTGTAATTTTGCATCTGTCCGCATCTCAGCATCAGTCGTAGCCAGTGATTCAAGAGATTTCATCATCATACCCTCTGCATGTATCATTCTGTACATCATGCCAAAGATTAAGCAAATGCAAATTATACAGTGGAAGATGTTATAATCTTATACGACTGCAGAAATAGTGCAGTGCAGAAGAAGCCTAAGTTGAGAAGATGTCCAACTGTGCTACGCCAGGACCCAATGAGGTGGCTTGACTGGAGAATCCGACTGCTAGAGGTACCTGCCAACAAGCTGGAGGCTGGGGGACTGTCAGGCTAGATGCCCTCCACTTAGACCTGGCAACCAGCCTTTAACTCGGGCTGAGGGAAGCTTCATCCCAGAACCCTTCTGGGCCAACCCAGAGCTGTTCACAAGAATCTTTAATGCAGTTGGCAGCACAACAAGCCATATGTTTAAAATAAGAGTGAATATGTTCAGTTTTTTTCTGAATTCTAGGTAACCAACTACCATACTGACCTGCAGTCCATCCTTCTGATCACATCAGTGACTGCAGCCTACATACATATTTATGCCTCTACTCTCTCTTTTCTGTCTCCCTCTTTTTTTTCTTATAACCAGCTCAGCAGGAGGGTCCCCCTTATAATCCAGATCCTGATCAAGGTTTCATCCTTAAAAGGGAAGTTTTTCCTTTCCACTGTTTAGCTTAAAGGTTTTTCTCTTGTCAGGGGTTTTTTATGCGCCATTTTTTCTTTCTCAGTATTTCTTTCCTTTACATTGAACAATATTTATTTGCTCAGGAGTCATGCTCTGGCTCTCTCAAAAGCACCTAGAGACAATTTGCATTGTAATAGATGGTACATAAATATAATTGAATGTGAATAAAATACTGGAGTACTTTATCTCTGAAGACATCAGCTGTCTATAGTTATACCTGAGCACTGATCTTTGTCTTTGTGACATGTAACAGGCTTCCTGAAAGCAAACTGGATCCAGGAAAACCAGAGCTGCAGGATGTGAAGCAGCTGAACTTCTGCATCCATACGAGGTTGCTGGATGATGATGCTTCTCAGTGTGACTGCTGAGGGCTCAAAGTGTCCTCTCTATTAGCTGCAGATGGACAAATTACAGAAGTGTACAACAAACAGAGCTGCGCTTTCATCTCAACACCTCCATAAACGCCTCCATCCATCTGCACCGTCAGAGTGTGATGAAAGCTTTTGCTGCTGCCTCTTAATGTCTCCCAGCATGCTCTCTGCTCATCCAGGGTTCCATGGAGACACACTCAGCACGCCATGGAGACATTAAAGATGCTGCTGATGGCGGCATGATTATGAGAGGAGGCCGTGCAGCTTCAGGAAGCAGCGGGCTGAGCGGCAGGCTGATGGAGGAGTCATTTCTCTGGCACTGATGATGTTGGTAATGGTGTCAGCGCTACCTGCCAGGTCTCAGTACAGATGGACAAATTATTCAGATAGAAAGTGAACTGTCGGTGTGATTTTATTCTCGTTATATCAAACTTCCTGCCGCTGAAGCTTTCCTGAATCATTAATCATATAAATGAAACACTGATGATCTGACTCTGAAGGTTAACAGCACATGGATCACTGACTGACACAAAAACTTGGGGTTTCTCTGATATAGGACCTGATACCATTTATTCCCTTTTCTTTTTTAATCTTACTGTATAAATACACAATTGTAAAACATTAGAATTGAAGAAACAAAGAGGGTTTTATTGACATGTATTGATTTTATTTAATGCTCTTCCTTTAGTTCTTTTATATATGTCCTTCATACACCCTGGCCTTTGGACATGCAGCACTCCCTGTCTCTCCTACACACAAATGTTACACACCAATTAGCTCCTCATTCATCCGTACCTGGAACAATGAGTCAACGAGACACAATTCAGCATCGTGTGACGTCACCCCATTCAAAGTCTATGGAGACGGATACAACAGGTATGTATGATCCACCATTAGGTTGTGGTGGATATCCACCGTGACTGGTTGAGGATGTAAGAGGACAGTTGAAACCAGAGATTATATCCAGCTTTGAAGGAGAAACAAACTTTTCATCTGTCTGTGTTCTTCAGTAGTGTGGAGGAAACTTTTCTTGTGTTATGTCAGTTTGGATTCCTGAAGTTTCTTGAAAGCTGGATGTTTACACACTTTTTGTTAATATTCATTAGAATTGCCTTTAAACTATTTAACTGGCCTCAAATGGTTTGGGTCGACCTTCACAAGCTTCTCCCAATATGTTGCTGGTACTTTAGCTCATTATTCTCAACAGAACTGAAGGAGCTGAGTCCAGTTTGTGACTCTTCTTAGTCACACATCTTCTTTCGTCTGAGGTTGAGACATCTCCTGATGTCTTTGTAGTCTTTCATGTTGGCAGTTTTATTTTGGACAGTAATATCCAGTTTCTAGGTCTTATGTTGCTGTTCTGGGATCGATTTGCACATTTTTATCACTAAAGTTTGTTGATCTCTGGGATAGAGTAGCTGTTTCCTTCCTGAATGCTGTGATTGCTATACTTGCATTCTGTTGCTTGAACAGATGGACGAGGGACCTTCAGGCATCCGGAAATTACGTGTAAGGATGTGCCAGACTTGTGAGAGTCCATCATTCTTCTGCTGATGTCCTAGTTGATTTCTTTTGATTTTCATTTGATGCCACTCAGCCTACATCTGACTATCATAAGCTTCTAACGCCAAAACTTCATGATGTGGAATTATTCAAGCTATCTTTACCAACTCTGGTATGTGATCCTTTTGTGATTACTGTTAAAGGTGAGAACCCAACAACAGGAAAACACCCAGTTAAAGAACAAAAAGATCTCAATGAAATTACAAACAAAACTAAAGAGTAGGACCTACAAAAATGTCCAGATATGCAAAGATAACTGAGCAAAAGCAGGAAATGAGACAAACTGGACTGAACAGCAGAACTAAGTTGTACAGGCTTATTATTTTTTGCTCTGGTAACACATTTAGTTTGATTTAAGCAGGGATGTTTGCATCTTACAATAGCGGTAAATAATGTTGTTGGGTTTTTTTCTGTTGTATATTATTGGCTCTGATTCCATCAAATTTAAATCTAATCAGATTTATTGGTACTTTATCTGTTCATCAGAACCAGAATCTGAGAATGGATCTTTTCAGGTCAGTTTTTTTTTTTTTTTTTTTAAAACCCAGTGCTGCTTCTCATAGTCTCTGTTGACACTCAGTCAGC
>JBAMYA010000006.1:1017779-1032880 GCA_037176975.1 Arrhamphus sclerolepis
CTCTGGGTCTCCTCCCGGTGGGACATGCCTGGAACACCTCCCAAGGGAGGCGTCCAGGGGGCATCCGATACAGATGCACCTCAGCTGGCTCCTCTCAACGTGGAGGAGCAGCGGCTCAACTCCAAGCTCCTCCTGACAAAATGGCTGCTACAGCCAAACCAGCTTTGTCACTTCCAACAAATCCATGAAATCCCTACAATCCACATACAAAGCAAGAACAAACCCACTCAGCTGCATGGTTCCAAACAGAGTCAAGTAGGCCTCACCCACTTCCAAAAATAAACTACCACTTCCTGGTTTTCCCTTTCTGTGCCTGATTGGTGGACTTCATCTCCCTCTACCTTCACTCCTGTTATGAACAGAGGAGGTTCACTAAAACTAGACTTTTGTGCCCCAACTCAAATTATTCCTCCTAATCCAGATCCACTGTCTACATCTGGCTGCTTCATTTGACATTTCTTTTACCTCAAACTCTGCCCAGCTATACCCAGTTCCCCCAGTAATGAAGATGGACGTACCCTAAATTTCCATCCTCGCTGCTCAGCTTCTGCTTCCAAGTCTGCATATCTAAGCGTTTTCCTTTCATCATCTTCCACCTCTGAATCTTCCAGGGAACTGTCAGCGCAATAAAATAAACAATCTGCTGACTAACTGACCACTAAACTTTATCAGGCCTTAAACTAATACAAACTATTCCACCTACATCTACCTGCATTTCCCAGTCACTAGCAGCTTCTAAACAACTCTTTTCCTTGACTTATCGCTCCTGCATTTCTCTCCTCCAGACATAAAAACTGAATTACTACACTCTCTTTGAACCTCCTAACTTTTTCATGTCTATTTTATACCTGCAGCTAAACTTTTCAGCACTTCATTGCGTCGTCCGGCCCCGTGAAAAGCTAACTTTACAGCTTGACAAAATGTGCCTTAATGTTTCAGTACCTGAACACAATGAACACAACTGGTCCCCATTTACTCAGAGCTTTAGGTTCTGGGGAGATGGTAACGCATCGTATGTAGCTCCTATCAAGAATCTAATGGGGCTCTCCTCCATACTCCACAGATCTCTTCAACTAAGCTTCCTCTTTTGTACACTTTCCCAGTTTAACCACTGTCCCTGCTTAGTCTGAGCCAATGCCTTTGTACCCCTTATCATCTCCTCCGGCTCCACAACCATCTTTCTTTTCTCCTTTGGACCAGCTTTGTTCCATTCCAGTTTACCTGAACCCAGTCTCAAGTCTGCTCGGCCAAACTGAAACTACCCTACAATGTCTGCATGTCTAAGAGCTGCCTCTGCCCACTGAGCTGCCATTCTTTGGTTCCATTTCCTCCCCTTGGTTGGATTTGGATCCACCTCCCTAACAACAGCATTCTTACTCCCAGATAACAACAGCTCTGTCCGACCTTGGTACACTTAAACTCCTCTGTTAGACTGGATATTGGTAGCTGCAATATTCCTGTCCCATATAATGCTATACTGCTTAGACACTTAGGAAGACCTATCCACTTCCTTATGTAGGAGCTAACTAATCTTTCCATTCTCTCTACAGTGGATATTTGAATTTGATAATTTGAAAATGGCCACATCAACTGCGGGAATAACCCAAATCACTAACTCCACAATTTCAGCTTTCCTGGAAGACCTGACTTATCTATTTTATCCAGACCTTTAGCAGCACCCTTCCTAACTTGTTCTATCTGCTCTTTATCACTCAGATCTACGTTCTACCACCTGCCTAAACTCTTCACTGGGTTTTCTCTAACTGTTGGAGTTTCCTCTCCATCAATAACAAACTTTCTATCACTTAACATCCCCTAGAGATTAATATACTACAAGATTTACCAAGCTTAATCTTCATGGGTTCATATTAACCCTTTCAAGTCACCTCTTTGTACATGGAAACTTAACCTGTCATGGACAGCAGTGTTGATAATCCCTGTCCACCATTCAGTCAACCACAGTATAAACATTTACAAATCCTCTCCTGAGGTCTCTCCTTCAAAGGTCACCAAGAACCTGGGTGTCATGGTGGATGACCAGTTAGGCTATTCATCTCTGATCATGTGGCTTCCTTATCCCAGTTGTGCTGCTTTGCACTCTTCATCATACAGAAAATAAGACCATACCTGACTCAGCATGTAACACAACTCCTGGTACAAGCCATGGTGATATCCCCCTCAGTTACTGTAATGCCCTCCTAGCTGGCCTTCTAGTTTTTGTAATAAGACCCCTACAGAAGATCGAAAACACAGCAGCGCATCTGGTCTTTCATGAACCCAGAAGGGTCCATGTCACCTCTGTTCATTTAGCTACATTGGCTACCTGTGTCTGCTAAACATACATTACTTAAGTGTAATGTAAAGTTTTTCAGGGTTAGAGTCTACTGAAGAGTTGGTGGCCTGTGACACAACAGTTCATTGTTTGTTGTTTTTCACATGTCTCATACAAATAAGATGTCAATCAAAATGCAATCTTGATGATGTCATCAAGTCCAGAAAGTAAAACCTGGACTTCAAATGTAATGCTGTAGGAAGCTGAAGGGCAGTGGGAGGAAATATCTCAGTTATGTTTTGAATTCTGTATTTTGTTCCTGCAGAACCTTTATGAAAAGCTACAATATACAATATTTGTAACCAAGTTACAGTAATGTTGTTAATGTAATGTTTCCCCCATGTTAGTTAAAGGTGAGCTGCAATTGTGGAGCCCTAGTGGGTTTGTCTGCAGGTAGTACCCCTACCTGTCTTTGCCCATCCGGAGTTGATCATTTTTATGTAGGTCACAACCAGTTCAATTTCCAGTGTGGAGTCTATGTTACTAAAACTATATGGGACCCATACAGTTTGCCCTTTCTTAGCTCATGCCCATTTAGTCCACTTGTACCCCTTATGGGCCCCATGTAATTTAGGCGGCACAGATAGACTTTTACCCTCAGGCACATAATACTGAAACTATCTTGGACCTATCCTTATTGCCTATTTCAAACCAAAGCTAAAACCAAATAGTACCACCTATGTATCACTTTTAACTCAGATGGGATCCACAGGTTCATGCTAGCTAGGAAATGACATGGAGTTTACTCTACATGAAGCAGACCAGAGGGGCCTATGTCTCACCTCTGTTCATTGACTGGCTAAATGTGGATGACTTGCAAGCTGCACTCACCTGAATGCTGATTTAACTGCATTCAATTTGTAATTTATTACGTTGCTGTTGCTTGATTGTAGTCATCTGTTGTAAGTTGTGTTGGATAAAAGTGTCTGCTAAATGTAATGTAATGCATACAATGAAAAGCTTGTTTGGGCATATTTGCATTCAGCACATCTTTGTTTAGCTGCAAAAAAAAAAAGGAAAGAAAGTAAAAACAGCATTGTGTTAAGAGTCAAGACAAGGATGCTTGTCTACACTGTTGTATGATGTTACATTTGAATTTTTATGTTTGAGATACAGCATTTCATTCCTGCAATGATTTTTTTTGTTTAAATTTATTAGAAAAAGTATATATATATACATATAGATATATATATATATATGTACACACACCAAGGATATAAAGTGAAGGTATTTACTTTTATCCTATGTTTCAACAGGCAACCCCACTGGAAAGATGTAAATGAGTAACTATAACACAGCGCATTTCATTAAAGTCAGAACAGAGTTCTGGACCTGAGCTGCCACTAGATGGAGTGTAGAAGTGCCACATGGTGACACATTATCTTTTTCACTGACATCACTGGATCTGCATTACTCACTGTATTAGACACTAAGCTCAAACACACTGGCTCAGAGAGAGAAGACCTGCTTTCTATTCAGTAAGCATGATATATTAACAGAAAGCACAACGTATTTAGATTTTCTGGCTTTATCTTTCAAAACGTTTTTGATATGACTGTCCTTTGTTTCTCTAGTGTTTATGATGTGTGTAATGTGCAACGGTGCTGCTCAGCTCTTCTAGCAGGTGAGGGTTTCACTGAGAAGTTTTATGAACTATTAGGAAGTGCTGAGGAAGCAGAACCACATGTAAACACAACACTTCATATTTTGATGAACTCATATCGTCTCCTTAATAATTTATTGTATTTTTGAAACTCAAAAATACACTTGAGTTTGATTAATTCACATGCACACAACTTCTTTCTTTAATTTGTGTCTTCTAAATGTGTTCATATCTAAAACAGAGTAGAACAAATATGACAAGTTGTTAAAATGTATAAGGAGTCTGATGAAGAGAGTGGCTGAGACAAAGTGATGTGTGATAACTTATCTGCCTCTGTGAGAAAAACTGCAAATGTTGAACTTTTGTCAAATGAAACTCTGTCAGTCAGTTACCTAAAAAAGAATATAAGTTATGAGCTTAATCACCTTAATTGGTAACAAAAAACCCTCTCCTTCCAAATCTGGGTACACAAACCGGCTCCACAAAGGCCCTCCTGAGCTAGTATTGCTTACAAGGCAAATCCCCCATTTAACGGCTTTCAGCTGTGATTTGCTGACCAGCTGCTGATCTGTGTTTTCATCCCAGTGGCCCATTGCCATTTTACCAGTGATTGTACTGCCTCAGAGCGCCAGTGTGCTGGACAATGCCAGAGAGCTTTACGTTTCACCGGTGTCAACGCGCACAAAGAATAGGCTGCTGCCACCGAGCAGCGTTTTAGCCTGTTTACAGTGAGGGGCCACATAGGGGCAGGCGGCGGGGGGGTGGGGCAGGTGGGGGTGGGGGGTGGGGGTTCGTCTCTTACCTGCAGCAGCCGTGATGAAGTCTGTCTACTCCAGACTGAGTGGTCTGAGGGTGTGTATTGGTGCTACAGGAGCTTAGGACGATGACAATGTGTCTTTTTTTTTGTTGTTGTACATTCAGACACGTTTGCGCGCTCCTGTTAACCAGAAAGACTTTTATTCAGACACAAAATAACAAACGCTGGCATCTTTGAGATAAACAACACATGAGTCAAGAGACAGATCATCAGGCCAAAACCACAACTGAGCTGTTTAAGAGCTCTCACAATGTGCTTCCATGCAGAAATACAAATAATAACAGAGGTCACATCTTTATTTCTTTTGTCTTTTAAAAAATAAAATAAAATAACATAAAAAATGAGTAAAAAAAACACACATATATGTAACAGACATCTGCTGGTTTTATGTTTTCTTTGCATGTGTGTCCTTCTAGTACAACACAATCCACTACACATTCACTTACACCACAGCACACACATACTGCACACATCATCACTGCCTCGTCTGTTTGTCTGTCCTGTCCTGTCCTGTCCTGTCCTTTAGTCTTTCACTCTCTGTAACTGTTGTCCTCTCTGACAGATTCAGGATTCAGGTGTTAATAAAATATGTTAGATCGGTCTGTCAAAGAGCGCTGGTGAAGGACACAATCACCTACCCTCTTAAAAACAAACAAACATCCGCTGCAAGTTTAAAATACATATATTTCTGACTTGAAAAGGTTTTGCAAAATATAATATATATGCAGACAGTTTATCAGCTAATATCAGGCTGATTAAATCTAACAAAAAAAAAAAATGCAATCAGGTTCAGCAAGCCAAGAGGTTTATTGTTCTCATTTAGCTGCTTTGACAGTTAATACAAATGATAAATCAGGGTTATGTACCAGCAGATTATTTTACGCAGAGGTGGTATTATGACACATCAGGAAGTTCCCCACCTCACCGTGGACTTTTACATACCGAAACACAACTGTTGCAACTTACTCAAATGTTTCTTTAGTTCAGTGGTGGGAAGCAGCTCATTTTCTCCCCTTTTAAAAGACACACATCAGACAGTTACATTAAAACACATGCCGTGTTTATCAGCCAATTCTGTCATCTTTATTTTCAAAACTTCACAGTCAGATAAACCTTCGATTTCTGAAGTTTGAAGCTTTTAGCTGATCCATGTATATTAATTTATTTTTTCTTCCTTTCTTGGTTGAAAAATGTCTTTGAACAGAGCAACTTATCAAACAAACTGCCAGTAAATGGATTCTCAGGACACAACAGTGAATAAAGTCACAGCATATTGTGCCGACTTCCTTCTTTTCTGAAGCATTCACTCCAAGTGGGGTTCTGCGGTCAAAACTGCCGCATTACTGACCTGTCACCGCAGAGAGAGTTATTAGTCCACCCTGAACGTAGACAATGCTCTTTGCTGTAGTCGAGTTATATGCCAATCTAGCCCTCGGGGCTGTTTTTTGCCCACGTGTGACCTCGTGTGATGTATCCAAGCGCACCAACTTCCAGCCAAGCATCAGTTTCTCTCTGTAGTATCCTTCCATCTTAAAAGGTACAAACAAGAACTTCTGTTATACAATGACAGGACTTAAATCTTCAATGGGCTCTTTGAATGGGACCAATGTGAACTGCATTATTTGCTGCTTGATGTTGATCATTTGAGAGTCAAAAGCCCTTTTCTCACAGCGTTCATACCGACCAAAACGAGGCGCGTAGAGCAAAATCAGTTTGTCACAAGTCAAGTCGAGTTCATTTCTAGAGCATGTTTAAAACAAGCGCAGCTGAGCAAAGTGCTTCACGGGCTAAAACAAATAAAAATTCCTAAATCAACAATGCAAAAAACATCTCATAAAACAAAACAAAAGAATAAAAACAGAGCAAAGCAACAATATCTTCTAAAACCATAAGATCAACAACACTATAATAAAACACATGAACACGGCATGAACAACTCTCTCCATGTCCTTAGGGCGAAGGAAGGCCTTCACCTTACTTAAGAGCCATAAACGAGAAAAAAAAAAAGATTGTTTCAACTGCTGAGCTAGTCTATTTATCAAACTTAAAACCAGTCAGAAACCACACCAAAGGCTGTATGGACACATTACTCTTAGCAAAACAGTGAAAAGCAATGTCATACTTAAAAAAATGGAGCCCATGTACAAAGCAAAACGAACTGGACCCAGAATGGAGCCATGTAGTACTCCTCTATTACTGTAGGGAGGATGATGAATCTCTTTAATAACACTGCAACACATTTACACAGTATGTATTCAAATTGAATAAAATCAGCTGTGTTAGCATTATCATGAGTCAGCACCTGCGTCAACGTCTGGAAGAGTTGCTAAAATCTAAATGTATGTGAATAAGTGAGGAAAGTAAATTCCTGGCACAAAAGATCATTCTAATGTTAAATGTAAAACTTTCCCTGTGTTGGTCTTGCTCACTCTTTGACTGGACCAGCGCTACACCCTGCATAAAAATGCAGTAACTACATACGTAGCATGATCACTGGTGGCTGATGGCATATTTCAGTGGTTAGTCAGGACCTCAGCAGTATTCCTGCTGCAGCTGAAGCTCCTGCAGCCGTTCATGACACGGGTAGCACTCTTCTCAGAATCCTCGCCTGATAGGATGCAGGAGAGAGGAGGATCCGACTGGAAAATTCACAAGATTTTGTTGGTAGATGGCGTTTAGAGCAGAATGACTTCTGAAATGCTTTTTTAAAGCAACACAACAGAACTTGAACTATTTTTATAATAATCGGACATGGCGGCCATGGTCACATGGTGCTAAAGATTACAATCTGACTTGGTGTTACTTTAAGCCTTGACAGTAATGTAACTCCTTCCCTCTTGTGAACTTGTTTTCGTTCTTATTGTTAAAATTATTATGATGTTTGAATATTAGGGTTGAGCAGCATCGTTAGGCTATTTATATTACATGAAAACAATTTTATCCAGGTGGCATATTTTCAGTACAAATAGAGAGAGACCATGTCCTGTTTTCTGGAATCTTTTTATATTTATAAAAAAACAAAAACTGCTGAACCGTCTCTTTGGGGGTCCACACATGCTAAAGATGCTATCCATGATGTCTACGCTTAAGAACAGAATTTACACTCCATCTTCATGCCACCACTCTAAATGTGCAGCAACACATTAGCTTTGAGACATACAAAGATAACACATTTTTTTGGACTCATACTGAAACCTTGTCATTTCAGAAGGGAAGTGAATAGCTATCCAGAGGGCTTAACGTAGGAAGACAGCCCTGGGGATGTGTCAAATCCACATAAGGAGAGCGTAATCATTTGTGGTGCATGTACAACCATGATTTACGCATTTTGGCTGAAATTAAAATAACTTGAGTGGAACTGACGCACTCCGTGTAATCAGTTTATGAATGGAGATGCACAGCTTTAAGAAGGGAGTATAACTTAATGATGTAGTATATACTCAAATACCTTAAGGAGATTAGAATCACTGTTAGATTTGTTTATGATCTGATTTTCGGGAGATCTGATTTCCTGCACCATGAAAGAGCTGAAACAAGTGGTGTTTAGGTGTTCTATAAAGCATATTACTTGTTTAAAATATTTTCTTTGTCCGTCTGTGTGTGTGTGTATAAAACAAAGCACAAAGTCAAGACTAAGAACACATTTTAAATTTATCTTTAAAATTATTTGATACATATCTTCACAAAACGTTAGATTTTATTCAAACTTACATGCATGTATGAATGCCTTTAAGTGTTTATTTTAGAAATATGTAGTATTTTTAATGTGTATTTAACTTATTAATATTGGTTTTCTGCATGCTTTCTTCCGTAAGGAGGTACATTTTGAAAGCCATTTCCTTTACAGCTTTCAACAGCAGTCAAGTTGCTCTTTTTTCTGCAATCTCACCCACATATTGTCTATGAACTGCCATTATTTGTTCCTTTGATGTTTTTCTTTCTTTTTTTTTAATGAATTGGCTTTGCATGAACTTTAAATATGGACTCTACTGAAATGAAACAGATTAACTCATTACATTACATTACAATGAACTGGGGGGAAAATGAACTGAATTGGGTTGTCTTTGATTTGACTGTGCTGGGCCTTGTTGTACAAATAAATCTGCATTAAACTGAAGCTCATTTGAGCACCTACTCAAACCCAGGAACAAGCTCGGCCCTGACGCAGATTCAGGGTAACCAGTCTCCTATGGTCATAAAATCTATCTTAAGAAGAAAAGAAAAAAAAAAACAAAAAACAAACCCTGAAATTTCTATGGAAATCTGGAGTCAGCGCGTGAGCACACACGTGCAGCGCTGCTATGGACACGTGTGTCAAGTGTTGTAGTGATGAGGAGGGGCTCGCGCGTCTGCCAACTTTCTGCTATAGATGATGGAAAGTACAACAACAAATAAAATATGCAAATGAGGACAAACAAATCTAAAAGTGTATTGAATGGTCATGTATTGCGATTTTTTTAAAAATAGTGTTTTTTTTTTTGTTTTTTTTTTTTCAAAGACATTTCGTGTCATTAGGGGTTTTCGTGGACGGGTCCAGAGGGCGAGACCGACGTCACAGAGGAATCTGCGCTGCATTCATGTTTGTCGGACAAAACCTCACTTAGAAAATATGTTGCTTGATCTATATTTAACCTCTTGAAGCACCTTCAAAAAACGTTAAAAGTCCCTTCGTACATAAATGTACATGTACCAAAATCAAGCTAGAAAAAAATTATAAATTGTTTTTTTTTTTAATTATTTTATAATTTTAAACATTATTTCTTATACATATCAAAATTGATGAATAAAAAAGTTTGACCCGTAAATTGCCAAGTTCCATTTTATGGTCTCAAAAAACAAAGTAAATGATGTATTTTCTATATACTTCATGTAAACTGAGTTATTTATGGTTTGACTGTTGCAGCCTGATGCATGTGAAAGATTAAAACATTTATGTATATACATTATTAAGTTTTGCTTAGTGTCAAATACTCATGTTAAAGTTCCTTCAACACATTTTTGTGGTCATGGGAATTGATTCGAATCACTACTTCCTGCTTTTAAAAAAAGTACAAAACATGCACTTCATTTGAGTCCTGGTGCTTTAAGTGTGTTTTCGTTGCTCATGTCATTTTGACGTAGTGATTTGACAGGATTTCAATGTGCATATTTTTGTGCGTATGGTCTTTAACATGAGTATTTTAGTCTTTGTTGTTTAGAAGCATCTAGGGATGTAAAACACATTTAAAAATGAAGCACAACCTTGCATGCATCATCAATAAAAGCGATAAAATATGCCATAAATTAAAAGCCAAAAACACAAAAAATGTGCTTGGATGGATCAAAGGGTTAATCTCTACTGGAACCAGTGGTAAGAAAATGGTAGGGAAATGGTATAGAAATATAACTGATTTTGTCAAAGGCCTTGGTTATTTATTCCAATTTCTCTTCATCTCAAAACTACCAGAGGCTTAATTTTCTAGATTTAAAAGAACCCGAAAGTGAAGTGTACTACATCACAGTCATTTCTACAGTTAAAAAAGATACATTTAAAACTGACTGTAATGTTAGTGTTATTTTCATATATGCGCGAATAGGTCTAATTGGTGGATTGGTGAACATTTGGACTATGTGGTTTCCCACCAGCAACCATAAAACCAACTTTTTCACTAACATAACTAACATTAAATGGGCAAAAAAATTACATATTATGTGTAAGGAAGCCTGAAGGACTGGAATGCATGCAGTTTTTTTCGCAGGGGGGAAAAATGAATTAAATGGATTGATGTTAATCTAAGCTAATTAATACAAAAATAAGTATTCAAAAGAGTTCATTTGGAAAAACAGACAACTCCAATGATAAAAATTTTGATTAATTGTACTTTTGGTCTTTGTAATTTAAGAAACAGCAATAAATTTGAAAACAATAGCCTTTATTCATTTATTTCACAATTAACAAAATGCACAAAAAGTATAAAATATTTTTTGTGGGCATGAAAAACAATATATGCAAAGGATAGATTAGTTTGTCAAAAGTGACATTTAACTTTTCACTTTATTTTTACGACTTCTGATGTTGGATTTTAAGATGTATTTGAACGTGCTGCTTTTGAAGGCAGCACGTCGACCTGACCTCAAAGCGCGCCCCTGCGCTTTACGTGGCTACTCCCCCTTTACTCCGTACGTGCGCGCACCCCTCTATCGCGTGGTGGGGATCATCCATATTGCTGCTAGTGGAGGAGATAAAGGTATAATCCTAAGAGGCCCTCGCGCACGTTACTTTTTAAATATATATCTTTTAAATGTTTTAACTCTCCGCCAACTGATCAACTGATTCTGGTTCAGGGGGGCTACAGAGGAGCAGCAGACCCCGCGGTCCAACTTCACATTTCTCCGAAATATTGTAGGCAAATTCAAGCCGGGAGAGAAGGGGCAGAGGGCTGGTAAATCCTGAGGGGGCAAAGAAAGACGGTGGTGGGAAATGGCCACTCAGGTGGAGGCTCTCCTGCCCGGCAATCCGCTCGCCAAGGCGGAGGAGCGCGACAAGGTGATCCGCGGTGAGCCGGAGGAGGAGGAAGAGGAGGAGGAAGGCGACGACGACGGGGCTAAGCGGCAGACGGGTGTCGCCGACAGCAGCAGCCGCCACACTCGGGGAGGGACCACCGGTGCGAAGGAGCGGACCTCCAAACAGACGGGGGAGCAGGGCAGAGACGACTGTGACAGCGGAGACAAACACGACGAGGACAGTCTTAAAGAAGGCGGCGGCAAGAAGGAGTTTACTGAAGCTCCCCCACCCAAGGTGAACCCGTGGACGAGGAAGATGAACGCGGTGACCGTGGTCAGCGTGAACGGACAAGCACACCACGGTCTGTACCCTCCTTCATGTCCATCTACTGTCCTGTCACCGTTGTCTGTCCAGGTGTGGTCACCACCATGTCTCATAGTGCTCACATGGAAACTATAAAACCATTAAAAAAAAAAAAAAAAAAGGCACACGTGAAATATAGTCTCCTTCTTCTTGGTTATATTTGGAGTTAAAAGACCACCCCCTCCTGCTTAAAAATTAATGCTATTCTTGGGGGTTCCAGTTATTTAAAAATACATTCTAAAACTAAAAATGCTCCTAAATGCCGTTATTTTTAATTTACTTTTCGTTTTGCATGCTGACTTTTTAAGCTCTTTAAAATGATTTTAGAGGTGCATTGTGCAGCAGGGTGGTGCTGGTACTTTTTCTGCTTGTGTCATCAAAGTAAGGGGGCTCTATGCATCAAGTTTTCATCCCCTTGCACATATTTCATACTTTTTAATCTAATGACATTTTCATTTTGCAAGTATCAACTACGTTAGTACCTTTAACGCCTCCCCCCAGTCATCTAATTCTCGATACAAACACATTTTTAGACACTTTACTTCTGTTTGTATATTAGTATCTTTGGGGGGTTGTGTGAGTAAAAGGGTGGTGCACGAAGCAATGGCAGACACTTGACGTCACGGTAGATTTAAAAAAAAAAAAAAAAAAAGCACGAGCGTGGCCGTTGTGTAGCAGCTTAACGGGCTAACAATGACTCCCCTTTGGCCTAGTCCTGCGCCGGGGCCCTTCCCCGTTCAGTCGCTGCTTTCTCATTAAACATGTCCGTTTTACACCTTCGAGCTCTGCGTTTAAAGAGGCTCGGCCACCCAGTCTGTCCTCTCTGGAGTCGCCTCGCGACGCGAAAACATGGCGCAAACATGAAACATCTGCTAGTTTTATCGCTGAAAAAGGAGCAGGTTTGTTATGAGACGTCACGTG
Source organism: Arrhamphus sclerolepis (assembly GCA_037176975.1). Classification (NCBI taxonomy): domain Eukaryota; kingdom Metazoa; phylum Chordata; class Actinopteri; order Beloniformes; family Hemiramphidae; genus Arrhamphus; species Arrhamphus sclerolepis. Next base: position 1,030,300 of record JBAMYA010000006.1, read on the forward strand.
TTCACTCCACGTGTTCCCCACGAAAAAAGACATGGCCGCTGCTAGCTGGCTAGTCAGTTAGCCGACCGGCCGTGCTGGGTCAGAGGCCGGACACCGGCTCGGTGCGTCCAATCTGGGGCGAACTTTCAGTTTTTCGCATAATAAGGCGACAGTCAGGTCGTTTGTGGGTTGTCCGTGCGATTCCTGCTCCAACTGGTCTATAAGCTGCAGTTAGCATGGAGGCTAGCCAGCAGAGTCATCGTTGCGTTTGCATTTTGTCAATCCTAACATTACTCACCGATATAATCGGTCATGAAGGGACTCAAATCATGTTTAAAGTCTATTTTGAGAAGTTATTTTGTTGGCTGTTCTGGTCATCTTGTTTTGATAACTGACCTGTCAGTTGTCTTTTGTTTGTGTGTGAAGCTGTTGTATTTGCCGTGTTGAATAATGTGTATTAATTTATAGATTTCAGTAAACAGTCTGTCCCTAAGATCTCCAGGAGTGTAATCCAAAAGCTGTCACATTAGCTGGGAGTCAGACAGTAGAGCTCTCCCTCCCCCTCTCTTTTAAATTCACGATTAAAGATGTTTAAATGCATGTAGTTCTTCTCAGAGGTTTCTAACATTGAGTTTTCTTGTTTTGCCGTGACACAGAGACATAACTTGTCTGTGACATGTACTGGTTTGTAGATGGTCTTGCTGGAGTCCACGTGGTTATCAAGTTTTTAGTTTTTCTGTTTTTTTTAATAAAACTTTTGTTCTTTATTTTGTCTTCTTTTATCTAGCGATTAAAGTTTGCAGAAAAGGGGTGCTGATATTAAGCACTTATGAATCAGGACTCTCACCTGGACATTCTGAGATGAAGACCCTAATGCCGGGTTCACGCTGTACAATTTTGGCTGTCTCGGATGACAGATGGGCAATGGTGGGAAGAGTCAGTCATCAAAAACAGTGGTGGTAGTTCTCATGAGATGGGAGCAAAGATGAAAGATGGAGCTGTCTTTGGCTGCAAAAGATATCAGCAGTGTCAGAGATTTGGAGTAATCGTCTCAGCGTGACGGCCTGTCACTGCCTCTACGATATCTGTCAGCTAACCAGTCAGTGATGCGATGACGCTGTGTTTAGAACCCAAAATACACTCAGATTTACTTCTATTGTAGCTACGATTCAGCGTATGTTTAATCGCACTATGTGTAACATAAAGTAAATGAATCATTTACCAATTTGATGTTGTGCAATGCGACTTGAATTAATCTTATAAGACTGTAAAAATTGTATGGTGTGAAACTGATGTAAGGCCTGGAATATACTTGCAGTTCATAATTCGTATGTGGACTTGGCATAGCTGCCACATGTATCCTAAGTTTATACGTCGGTAGTACATGTCCTTGGGAAAAATTATGGTGACAATTTGTGTGATGCAATATTAGGGGAAAGGAGAGAACCGAGCTCCTTTCCTGATGGATTTAATGGTCTAACATATCTCTGATTGCATTGGATTTGTTGCCCGTGCTGTGATTGCAACAAAATGGAATAAAACAATAACTTCAACTAGTGTCAACTGCTTGTACGTGTTTGTATTTTTCAGTATGACTCTGTGTTCTGTTCTGCAATAGCCCATGTAACACTTCCACATCATTACTTTTGCACTTATTTTCTGCCTTATTTTGTATGTGAACGACCGCAAGGTGGAAGTCCAGGGGCATTTTTACTGTGCCTTTTGCTACTCACCCAAGGCTGAATAGACTGTTGCGACATTAAGAATCTTGAGACTTTTGTTTCTGAGGACAAATAGCAGATAAAACTCCACTCTAAATGGCCTAAAAGAACATACTGGAATTGAAACAAACTTAGTTCTAGATGGTATGAGTGTAAGCTTTGCTAGGGACCAGAATGATGTGAATGAAAGCAGCAAAAAATGGCATTTAATGTTTCCCTTTCTGTACATTTATAAAGTTAAAATTACTTCAGTTTGTCTGTAGGGACCCCACCCACACTATAACTTAAATTCTTGAGTTGTCATAGGCTTTGAATAGCCATTATTTTTATAATTATTATTGTTGACTTAGCTCCATTGCCCCTATGCTAAGATTGCCATTTTACTGCAAACACATATCCTGTTCTCATTCAAAACTGCTTTTGATTCACTTTGTTTCCTAGATAAAGATTACACTGCTTGGTATCTACTAACTGATGTAGGGCTGATTTAACCTCCATAATGTACTTTTAAAGCAGGCTTCCTCAGATGATTTGGTGCATGTTAGCATATGTGAGTTTGGTTGGTGCCAAAAGAAGATTTGAACAAGACCCATGTGTTCCTTTTAGCCCAGCACTACCATTTCTGAGCAGAAGTACAACACCCTTTATGTCGGTTTCAATTTAAATGTTTTTCATGCAGTCTGCAGAAACCTGGAAAAGCACAGACTCCAGAATAATGCAGTGAAATGTAAGCAAATAGGCTCACGTAACTGTAGAAAGGGAAAATGTCATAGAGGTGGAACATAAAACATTCAACCGATGACAGGATGTGCATGTGTAGCACATCCAGACATCAGCAGACAAACAAGTCAAGAATAGTCCAGATTATATACTGACAACTC
>JBAMYA010000006.1:1032980-1059354 GCA_037176975.1 Arrhamphus sclerolepis
CCTGTATTTAGAGCAGTTTTAATTGAACACGTGGGAAGCAGGTGAAGCTGTTTCAGAAACTCGTTGCGAACATTTAACAGTTTCATTGCCTGAGAGTGTGATGAAACTCAAGTTTGTCCTTACCAGAGTCTTTATCAGATATGATATGAGACTGCATTGTTGAGCCTCGCAGCATTGACTTGAGATGTGTAGACCAAATAATAGTCAAGAAACATTGCTATGGTTTGCTTTGGGTACCCTAGCTTCTGTTTGATTGCTATTTCAGCTAAAAAGCCACCAAATTCTGCACCAATTCTGCAACATCACTTTCTCCAGGTCAGGTTTTGTGAATTTATGGTTGTGGAGTTTAAATATTGTAATTTTCCTTCGTTTTCGTCCTGGAATTGCTCTGACAGTCCCCCCTCGTTGAGGTTTTAAACAAATGCATCTTATTTTTAATGCATCTACATTTTCTGTGTTTATGATCATAGATGTGTGGTAGTTAATCTCCTTTTTGTCTTTGGTGGAACATAATTTTTGTGCTTGTAATCTTATTCTATTAATGAATAGGTAGCAGTAGTCTGAGGCTCATCATGGTTTCACTTGTAACCAGGAAACTGGAGGTTGTGTTGCTCCTTACAGCTACAACTGCATAAAACCACACGTTTACTCATAATATGTGGTCACGTTGGATTTGGTTTCTGTCTGGCTGCAAGTTTATACAAGTTGAATCCTCAATGTATACATATTGAAGCAGTTTATGTCATAGAGTAATCGTAGGGTTTGTTTGAAGGTGTGTAATTTACAGCTTTGTTGCGCACTGTTAGGTGTTTTTCCATTAGCAGGGGTTCCTGGTGGCCCTGATAAACTTCTGGATGGGGGTGGTGGTGGTGTTGACTCACTGAATGGGTACGCTGTGGGCAGGAGATGACTTTTCATGCAAGTCGTCTTTTCTCATCTCGCCACCGTTCTGCGCTATACCAACTGCAAACAGAATTCTTACAGATATCCTCAGTAGCTTCTGCCACCATGTGGTTTGGAATGGTAGTTCACGTATAAACGCTCCTGTCATCGCAATGAAATGAAGACATTACGGCTTAAAGGACTGAGGAAGAGGTCGGTTCTGTTCGCAGTTCCCATCTGGCAGCTTTAATCCGGAACCTCCGTTAGTGGAAACGCACCTTTTGTTGGATCACTTCATCAGGATGCACTTACCTGATCTCAGATCACTGTTTCTGGATCTGATTCTCTGAAGCTAGCTGGCATTTAGTGGAAGCGCTAAGTTTTGTCCGTCCATTTTCTACATCTTCTTATTCCTATTCAGGGTCACGGGAGGTCTGCTGGGGGGTCTGCTGGGGCCCATCCCACCTCTCACCAGTTCTGTGTGAGTACAAATGATTCTGTGTTTTTCCCAAATGCTGCAAACGAGTTGAACAAAAACAGGTTTTCCACTCGAGTCTCATGGACGTTTTGAAAGTGACAGAATGCAGTTTTCTGCAGACGAGAGTTACTGAGCAAAGCAAGAGCTTGATCGCTGTCCAGTGATTAACTTAGCTGCTTAGTTTCCTGTCCTGCTGAGCAACCTGCCACTGCTATCTGAGAGAAAAAGCAGCATTTAAGCCAAACCAAAAAACAAAACAGAAACGGCAGTGTGTTGATGCAGGCACTGGTGATAATTTTTAATTTTAAACCGTTTCCGTTCTTCCTGAAAGCTTCACACATGCTGGCTGCTTTTCATTATGATAACATGTAACCTTTCAGCCCCAGCTGTCATCGTACTTCCTCCCAGCAAGGATGTGAGTGAGGAGGATGGATGGAGAGCCATGAAGGCCGACCTGACTAAACATTCTTAGTGGAATGGATAATCCCAATATAACCTTATTCTTGGAAGTTTGATCAAATTAATGATGCTTTTTAAAAGAGCATACGTTTATTTTGTAGCTGTGAGTGGGTCTGAATCTGAGGCTTGAAACTGACATGTATACATGCACCTGAGACCCAACCCTGGTTACCCTGGAGGATGCTGCCAAATTTAGACTGAAAAACACAGCAAGAGGTGAACTCTTTTATCATCATGTTTATCATACAGTTCATGTTTTTATTGATCTATCACAGAGAAATTCTTTTTCTATACTCATGTCGTTTTCTATATGCAGATCTGAGATAAACAAGCAATAAATCCATCTTATATAGTCATCAGAGTGTGTCTTTGAACTGGAAGCCCTTCAGTTCCCAAGCTAAACAACAAACTGAGCTACTGCTCCCACATAATAATAATGATGATGATAATAATGATGATAATTAATAGCAGTAATGATGGCATATACAACAGTCTAGACCTGTAGCAGGATGACTAACGCTGGCTCAGTGTCACCCAAGCCAGCCCCAACTATAAGCTTTGTCAAAAGGAAAGTTTTAAATCTTATCTTACAGGTAGAAAGGATGCTTTTGTTCTGCAGACAGGCGTGTTTCTGGCTCTACTAAATAGCAGCCTGATAACTGGGAGCTCTGCCTGCCATTTTACTTCTGGAAACTAGGTAAACCTGCAATCAGTCTTAACAAATACATGGACTAGCTTTTCTGCATCAGTCTGATTTAGGATGTGCCCCAGTTTGGCAGGTGAAAAAAGGTAGATTTAGGAAGTTAAACTAAGGGTCAATAAAAGACAAATCTTTGTCAAAAAGATTCCATTTCTAAGTGAACAAATTGTTGTGCTTGGTGAATGGGTGTGTGCTCTACAGTTGCCTTAAAGGGCTCAGATTGGACGCCTTGTGCAGTGTGCTTGCTGCAGGGCTCGGCTGCAGCCAGGGGAGGGGAGTCCACACATGCAAATCCTACCCATGTCGGGTGCAGGTTGCTGGGTGACCAGTCAGCTTCCTCGGAAGTGGAGAACAGATATCAGCTACGCTTTCTAGTTGCGGATGTGAATGCACAGTGCATCTATGTGTCAGCGAAAAAAGCTTTGGCTTTAGTTGCATTGATGAGGAGGAGCAGGAGGAAGACACAGGCTGCAGTAAAAATGAAGAGGGCGTGGGCCCATGACAAGCAGTGACACACGTTGAGAGTTGAGGCTATTCCAAGAAAAGGTGCTTTTAGGTGCACATCAGGTCGAGTCAGAGCAATTTGGCAACAAGAGAGTTTTGTTTGCGGACCGTACTGGTTTTGAGATCAACTCCAGTCTGGATGAAAAATCCACAGAAACTGATATACGTCTCAGCCTGGGCTCTGTTGTACTACACGTCTTTCACGTTCAAGGTAAGTGAAAGTGAATTTCAGCAAAATACACAGCTGGATCATTTGTGGGTCATTGTATACCAGAAACGATGGACTTTCATTAATGTTTGTGTGTAGCCACAGATATGTCAAACATATTAGAAATATCGCACAAAGGTCTGTATTGAGATTAACAAAAGCTGTGTGGAACGATTGTGCAGGGCAGCAACTGTAAAGTTGGTATTGTGCACCAGCGCATAGCCATGACGTAGCAGTTCTCTCAGCACCCTGCTGGAGTGAAATCGGACCACATCATGCACACGGATGTCAGTTTGTGATGCTCTGTCCTTGTTCAGGCTAATTTAAAGGCATAAAACTACTTAATTAAGTTGTATCCTACTTAATTTAAAGTCAGTTTTCTTGTTAACAATGTGGGCTGACATGTATTTCTGACTTGTAGCTGAGGCGTGACTCCTCATGTGAAAGGTGAAGAGGAACTGGATGGTTTCCTAAATGAACAAGTTTAAATATTAGTTTAGCTCAATGAGTTAGTGCTTATACATGTTGAGCTCAATCTGAAAACATGTTTCTGTGATTTATTTTTATTTATTTTTTAACATTAGGATACAGGTAACTTTAGACCGATCTGAATTTCATATAAATCTTTTTTTAGCTCAATTGCTGCTTCAGGTTCATTTAGCTGAATTTCTTTCTTTTTTTTACGGTTGTTTTAACACATGTTGATGACGACACTTTGTTGTTGTTGTTTTTGTTTGGTTTGTGTTTGTTTTCCCTTAAGCACAAACGCTGAAGCTCAGTCATGTGACAGCACTCGCTGCTTTCATAGGTTAATAGCAGTCTTGGTATGACTTCCATGACAGTCGGCGTGTAGTGAAGAGCTGAAAAGCATGACGATACAGCAACTATGCTTTAGACCCTGAGTTGGCTTTTTTGTTTTCTTCCCATTTCCTATATGATTTGTTTGCACCACTCTAGACGAGCTAAACAACCTGCAAACGAAGCGTCTGGACGTTGTCCAGCGGTCTACGGAGGCGTCTGTCAGAGGTCGTCTAGCCTCCACGCCGTGCTGAGATCGCTGCCCCGTCAGCTCTTGGTGCGGCTGTTTTTGTGCGCACCAGAGTGCGGTTGTTCTGTTCACACTGACCCAAATGAAGTGCTCTCATGACCAAAGCTCGTTTAGGGGGATCTTAATAGGGGCAGTGTGAAAATGATCTAAAATGTTGTGTTAATACACTGGAGGTTTACTGATTATAAACGCCGTGCGGGAACGCTACACTTATAACAATATATTTGAGAGACCCTGAGTGGTGGTTTTCTCAGTGATTAAGTTCACAGCTTTTGTGTGATTATTGTTAGGTACTTAATACTATTCTTGTTTTCCTTTATTTTTCTTAAATTAACTGCTGCAAGGACTGCATATATAGTCCTTGTTCTACCTTTGCAAACCACTCAGAGGTTTTATCCTACAAAGCCATATTTACCTGTTTACACACCTCTGTCTTAGCCTCTGCAGACTTGTATTTAATGTTTATCCTTTGAGCCTGTGGTCGTCTTTCATTTCCGTTGTTCTTTGTCAGAAAAGTCGTTGTTGGTACCTTTTTAACCTCGGTTGCAAGATATGATCATCATCTTCTCATCGAAGCAGCAAGTTTCAGTCACACTGTAAAATTGTAAATTTAGAATAATAAATAACTGAACATGAGTTTTTTTAATTACTTTTGCCTCGCTGAGTTTGGGGGTTAGTTGTTGAAAATTGACCCGTTCAGGTCCAGCCTCCTTAATGAGCACGCTACAGATCTTTGTCTTATGCCCTGTTGAGTATTATTTGAGCCAACACAGAGGTCATCGGATAGTTTTCATCCCTCAAGCAATTCAGTGATTTGTGGGTGGGTAGTCTCGTTTAATATTAGTTTAAAAAAGCAAACATTGTCTAACTCTTTTTTCTGTTGTAATTATAGCAGCCGTGTGTCCATCAAGCTCCAACACCAGTCTGACGGCATAATGTCTGAAACAAAATCTTTTGCCATTGCAGCCCCAGTAATTTAATATTATTCTGTAACTGTGCACATTAGAACCACGGACTGACATTATGATTCAGTTTATTTTTGTTTTTTTTTTAAAGTTGAATATTTGACAAAATGCAAATCCTGAATGGAATATTGCAAATTCTGACTATAAATTTATAGTGAAACAGACTTGGCTCATCCCGCCCGAGTGTCCTGGATGAAAGGTGAATTTTTGATTACTGGTCCTCTCGCAATACGGCACAAGTCACATTTTGATTATAGATTTTCAATTTGCACTTTTTTATTTTACCATTCCCACTGATTAACAGATTACGAAAAGCTTTATTTAAAAATAAAAATGACATCTTTGTTGTTAGCGGTGACCAACCGTGACAGTTGCATCTCTATGGTTTGACAGTTTAGCGAGTATTGTCATCACCTACATTTTCATCTTTGTCTTTATTATTGCTTCCGAGCTCTCAGAGGAAAGCTTGAGGACATATCTGAAGCTTTTCGTATGCCACTTACTGTGTCACACCGCTCCCCCCTCATACCTCCCACACCCACTAATCTCACACACTGTCAGCTGTTTCACAGGCGCATCTGTGCCTTCAGTGGTCCAACTCGAGTTGTTTTATCTGTCTCGCTGTTGTCTGGACTTGGTGATAATGGAACATCCTTCAGTAAGGATTTGGGTGTGGATTGTTTGCGTCTATGATGTTGCCAGTCTAATACTGTCCTTTTTTTTTTTTTTGATAAATAAGCATTTGAAATAAAAACTGTTGAACACAAAACCATCAGCTTATTGGATCAGTTAAAGGCAGCTTGTGTTTTTATTGTCATGAGGGCGGCTGTGCTGAACATGTAATCTTGTGCTCTTTAGCCCCTTTACTGGTTGAGAAGGGAAATCGTCTGTTACAATTGTTATAAATATTGCTGACTCATGTCCCGGCTTCTACTAGGAAATAAACTATGAACCAGTGAGCAACCAAAGAACTTTAGTAATACAGATAGAGCTATCAGCCAACCTCAAAGACTCAGGACTTGGAAGGTAAAAATGATAACATTTACCGATCCAAAGGCTAGGATGCTGTCTGACTAGCAGCACTGCTTCTATCATCTGATTGTTTTCTCTCTTTTTCTGGACTCTTCTGATAAAACCCTCTTCTCTTTCTTTGCTGCCTCTTCCATGATGCTGGTAGTGATCATCTAGGTCCGATAGCTTCATCTTAAAGTTAGCGTCTGGCGAACTCCACATAATAAACACCATTACCATGGTTGCCATGTCCGATTATTATAAGCCAGTTGAGTGGCTTGTCTTTCTGTAATTTTCCTTGCAAATCTTGGTAGTCTGCTCGTCTGTTTTAGTTGTGATGTATTTCACGTAGGGCTGGACGATATGGCAAAGATTTATATAACATCATATTTCTTAACTTTGGTCGATTCAAAACAATTCCAATATCAATATTAATATGAAAACCACAGAGAAACTGCCGAGAATGTCCGGAACGAACATCTGTAGCCACAAACCTCTGAAAAATTAAATTACCGTGTCCTGTCAAACTGTTTTAGATGTGAAAATGTTAACAAAATGAATCAATGTTCAGCTTTGATTCAAAGTCATTACTAAGAAAAGTGACATAATTAAACTTTGTTATTGGAAAAATGCTTCACAATGTATATCAAAAATATTGAAAATTGTGAAAAATGTGTTTAAAAGTCATCGTTATTGGACATTTTTATATTGCGATATATATTATTGGCCAGCCCTAATTTCACGTTTCCAAAATTGTAGTTTGAGACACATTGATGATAGAAACGGGAAAACTGTGGAGAAGCAGCTCGTCTGATTGTGGGTTTTACACCACACCACGCCATGCTGTGGTGTAGGTGCGATTTGTTTTGTCTTAAGTCGAAGTGCGGCTAAAATAATTCTAGGAGCTTTTTCTGGACACAGTTGGACCTGATGCATATGTGGCTGTGCTTGTGACAAACCAATGACACCACCTCTGATTGCAGTAGAATCTCATGCAGTCTGGATGTAGTTTACTTGTGTGTTTCCGTTTGGACTCTTGAAATCAGACATCGTTCTGGAAAAGCAGGTAGAGATTTTACCTTGATGCAATGACAAGAAAACCAGTGCCTCGGGATCTAGACATATTGGTGCTGGAAAACCTGAAGGTGACAAATTGTTACACTGCACTGTGAGTGCACCTTAAAGCCACACGTTGCTCTGCTGGTCTAATTCTTTTTAGCATCATTCCTTTGAGACCTGAAGTACTAGAATAAATGGTTGCAGAGGCATCTATTTGTTTGCATACAGAGCTAACCAGTGTAGCTTTAGCATTGAGAGCGGTGGTGTTGGGTAACATTTGAGATCAGGTGAGATTTCAGGTCACTCACCTGTTACTTGACCTCAGCCCGATGTGAATGCAGGTTGTTAACGTGGCTAAGCGTATCCAGGAAGCTGCCGTCTAGGCTTTTCATTCTGAAAGAGATGATGTCATGCCACTGATCATGTGACGCCAAGGGGAGAGTCTTTGACATGAGAGAGAGAGAGAGAGAGAATGGGAGTCAGGCGGTCTGCCAGCATACGCTCTGTCGTTTCCTCCATATTTGGTTCGTCCAGAAAGGCTTCCCTCTGTCATCACAGTCCGCTGCCCTGCGTCTTGGACCACCAGACCACTAATAGGTGACACTGGGGTATGTTTCACACTGATTAGTCATTAAGCGAGTTTGTCTGTAAACGGATGAGAACTTTAAACTTTCATCCAGCACTGCTTTCCCTTTAATCAGCTTTTTTTTTTTTTTTTAATCTTTAGTTTCACTTTGAGAAATCCATTTTCCTGTGAGATTAAACATTAAAACCACTCCTGCTAATCTGTTTCAGAAAGGCAGAAAAATTCACTTTTGAATTTAATTTGTTTTCTTTTTTTTTTTTTTTTTTGTTTTTCTTCTTGTCTGGAGGAATTTTGTTTGGTATGTCAAGTGCTTAACTTGCTACGCTATCAGAGAGAGGTAATTTACAAAACCTGCCCCACATAAATATTCATGGAAATTGTTGGGATTTTATAGACGCCGATACTTATCTATCTTAGGGCTGGGCAGTTAATAGAAAATTAATTGAAACCGACATTCAGAACCAATATTTGATGTGATTTTGTTCATGTCAATTATTTGAACTATTTCTTTCTTTTTTTTAATATTCATTAAATGACCATATATAGTTAAACTGTGTATGCTTTTTCTACTTATTTTAAAATTGGTGATCTGTGCTCTATATTCCAGTTTTAATAGTTGATTATATTTGCAGCAGAAGCCTCGTCAGTGGTTGAGTTGCAGCCTGGCTGGAGTTTCCTGTTGGGCTGTTAGTCATTTGTAATTCTGGAAATTAAAATCGGCGCAGTGTCATCGGTTTATAACTCCACGCTTTGCCATATACTGAATTTAATATCACACCAGAGCCTGTTTACATATGGTACCCATCCCTACAATTAAATAAATCTGTCAAAGAAAATGTGACCTCAGTACAACAAATATTGGAGCAGAGAACAAAAAAATTATGAAAATTAGAAGTAGAAAAAAAGAGAAAATCCCCAGCATCTGGTTCAGATTTCCCAGCATCATGAGTGGGTTTATCACCCCAGAGCGACGTGGCAGCGTGTATTTATAGGTTCCAGCAGCAACACTCTGGGACTTGGAGCAGGTTGTACTGCTGGTGCGCTCTGAAGCACCCATGGGAACTCCTCTGGCCTTCACATGAGGTCTGTATACCTTTTTTGTAAGTTTCTGAGGAAAAATGTGGACTTTTTGTACCTGGTGACAAAAGCAACATGATGCTAAAACGAAATGAGATTTTACTTGGGGAATATCATCTGAACAAACAAAAGTCACATCTGTTTTGTTTGAATACGTCTGTAAAACGTCTAAAACTAAGTGAATTACACCAAAGGCCATAACAAGTTGATGGTAACCTCTCAGGAGTGTTTGGAGTGTTGCTTAAAGACTGCAACCCTTGGCCTGACACAGTCACTAAGAAGAATGTTTGACACTGTCGATCCATGATACTCAAACACTGCAGTTTGTAAAGTATGTCGGATCAATGACGGCCGTGAAGGGTGTTTGAGATAACCCTAAAGAGCATCACCAAACAGTTGTCTTTTACCTGTGGGGGAGGGGGACAAGGATTCAGTTATAAGCAAATTTGCATTTTTTTGTGAAAATATCCATGAGGACAAGCTGGCACGTCTGTAGCTCAACTCAGAAGTTGGATGCTATTTTTGTGGCGTCTTCGAGGGTTACATTTTTATTTTTTGCAGCCAGAGAGACAGCGGGACCCGAACAACACTGGAGACCACGGTTAATGGGGGCCGGTTGGTGGCTCGCTGTTAATGGAAGCCTCTGGCGGTCTGGTGGGCTCAGCAGGCTGCAGCAGCTCTGTTGAGTGTTGTAGACAGAAGTGGCGAGTACACACAGAGGAAGAGGGAAAGCAGTTAGTGAAAAAGGAAAAGGACTTGAAAGAAGCAGGAAGAAACAGGAAAGAGGGAGAAGCACTTAAGGAGTGTCCACACACTGTTTTTCAGTGAACTGGTGTTTTGGGGAAAACAGTTAAAGGATAAATACCAGCTGACATCGCACCACTATGCAAGTGATGTCAGGTTTTGATCATATATCTGGAAAAAAAACTTTTTTTCCCCAATCTTTTACCTTTGTTTGAATTTTTATGAATGAGTCTTTCACCCAGTGTGCAGATTTTCAACATATAAAGTACCACTTTTTTATCATGTTAATGTGTCACAAAGACTGCCTGTGGTTGAAAGGCGTCGCTCATCCAGCTCTGTGAAACACATTTATGTCACTGCCTCTGTTCTGCCTTGAGAGGTAGTAACAGAGGCAGTACAAGAGGTGCTGTGAACTTAGTGTAACCGTGAACAAGCAGCCACAGCCTGCAGAATAACCTTAATGCATCTCTTGTTAGAGCTTTAAAGCCTTGTAGCTTAGGAGGGAAGAGTTGAGTAGATGTATTTGCTTTAAAATAAAAAAAATAATCCAATTTCTACGGACTACCTTTGGTTTCAAATCTGTATTTTTTTTGTGTCATAGTAACAAATTCACTTACACACAAATTATCCTTCAGGTTTTGAGTTTCTCATTCTCAACTTTGGAGCATCTAAAATATGAGACAGACAAGAATTCCAGTGAAGGTTACTTTTTTGTGCTGGGAGGGTGGGGGTGTATTTTTCCTTTTGATTTGATTCCATAATCCCGTGTTTCATAGTAATCTCTGAGTCACTTTGACTGTAATTTCAGGGGTAGTTGTGCAAAAGTCATGGCGTTGATCTAAAATTGATGCTTGAATGTCAGTGCAGGTGTGGCGTGTAATTTCAGATTATCTTGTGTATTTTTGGTACTTATAATACATCAATTTCCAGCAAAGATTTGCAGGAATGTACTTTGATAATGTAAGGATTTACAGATGTTAAGCAACAGTGCGGAATACAACGAAATTTCTGGTTTAATGATATTGAAACATGGATTAAAATACTCGCATTAAAGACCCTGCAGACAAAAATGTGCACATCCAAATCCTTTTAATAACTCATAAATAAATGCTGCTGGTAATCTTTCATGTGTATTAGGCTGCAATAATGAAACCATAAATAATCACCCATGTGCATTTTTTTGTTTTGTTTTATATCATATAATGGAGTTTAACTTTAAGAGTTAAATAAAAAAATATAGTGACTTGAACTGATGCTGGTTTAAAAAAAAAAGTACAATATTTTTATAGCTTGTTTTCAAAACACGCACATTTATGTGAGAAGGAACTTTTTTTTTGAAGGGTTAATAAAATATAATGGCTCATGATAATAAGTCAAATATTGCTTCTAAAGTGAGCACTTGTGTGAAGAATAAACATGTTAAAATGTAGTAAATCTCTCAGATCAGTAGAGTGGAGATAACGGCTGCTGTTTGCGTTGGTCAAAGTTCTGCGAGGCATTTAAATAAAAGCACTTCTGAGAAAGAGCTGACTGCTGACTGCCTCGGGAGTAATAGTTCATCGTCCTGCAGTTGTCTCAGTCCTGGGGTCCTGGTTGAGGGTAGGGGGTCTTTGCCTGACCTTAGCTTTATCATCTGATCTCATCTGATATACTCTGAACACTGCGTGGCTTTTATGTGCCTGTGGTGGACGATTTGTAACGTGCAGCTCAGCTGATCGAGAGAACGTGGTTGAATTCCACAAACTTGCAGTCATCCTGTTAAACAACTTATTTTCCATTTGTTGAAGAAGACACTGGACTTAAAAACATTTTTTTTAGTTTTGAGAGCTGGTCCAGTTTGTTGTATGATCTTATCAGTGATTTAAACCTTAATCTTAATAATAATAATAATAATAATAATAATAATAATAAGTGCAGTCTTTTAAAAGTGTCATTTGACATATAGTGTCCAATAATGTGAATGTTTTAAGGTTTGTGATGACCCAGGGTGCTGGTAAACTGTTTGATGTCTGTGCTGCATTATGGAGACGTTATTTACAAGCACTAGAGGAAAGTCAGAGGACGTTGACAATGGGGGGTAGTATGCAGTACATACTGTATACTACTGTAAGTGCAGTATGTAGTATGCAGTTTCATAAATGGCCACTGAAGAGGGGAGCAGTTCTCCCAGTGACCAGGAAGTGATCAGTGCAGCCCCTTTGGTTGAACTGGGAATGCTCCCCCTGTTAGTCAGGCTTTGCCCAGTTTTATGCGCTCTGATAGCACAGAAGTGGTGTTGCCAGATTGGGCGGGTTTACGCCCAGTTAGATTTCTTTTGAAGATGTTTGGCTGGAAAATATAGGACTGGGCGGGTTGATAAAACTCAGGCTGCTTTTCTGTTTTTGACAAAATATTCAGGTGAAATTAACAAAATAGTTGCCATTAAATGGCGGAGAAAAGTAGAAACAAACTGATCATGTGTCATTTCCCCTTGTTTTTTTGTTTTTGTTTTATCAGAAAATCGACTTGGATTTAATTGCACTTTTTGTAGGGAGCCTGGGCTTCGTGTGCTAAGGACGTGCTATTTATTACGCATTTAGTAGTTTATGGTTTAATGAGTTGATCTGGTTTTACGTCATGTTTGGCCTGGACACTGTCTGAGATCTGGCAACCCTGCACAGAAATGGCCACAATACACTACGGTGGATAAGTAGACTGGTTCTCTGGCCCCACCAGGATGTGCATAAAATCAGCCCCTTAATGAGCACAAATGTTTTTAAGTACTTAGTTATAATATTTAACTTATTATTCACTGAAATCAATGACTGGAGTGAAGATCAGCAAAACAATGCCAGTCCGCGGTGCTACCAGCTGGGTCAGCGAGTTCATAACTCACTTGGTTCAGCAACTGGAAATCAGCTGAACTGAGTCAGTCCCTGACTCGACTCTGCTGTCACTCACTCGGTTCAGTTAAATCACCTGAGTCCGCAGTGTTTCCACTACGCTGCTGTCCACTCTCACTCACGCCATTCGTACTTAGCATAGCATTAGCAGCTAGGGGACTCATGACCTGGGTTAGTGTAGACATCAGATTTGTGATTCAGTAGGAAGATCCGGCTCATTAACCCAAGTAAATCAGGGACTGGGCAGCTCTACCTGCACCTTGATGTGGTGAGCGTACTGAGAGACGGGAAGAGAGGCTAATGGGGTTAACAAAACTCGCTCTGAAGTAGATCGATGCTTAAAATGGGTTGTAAATAGACGGTATATTGACGGTGGCGTTGCACCACTGTTGATGTATGATGAGGAGAACCCTGTTTGAGAAGACTCTTGGACTTTCTGATTCTCAAGTTGCTTGCATGTGCTCTCCACACCAATGTACACCTACAGATGCTCCCTCCTCCATCCTGGAAATGTCACATACATGTACATGCTCAGACCTCCATAACATTATGGTGCATCACCACCATATTCTGACCCGGTTAAAAATAATGGACGGCCTTTTTAGACTCAGCTATGGGAAATAACCCGCTACCACTGCCCCCATAGTGCAATGGCAAAAGTGCTGCTGTGTGATGGGAAAAAGCTGGGCCGGTTAGCATCTTAAAAGTGGGTGCTCAGTCATGGTGACACAGCAGAAAGACTCGCTTCACTGTTGCTTCACGTGCCCCACTTCCTGTGATTAGGTTTTGGAAAAAAATCAGCAGTGACATCAAGAAAGTTTGTATATTTCAACACCAAACAAAAGATAACTGATGGCTAAACTATAAATACCACCCAGTGTGCCTCTTTCATGCACTGTAAGTAGCAGTGAGCAAGTTATTTCTGAAAATCTTCTTGTTCACGAACTAAGCAGATAAGAGGGCTTTATTACTTGTGGAATTCATGCTGATTCCTTTACTTAATTTAGCACCAAGTTTCTGCGGTGGCCAAGGGTTTATGGTCCGTCTCCTGAGAGAAGAACAGGAATTGGATTTTATGTGAAACATTTGTTGAAGATGCAGAGAGAGAGAGGCAGAAATAAACCCGTTTCTCTAAAATGTGCCCCCCCTCAAAAAAAAAGGAATTATCCATAACCTCCAACTGTTCTGTAGGAAGACCAACACCAGTAGTACAGTTTTCTGTACGGTGGAAAAACATGACATGCCATTGCAAGCTGCTTCTTTTTTTTTTCCTCTTTTTTTTTCTGTCCATGCAAAGATTGACATCTGCATTGGTTCTACAAGTCTGTGGGAAAAAGGTGTCTCAACACAAGTTCCAAACAAGGTTTCCTTGTGATTGTGGTCAAGTGTCCTCACTTGTAGGTCAAAACTCTCCTGTAGTGGTACTGTCACGTTAAGGTCCGGCGTCTTCGGAGCCTTCAGAATGTGAGTCGCATCGTTTTTATACTCGAAGCTGTCAGAACTAAAGGAAGAGCCAGTTGTCATGGATATGACATCTATCAGTAAAGATTTTTGTACCAGGCTGTAAATCTGTTTAATTCCGCTGCAACCTGGCACTTGTTTTGGAGCCAGCACCTAGTGGTCAGTTGAGGAACTGCAACAAAACATACTTGTGGATGAGCTTCAACCCTGAAGTGGGATGGTTACTGCTTGGATTAAACCGATCACTCTGATTGGTGGAGTTTTAATGAAAGTATCATCTTACTGTGAAATAAACTGAGTGAGTTTGGACAGACAGGCTTCCAGCTGATAAATGATCAGGTTTAGGGGGATCTCTTGATATATGAATCTACTTTTTTTCTGAATCCGTTTCTCCTGGGCTTCATCTTGCTGGTAGCATACATGGCTGGTGTTCAGAATCTACCAGTACAGATGAAAACCCTCAGCGGGGGTCTGGTTCAGCTAATACAGGAGGGCAAGTAATCCTAAAACCCAGGAAGATGTTCACTTTAGAGGTTAGAGATAAACCTGTGGAGATTTTCTGGGTTGCCACTGTGAACAATATGGGCGAAAAGAAAAACCCAAAAGTACATCACAAGGTACAAATCACTCCTCCCCATCTCTCACTCCAGGACTGCCTCAGGTATGAAGTGATTTGCCAGTGAAGCCGATTCGCCGCCATATTGTCTGGATGTTCAGGTTAAATCCTTCATATGCCGTTTCTCAATTTCACAGCTCAAAACTAAGCAGCTGGTTTATGAAAGAAATTCACGAGTAAATAACAGAAGGCTTGGTTTGTCATGAACTGGTGTTGAAATGAAGCTTATTGCAGGGTTTTCCAGAGGGTGGAGGGAGGTGTGGTAGGACTTGGACTTTCTTTGTGACACACATTAGTTTTCTTTGTAATCTACCTCAGGATAAACCATTTTAGTGTTGATTAACTCTTAATAATATTCAGTTACCGACTACTCTTGCAACATTGAGGCTGAACACACGACTTTTAATTTCAGAACAGTGTCTGAGCTCATAATTAACGGTGACATAGAATGATTGAACAGGGTGTTAATCCTTGTTCTGTGATGTGATATATAGACAGCAAATTTTTTTTTCTGTCATGCCTCAGAAGTTTCTTAAAACCTCTTTCAGAAAGCTCTGTTAGGTTGGGGATTTTAAACATGTAGTTTTGCACCTATTGGGAGTCCTTTTGGGCTTAACTGGCAACCTTATTTCTAAATGCAAGAACATGACGCTGATTGGCTGCCTTTGCTGCCACTCAAGAAACTTTGCTGGCTTTGGAAAATGTACAGCGCATCTTTCTGCAGCTATGGCCAACAGATCAGGCCCAAAAACTCGGTCCCGACCCGAGCTCTTGTATATTCTGTCCAAACGTGGTCTGGCCTGAGTTCAGGTAGGGTATCGAGCCGGGCTCAGGCAGAGAATCCAAACACTCTATAGCTTTATATAAAATAGAAATACTATTTTAAAAAAAAAAACAGTTATATGTCAGTATATCGAGCTCAACCGACCGGACGAAAGTGGTGGCAAATCACGGCCTGATACCTGTCCAGAACTCTGGGTCGGGTTTAGACCAAACGGGAGGGGAGTGTGAGATGCATTTTATGTCATTTGTATTCATTGTTCAGATTGGCCCAATTTCTGGTGAACATTTCTAAAGGAGGAATTTCAATGAAATGGAGATGTTCAGAATGTGGAGGGCTTTGCGCATGTTTTTGAATGCGGGTAGACGATCGTTGTTCAACAAAGACGAGGATTCTGTCTCCTTTAAGTCTCCTCTCTTGTGTGGGTCAATAGAACTGTATTGTGCACGCCTGCACCTTACAGTCTGTTGCTCAACGTTTCCGTTTTGCACTGATCCTACTTGATGATCGATGATTTTTGACTTGTCTACTGTCCCATATGATCCAGCTAAAGTTATTTTGTTCTGAACTTCTGGTGGATCAGACTACACCACCTGTTTTACATTAGAACATCTTCTCATCTGCGCATTAACCTGCCAGCAATCCTCAGTGTGGGAAAGGTTCCTCTGAAATCATCAGCACTTTCATCTAAGTGCGTTCAGCGCCTTGCTGTAAACCATTCTTCCTCCTCAGCTTTGTCGCTGCATAACACTACTTGGATAATATGCTAGAGTCTCTCAGCTAAATCAGCTTAATGTGAAGTGGGACTCGCGGGCTTCAAGACGGCTCTGGTTTTGCCGTGTGCTAGTGCTGGGAAAAGTTGGGAGTGAGGATTATTGTGGATCCAGAGTGCTGCGTCAATCTGAGCCAAGAGCAGCATTTCAGAAGCGCAATTTCCCCAACTTCTGTTTTCATGCATGGTTTGTTCTGGATGATGGAGCAGAGAGACTGAAAACTGTAACTAAATGTCATGAGACTGAAGATATAAATGTAATCACAGCTAAAATAATTTCCTCGGATCAGATGACGGGGCATCTGCTGTGGCATTCTCACCCGAGTTCAGCTCAGAATAATACACAATATTCACTTTTAGAGAATCTGAGGTTTCTTTTTTTCTTTGCCCTTAGAAAACACGGGAGAAAAACAAAACAAATCCAAACTGCCATTTAGTCAGAAGCAGTATTGATTTAGCACAATCAATAAATTCTGAACTTAAGAGTGCATTTCTCTTCAGCTGCTTTTTGGGGCAGGGATCTTTTTTCTTTTTTTCTTTTTATCCAGTCCTTTTAAATAGGTAATATTTCCATCAGCTTTCAGCATCTGCTCCTGTGTTTCCTGTGTGTCCCTTTTGTCACCTCTCTGTGGGTGTACAGTCATGCATTTGCAAACGTGACCTCCAGTTGGTCGCTGTTCTGCCTGGAAGATTGACTTGAGCCTAAAACCAGCGTGGAACAAACTGTGGATCATGTCGGACTTAAACGTTAGTCAGAGCTGAATGATTTAAGACAGCAGGTTTATTGATTTATTTTCTTTGTTTGGTCATGTAAAGTCCAGAATTCCTGTGTAAGAAGGGAGTGTTTAGCTTCTGCATTGTCTTCTGGTGCTCCTTTACATTGACTTTCATTGCGTTTCTGTTGTTGTTTCAGGCTTTGCTGACTTTGCTCCTCTTACGCTCAGCAGAAACTGCCAGTGCAAGAAATGTTACTAAGAATATCAGCATTCCTCAATCCATCATTAGATTACTTATTTAGCTAATTAAGATTTTTCTGTTTTGTCAAGCAGACCTTACAAAACCCGTTACCATGTCCCGTGCTCGTGTACGCGCGTGCATCTGATGAGAAGACCCGTTAGTCTGCTATCAGTGTCGTTGTCCTGTGGAGGATTTCGCTGCCCTCCTCAGTTCTACTCATGTCCCTCAACGCGCCTGTCCTTAAGGAGCTTATGGAGATTTACTCTTTGGTGTGTGGGACACTGATGGCGAGCGCGGAAAATCTCAGACTTCATGGTACAAAATGGGCAGGCGCAACAATGCGAGGGTGACTATTCAGGAGCTGGCATGAAAAAAAACCAAAGCAAAACACTGCACTCATGCAAGGACAGCTAGATTTTCTCAGAATCGGATGAATCTTTTAAAAGACAACTTGGTGAGTTTCCTTTGGAGAACTGTGGTCTGCTTGTTAAGATGCATTTCTGCTATTGTACACAAAGATGTGTGTTATCAAATAAAATGTGCTTTTTTTCTTCTTTTTTTAAACTTCTTAAATGAACCTCCCCTCACACGTGGTTCAAATCTCTAAAGCCCTCTCAGTTGTTTACCCACAGCCTCCTAAGATTAATGCCATGTCTGTGTGCAGCTTTTAATTTTGCAGTTTTGACTGGATTCTGTGCTCCAGTCTTGACTTCCTCCCAGCTCCATCTGCTGGGTGCAACTTGAGGCGACTCGGCTGCATTTCAGAGCAAAATGAAGGCAGCAGAGCAGACGGTCGCTTCTCGGAGGCTTCTGGTGTGAGCTGAGTGGCTGCGATTCACAGCGGCTGGCTGGTCAAAAGTATAAAACTTGCTAATCCGATAGCAGCAAGGCTAGGACGACGTTGGACTTGCAGCCCTATGCTTCCCCTGGCTCTCACACCAGCTAGTATTGACGTTCGTAGTGACATTGTATGTGAGATTGCATCATCTTATCGTTAGTGTCTGGCTAACGCAGCGACGAGTTCTGTAAGTATCGTTTGATTGGCAGCTGGGGTGGGGGCGGGTCTTCCTGAATCAGGTCGGTGTCGCCGACTTGCACAGTCACACCGAAGGCATAACACATGCACTCAGGCTGTGGCGAAGTGCGATTTAGTCCTGTTCTGAGTTGAACTACCAGCTAAAAATAATTTTAGTTCTGTTGTGTCTCTTTAAGGTGTGAAGCGCGTGAAAAATGAGCTTTAACGTTGTGAAAGTCACAATTTGATACCAGCTGAAATATCTGTTTTGGTGTGCGACGTTGTGAATATTTATAAAAGGGAAAAAAACGTCCACTGCTAAAAGGCTGAAACGGGACTTATCGACCCACTAGTAAATCTGTTTTCTTTTTTTTTGTGTGTGTGTGTACAGGCAAGGACAGTAGTCCTATTAAATGTCTCAGTGCAGCTAAAACTGTACCTCACGTACACGTACCGAATGTTTGGACAGTTTAATGTGTGTACTGTGGACCTGGGGGTGGCGGGGTCAGACAAAACAAACAAACCAAATGTACATGTTACGCCCCAGCTCGTTCTCATGCATAAACATGAAAAGCAAAACCTTTCTAATCACCCATTCTTTTAATATTTAGGAAAAAAGAAGTAGAAGATGTGTTTTGGCCCAGATAATCAATTGATGAAATTGAACTTCAGTTGTTTCCCAGTCTGCAGGGCTGCTGGTTAACACGCTGAATGGGTGTGTTTATGTCCTGGCCGTTTATCCGTGCGGTTGGGACTTGTTTTGGTTGGCTTAAATGAAGTGCTGTTGATGCGCGCAGGGCAGAAAAATTATGGTTTTTAGTTTATCTAAAAATGAAATGCCACAGTGCTTTTAGAGTCGGTTCACACAGAGCCTGCCTGCTGCAGGTGGATGACATAAAAGTGCTGCTCAAGACACAAAACAAGCAAATTAAACAGATGAAAAGGACTGCGTCTGCAATGTTTGTCCTGTCAGTCATTTTAGTTGATTTTCTTCTTGTGACCAACCTTGTTTTTACTCCTCATATTTTTGTGTTTTAAAGCTGAAGAATTTGATTTCTTCTCTGTTCTCCACTTGTTGCTGCTGCATGACTCTTTTAGATCTGTGCTCTTTGTTAGCAGAGCCATTTGTGATGTGGACCGTCTTTGTTTGTGTGCTCCCACAGAGTCGAGTGGCCCTGCCAAGGTGGTGAGAGCAGGGAATCCACCCAAAGCCAGACGTGGAGGAAAGGTACTATTTTCTGTTTGTCTCTGCTTTTATTATTCAGCTGTACTCTTTTGAAGGTTGCACAGTTCCCACCTCACTTTTGTTTTTTGTTATAAAACAAAAGAGAATATACAAAAAAAAAAAAACTCTGTGTGCCACATCCACAACTTCAGCTGTCAAGATGTTAAAGTTTGAAGAAAACAGGATAAACTAGGGTGAAAACAGCTAGTAGACTGGAGCAAGTTTTTAAGTGATCTAGTTAAGTTGTCAGCTCAGAAGTCTCAAGTTCCCAAATTACATTTTCAAACAGTGAGACTGGAGCATCACCAAGTCAGGATTATTGTCTCTAGTTGAAGCTGAAAGACCCAAAACACAACAATTTACTGTTCTGTGAAACAAAGTGCCAACAAGAGAGGCTCATGGAACCAGATCAAAGTCGCCTTTTCTCGTGGTGTCTGTGGAAGAAGCAAGGCTGTTAAATATGGTTTTGCTTCATATTAACAACATTGCACGCGAAAGAATGACCTGGCAGCTGCACACAGCACTGATTTATTTTCATCAGCGAATAATCTGCATGAATTCATTATTATACCCATATCAACCATCAAAATAAAACGGTCACCCATCATGTGCTGCTGTTCATCAGCCACAACAGTTCAGCTGCAGTTTTCTGCACACTTCCTAGACCGTGCCAGATAAAACTCATTAAAGTGTTTCATTCACAACTTCTTTCAGCTGCTGTAGTACTCCGGCACTGGAAACTGCACATTGACCAGCAGGTTTTATGGTGTGAAGTGTAGTATTGTTGTAAAGAGTTGCAAAAGCATCTGAGACGTGTGTTGACTTAAGAGCACAGGGTCTTTTTAAAGCAGTGGTAGCTGCATTAAGGTGAGAGACAAAAAAAAAGGTTTTAATCCATCTTGACGTATGAAACAGCTATGAAAACCTCTGACGATCCTCTAATATCCACATGAATAATTTTTTTTTTTTCTTTTTTTGCTCAGGTTGGAGATTTTGGTGACACCAACAGCTGGCCAACTCCAGGGGAGATTGCAACTAAAGACATGCAGGTGGGTGCTGTTGCTTTTTCTCAGGTGGATGCGGAGCCGCAGGCTGGTAAATGAGTAGTAGATGTGCTGCCAAGACGACGGTGGTGACGAGATTCAGCATAAGGCTTCTGTCACTGCGCTTAGCAACAAGCTTTAGGCAGCAAAAAAATGCTATGGGACTTGAATATGTGCAAGAAATGGCCACATGGTGTCTTTTTTTCATATTTGTGTGTGTGTAAATATATATATATATATATATATATATATATATATATATATATGAGCAGAAAACATTTCCTTTTAAATTGATAAGAAATTAAATCTTTTTTTAGGTAAAGTAAAACACAGAAGGTAACTGAGGCTTTTAAACGAGTGAGTGGACCAGAAAGATTTCAGCTGCAGAGGATTGTTGATTTAGTTCACATGATGCCAAGTCTGCTGGACAAAGGTTAAATCAATAAATGGCAACCGTGCTCTTGAAAATGTAAACAACAAAGGCTTTTCTGCTATTTGATATCCAATCAAAATTATATGAATGAAATAACTTTGTTTTAGGAAAGAAAAGAGGTAAAGCTTTGATGCTCTGTTAAACGTGTTGGTTGTAAAGTCCTTAATCGGGTCTCGTGCACAGCTTTTCACAGTTGTATGAAGACACTAGGTTAGTTTGCTTGTTTGGTCAATAAAATAAATAACGGCATGGTTAAGTGTTTGCAGAGGTTTAATAGAACTAAGCTTCATTCGTATACGTTTGCTTGGTGTGTTTGGGGAGATGCATCGTTTTTAGTTTCCTTGAATTTAATATCAGCACACTGATGTTCCTCGTCATCCCGTCTGCAGACCTTCTCTCTATGTGCCCGGTGCATTTCATTTGTTTTATTATTTTGTGTTTTTATTATTTATCAGCACTTGATGCACAGACTCAGAACATATAGACGTGACTGACTCAGGTGTGCATGTTGCTTTTATTTTTGTCAGCTGTTGTCTGAAGTCGTGCAGCACCAGTTTCAGCTGGAATTCATGTAAAAGCTTTAATTTATAGCTGAGCAGAAGTCTACTCGCCGCTGTCCCCTTAATAGGGCTGCCTGTTGATGAATTAAATTCTGCGTTTTCATTTCATCCCATATGCTTCATGTGACACGTCCTCCAACGTTCTGATACCTTAAAACTATTGCAAGTTAGCATTCTCAGTAGTTAAAATGTATCGAATGAAGCGCAAGAGTTTGTTTTGTTGTTTTTTTTTAAATCCAGGAGGGTAATAGGTGGACTTTTTGGTCACTAAAAAAATTGATGTATTAGCAGTAATGGTATTAATAATAATAGTAATAATAATGATAATGGAGCTAAACAGATACTGATCAACAACAAAAAGTGATATCCAGATTATTATTGACTTTTCAGAGGGAAAGAGGATGGGTGTAGTTTCTGCAGTATGTATTTTAATTGTTGTGGCTGTAATTACACAGAAGATCAGTCTGCCTCTGCTGAATCATCTGCATGTTTGTTTTTTTGTTTTTTTTTATGGGTAGGGTTTAGGCTCAGAGCCATGGTAGGTTAGGGTTAGCAGACATCTTTTTTTCTAACTCTTACAATTTGCTAAAAGAGTTAAGCAAATATAGTTTAAAAAAAAAAAAGTTGAATATAAATTAAAGCTTTCGTCTACATTGATGATACAACCAGGTCAGTACCCCGAGATGTTCCATTTAAATCAAATTGGGCTCATTTTTGTTATAACTGGACCTGTTGAAGTTGGCTCAACCCAAAAGAACCAAAAGATCACGTTGAATCCTCACTTCAGTCTCCCATCATGAGCACGTACACATGGATGGGAAAAAAATGAAACACTTCTTTTAAACGCTGAGAGACTTCCAGAACAACCAGGCTTTGGAAGGACGGGACAGGTGCATAAAAACAAAATAAGTGACAGCAATGATGGCATGCACATACATATCCCACAGCAGCTTTACTAGAGGGAGAAAGAAAAGCTCCAAGTCTAACATTAAAAGTAAATGTTAGACTATCCAAATGCTCCTCGGCCGCAAACGTAGCGATCTCAAGTGGATTTCTGTGAACTTGCAGGTTATAGCTTTTAAGAATCGCAACCATCGTCTCCAGATTCCAGTCTGGTGTGATTAAAAGCCCATCATATTTGACGTTACACATGTCCCATTGTTTGATTTCAGTGGATTAACATTGACAGGAAGATACTCATGCAACTACTCCATTAATGTTCACGGCTCAGTTTTGAGTTTGTGAGCGGGTCCAAGTCTCACAGATGGCGAGGCTTTGTCCCGAAGACAATGATCTGTCCTTTTGGGCATTTTTTTTTTTTTTTTTAAGAAACGACAATCAAATTAGGGCAAAAATACCTGCCACTTAGTATCGATACCCAATCGATGGTGACACTCTGGACCAAAATAAGAGTTGACATTGCACTTCAGCAGACTGCTCCTCATGGTTGTGGGTTCAGATGTTTAGGAAAATTAGAAATAAAGCAGAGAGGTGAGAAGAAGTCACTTCTTCCTTACGCATTATTTGTGCAGGAGCTGTAGATTAGTTTCATCAGCTTAGGTGTCCACATCACCTTTTAACCATACAGCCAACACCCCTCTAAATATATCTTGGTGTCCCGTACAGCTGCTGGTCAGCCTGGGGATGCATCTAATTTGTGTCCTCTTACAGTATCAGCAGCAGAGCTGCTTTCTATTTCTGATCCCTGGACGATAGTGTGTCGCCGGGCGAGCAAACCCGGTAACCTCCCCCATTTTGGGCAGCCGTGAGTAGGGCGTACATGACGGCGAGCCATGCCCCCCACCCACCCACCCAAGCAGAAAAATATGGGCCACGCTGTCAACACCAGAAATAACCTGTGGGTCTAGTGGCAGAAATGGGAGGTGGGAGGGGTTTGGGATGGTGGCTGAGGGCTGGGAGAGGCTGTCCTTTTAGGGAACCCCTTCTTAAAGAAACCACCGCTGGACCTGTGCTGCTGCTATTCTGGGCGTGCTGGTGTTCTCCATCCATCATGCACCCTTAATGCCGTAAATCAGTCTCTGATTACCGCAGATTCTTCACACTGGGACCCTTGATAAAGGAGGACTTTTGAATGCTGCGTTTACTCAGCTTTAGTGTTTACTGCTGTGGTTTAAGTTGAGTCAACCTTTCGGCATGTTATCTAACATTAGGAAACACTTCAGTGTCATTTATTATTTTGTGGAAAACTTTTTTTGTTAGGTTTCTTTCGGATTTAGGAGGTTAAAGTTTCAAAAGATACCAAGTTTAAGTATATTTTTTGTCTTAAATACCTTTTTTTTATTGAGAAATTAAAAAATGTGATCTGAATAAATCAAGCTTCATCACTGCGGTATACCATCTTAAACTGTCTGTACATTGAGATAGCATCCAACAAGTGGACTGGCGAAGCTTTAAGCAGAGTGTGGTTTGTTCATTGTGATGCAGCTCATCAGGCTGCATCAGAATAAGACCTTTTCTGTCTTTAGTTGAACCATTGTGAACGTTTACTGGCAGGTGAGTGGTGGCAGTCGGTCAGGAAAACCAGTCGTCTTCACAACTATCGCTGGTCAAAATGTCACGTACCTGTATCTGACATGTCTGCAGTCAACAGTCAGTGTTGCAGGACTGACAGTATGTGTGTGTGTTGTCAGTTCCTGCAGCAATTACAGAAACGAGCACAACTTGTAATTAGTATTTATGTTGAAGGCATTCTTCTGATTCCCTCAGTTTTGTTTCTTTTTTGTCCGTTAGTGGTTTACTGCTGCTGTGGTGATGATTTTCTGTTTTTCAGTGTGTAACAAGCATCATCAGTGTTATAGGCGCATCAGTGTGAATCAGCATTATGATGTTAGATTTGCTGTCGGCACTCTCAGCGCGTTATTGATTCAGAGAATTCGCTCCATCACTCACAGCTCAGCCTTAAATCTCTCTACTTCTGTCAACGCTAAAAATAAATTTGCTCTAATTTTTTCATATGGGCAGTAATCACAACAGTGTGAAAAACTGTGTAAAAACAGTGTGCCAGTCTTTGTCTAATGACACAGCATCAGCTCTGCAGCCTCTGAGATGCTGGATGTGCCTTATTAAACACAGAGGGAGCTCACACAGCCCATGAAGCAGATGCTGCCTTGGATCTACAGATTGCTGCACAATCTTGAGACATTTTCATTGTGTTTGATGGTGACAGTCAGAGAAAATACAACCTTCATGTTGCTCGAGCAGAACAGCACAACACAGGAGGGCTTATAAAATGCCAATCGTGAATGTCTGTCTCCATCAGAGTGACAGGATTGTAACAGGACGAGGAAGGGTCAGGTGCAAAAAAACAAAACACCAAAAACAGAGCATGTTATACATTTCATGTCTTCAGTGTGTGTGTGTGTGTGTGTGTGCATCATGGTCCACCTCATTGTCCTCTCTAAACTGCTCTTCCCTCCCTCTGTTCAGATGGAGGCAGTGACACGGACCGTGTCCTGCCCGCCGACTGTCAGGCAGGTCAGAGACTCATGGAGAATCACTGTAAGTTCATCCTGCAGCCCATGAACCCCCCACCATCCCCCACCTCAGCCTGCCCACCTGTTGTCATTCACTCTGCATCTGACCTCGAACACCAATGACACACGTCTGAAAATGTAGCACCACACAGAAATGAAATATCACTGTCACTTCCTCAGTTCCAACAGAAACATGACTTCACTTCCGTTTTATGTTGCCAGTAGTGCCGTTGTGAGTGGGGTTAAGTTATAAGGTAGTCTTCTGTACATCTGAGGTGCTCATTGTGTCAGGAAAAAGTCGCAAAGCTTCGCTCAAAATGACCTCCCCCTTTTTATTCTGTCACCTCCATCTTACGTAAGAGACGGTAGATTGTCATCGTGAATCATCACCATCACCTGTCAATCCAATAAGCGTCTGCTTCAGCCTGCAGGATTGGTTGTTCAGGCCTGAATCCCTCCACCTGTAAAAATCATTGAATTAAAACATGGTCTTTGCAGTGTGATATGCCAAACTCTTTACCATATTTTAGTAATGCATCATGCTGCTGCCAGTCATCGTGTTAAATGATGAAAGACACATCTTCTAATGTAAACGAAGAAGCTGGATGACTACAGCTTTTAGCTAATTAAGAACCAATTAACTTTTTACATCTTTTTGCATCTTAACTCCACTAAAAGTTAACATTTTAAACAATCTAATCACAGTTACAGAGATTGTTTTGATTTTTTTTTTTTTCTTTTTTAAATAAGCTGCACAATTAAAAAAAAAAAAGCCTGGATGATGGCAAAAATTTATATCACAATACATTTCTTAAGTGTGGCCAATGTGATATAATTCTGATATCGACATGAATAATATGAAAACCACAGTGAAACTGCCAAGAGTATCATTAAAATTAAATTGCAGGATCCTTAAAACCTTTTTATAAAACTGCGTGATATTACCATCAAACTTTTTCAAGCATTTTACTACTAATAATGTATATATTAATGTATATATTATTATTTTCATTAAAAATTAAAATATGTTTAAAAGTCGTATTGTTGTTACTGAAAATTGTTATATTGTCATATATCTCACAGGCCACTTTATCAGGTCCACCTTGCTAGTAAAAGGTTGGATCCCCTTTTGCCTTCAGAGCTGCCTTAAACCTTCGTGTCATAATTTCAACAAGGTGTTTGAAACGTTCCTCAGAGATTCTGGTCCATATTGACATGATAACATCACACAGTAGCTGCAGATCTTTTGGCTCTGGTGACTCTGGAGGTCATTGGAGTCCAGTGAACTCATTGTCATGTTCAAGAATCCAGTTTGAGATGATCTGAGCTTAGTGACATGGTGCATTATCCTGCTGGAAGTAGCCATCAGAAGATGGTCCACTGTGGTCATAAAGGGATGGAGATGGTCAGCAGC
>JBAMYA010000006.1:1065396-1090606 GCA_037176975.1 Arrhamphus sclerolepis
GTATATATATATATATATATATATATATATATATATATATATATATATATATATATAAAGTAACTGAAATAGCAGCACTGAGTGGCAACATTAGAACACATACATTAGACCAAAAATTAAATAATGTTCAGAAAAAGAGATGAAACCTCATTGGAAAAGGCTTTTGTATGCAATACAATAAAAAAAGAATAAGAGAAGGAATAAAGAAGGAAAAGGTAAAAGAATGTGTTTAAAGAAGGAACAATGCCATTTCTGGTATCATTTTTTTCTTTTTCCCCTGTAAATTATTGTTTTAACAACTCTAAATTTTCAATGTTTCATTTAGAAGCCCGTTTTTGGAGACTTATTGTGAAAAAAACCAACAAAAAAAAACTTGTATATTCAAAGATTTGAATATAATATAATAATTCTTTATTGTCCACCAGGGTGGCTCACCGCCAACACCTACAACACTCACTAATAATAAAAAATAAGTAAAATTAAAAAAACAGGCCCAGCGTAGGATCAGTCAGCATGGATTTCAAAGGGATAACCCAGATAAATAAAATAAAGCAATAGGATCGTAAAAAGCAAGATAAAACAGGTCTATGCAGAGCAGTTCAATTGCAGTTTATTTACGTATTCTAAAATTGTGTATTCTGAATATAGTGCAACACTAATTTAGGACAGATTACTTTCATGAGCAGAACAATACTCAATGTTTTTAAACTGTGTGTGTACATATTTATATGCATACATACATACGTGCATATCCTTGTATTTCTTTTGTAACGTGTCACAAACGTTGTCACAAACAGGAAACAAGCAGAAGTGGGTTCCCTTGATGATCGAGGTGAAGTCTGAGGGTCCCAGGGAGCGCTCGGCCTCCAGGAACAACAGCAGACAGAACGAAAACCCCCGAGTGCCCCCCAATGCCAGGAACGACCTCAGAGGTCAGTCGATGCCCACTCTGCATTCTGCCTCCGCTCTCCAGATGTGCATTCACACCAACGCCATGAAGGCGGAATGCTGCTTCCCCAGAGTGTGATTTCACAAACCAGTCCAATTGGTTCTTTTTCTCGTCCTTCCTGTCCATATAATTGCAAATTTGGAAAAACAAATAAAATAAATAAATAAATAAAAGTCGTAAAATGACAAATCTTGCAATATCACTTTTTTTTTTCATTGAAAAAGTGAAAAAGTACAGTCTAGTTACTCAAAAAAAAAACCTGACTATTTTTGTAAAAAGAAAAAAAAAAGGAAATGTAAAAACTTTGTAGTACAAAGACAAATGTCCCAAAGTTATGACTTTTGAAACTTAAAATTACGTTATTTTGATGGAAAATAACTTTTTGCAACATTTTGACACAAAATTATAAGATGTAAAATTACAAATTTAGTCATTTCAACTTTTGGTCCTAAAATCACTAATATTATCATATTAATGATCAACTTTTTGTGTGTAAAATCTTTGACTCTCCTGTTTTTGATGTCAGAGCTGAAGCCAGCACGTCTTTACACGCTCTCGCAGGCAGAGTTTGACACCCGTGTCCTAATGGGATTATTTATTATTTGGCGCTGAATAAATACTAAATTAAAGCATCTGCCTGACTTGTTTCAGTGGAACAGACACGAAGGCTCCAAATCGAGTGATAAATTTCATAATGTAACTCATGACTGAAAGCCAGTTGACACAGTGATTGGCAGCCTCACGGTTTTGACTTTTAAATGGCCGAAGTGTGTGAGCTGCTGTCACTTCAGCGCCTCTTGTTGATGTTGATTTTATCGTGCACGTTGTTGCATCAAAGCTGGTTGAGACACTGCTCATGACTGAGCAGCAACGTGTCAGGCATCTGTGCTGCCGTTAATCCTCTACTTCTGCCTTCTGCCTCATTTTAAAACGCACTGTGGAGATGATGAAATGCTCAGGCTGCTACAGTCAGGAAATGTAATCTAGCCGTGGAAAAGATCACAAAAGTAAGAATTGAAGAGAGGTGATGGGAAAATAAATAGGCTCCTTTTCTTTTTTGGGGGGAGGGTGGGGGCCCATGTGCTGTTGTGTCTGCTAAAGAGGAAGTGGTTGTTTCCCTGCAGACTGGCACAGTCAGAAGTACGAGCGCGAGTGGCGCGACGACCACGACGAGGTGTCCAGCGTGAAGAGCGAGGGGGCGCCGTTCCGAGGAGGGTTCAGAGGTCGCGGGCGTGGAAGAGGGAGAGGCCGGGGACGAGGCCGGGGTGGCAGAGGTAAGATGTTCCCCACAAACACACGTGTGGTAGTTTCACAGCCTCTCGTCTTGATGTTGGTGTTCTGGGAGACGGTGTTTGGCTTTCTCAGTTTTCCAGCCAAATGCGTTAACTTCTCTGGAAAGATGTCTCCATGGCAGCCGGCCACAGTGACTAATCCCCTTTTCCTCCCTCACTTCGGTCCAAGTCAGATCTGTCTTCCCCATCACTGACTCCTCTCCTGCAACATGCACTTTTATTTGATGACTAATATGTTGAAACCACCGCGAGCTTGAACTTCTGTCATGCTTTCATGAGTAACGTACTTGACCAAAACAATGCTAATTTAAGTTCTGTCACATGAGCAGAGTAGTGTTTGTAAACTGCTGCTGCTTCTCATCAGCTCCTCTGCTCCACACCAAACCACCTGATCCACAGGAAGCCAAAGAACACATCTCTGTGATGCTCAGACATCAAAGTCAGTGACGTCCTGAAGTGTTTTTACGCAGCTGAAGTGTCACAGTTACAGGGCATTTAATATCCAACTTGAATTGTTTACTGCAGAGGAAGTGAAAGTGCGCCTCAGCCAGACTCGGCCTGCAGACTTGCTGTAGACGTGATGAGCTTTTCATGTCTCTTCTCTGATTAAACATCTGTGGAGAGAACTTTTCCAACTCTGATCTCAGCTTGGTCTCCTGGCTTCGGCGTTTCTAAATAAATGCGTAAGGGACAGCTGACGCTGCAGTTTCAGGGCCGAACCACCCCAGCTCCATCACTCTGGAGAAGCATCACCTGAGGACCTGCGCTGCTTTTCTAGTATACTATAATTCACAGACGTTCAGTACTGGATATGGCGTCAAAGTCTTTTGTTGCGTGTCATCTGCTGTCCAGTAGGAAGAAAGCGTAAGTTGTACACAAGCTTTTTTTTAATTATAATAATGCTGCTGGAGCTGCTGCTTTACTTGTTGCGCAGCGCTGCTCTAAAGGTCCTCTTTAGTCTTCTTTTATTCTCCTCGTCGTCCTTATTTGTGTGAATGCAGTTCTAGGTGAGGCGTTACGAGCGTAGGAAGAGAAAATGGAATAACCCCTCCCCCCCCGGACTACTTGCTAAAACTCTCACTTAAACACTTGAGCTCTGTTTTGGTTGTTTGGGCTGCTGCTGCTCCCCTCCTGGGTGGCTGGTGACCTTTATCGGGCCTCACTGAGAGCTCTACAGTAAAAACAGAAATGCACAACAGCGTGCAGGAGGGTAGGAATGAGGAAGAGCCTTGGACCCGAGGCCTGTTTTCTTTGGCAGAATTCCCCCTTTTCTTCTTCCATTTGTGCTTTCGTCCCTCACTTTATTCCTCTCGCTCTCTTCACTCACTTTTGTCTTCTTCCCCACGCCTTCCCAACTTGCCTCTGCAGACTTGACGTAGAGAAAGCCCCGGTACCTTTTAAACTTTAGAAGGGGGAACAACGGCACGAGAGAAAACCAAGAATACTAATAACTCAAGAGGAAGTTTCTCAGTCTGGTTTAGTCTCCTCTGCAGCCCTGAAAAAGAGGCCTGAGCAGATGAGAAGCTTCTCTGTGTATTTACTCGGCTCTCAAATCACACAGTCAGGCTCTTGACACATTTTTTTTTTAATACTCAATGATACGGAAGTAACAAAAAAAGGTGACCTTATTAAAAATGTGGAAGAGAGGAGTGTTCCTAAAAATAATCAGGATGAGACACAATAGGAACAAATGCTTCCATTCAAGGCATTTTGGGTAATTCTACTTCTTTCTTTCTTTTTTCGTTTTTTGTCGGGGGGGTATTTCTACTTCAGTAATTTCATCTGTTAAAGATCACATTCATGATACCTCTTTGTTTGGGGTGAAATGCTGTTTGCTCTGTAGTGTAAGCCAGGAGTTTAGGAGCGACTGATGTGAAGAGTCGGTACAATGACATGATTTGTTGCTAAAAACCTGAGCAGAAGTGAGTCTAAAACGCAGAGAAACTCTTCAAAATTAAAGGATAGAAGATGTAAATGTTAAATAAACTGGCCAGGGGATTCAGAGGATGGTAACCTCTGACTTGCTTTTTGTGGCATCTTTGACGGGACCTGATTAGAGGTTGATTACTGATTTTGGGGGAATTTGAGTCGTTCTCGGTGAACAAACTGGCTGTTTTCTTTCCTCCCGTAAAGGCCACTATGACTACCACTACAGCTACAAGTCCTACGACATGAAAGACGGACCCTACGGACAGAAGTACAGCAACACCGTCACCTACTACTATGACAACATGAGCAGCACCGAACTTTACTCTGTGGACCAGGACCTGCTGAAGGACTACATCAAGAGGCAGATGTAAGTTCAGCTTCTCTCCTGCAGGAGTGATGGGCAGTCTGGGAACAAGGACCACAGCAGTGAACTGGACTTTTCTGGCTGTGGTCTGACACACTGGTGTGCTGTAGAAGTGATGAGCTCATCATGTCTCTTCTCTGACTGCATGTAGGTGGAGAGAGCTTTCACAACTCTGATCTCAGCATGACGCACAAAAAAGATGAAATTAGAGGTGACGAGGTATTTAAAAAAAAAAAGAAAAAAAAAAAAAAAAGAGTTGCATCATCCAGTAATATCAACCAGTGTTTTTCACTCCTGATATTTGTAAAGTGCACTTCCACTTGTGCAGGTCTGGGTTAGTTTAGAAATACTTCCCTGCAATGGGTTGTGCCGTCATCATCTTCTTTTCTTCATTCATCGTTAAAGTTGTACAACCCAAAGTTGTAAATTAAGACACGACAACTGACAGGAACCCCTGGGGGGGGTGGCAGCCTTCTAGTTTTAACCCGGCCCTGCTACTGGAAACACGGTTTCAGGTGTTTCCTGCTCCAACACGCCTGCTGCAAATGACTGGATCACCATCAGTCTGTATGCAAATGATCCTGTCACTTAAATCAGGTGTGTTGGAGCAGGAAAGAAAAAGTATGTTCCTGAACGTCCTGCAGGTCTGCAGAGCTCCTGAAACTTTTCCTGCTTCCTGAGGAAGTTCAACCATCCTTTAACTCCAGGGCTCTACCTGCTTTTTCTTGTCATTAATAAACCAAAATACAGAGAATGTGTTTTCTGTTCTGAAACTTCACGTGTGAGTACGTAACTCACGTGGTCCTTTCCAGTCCTTTTGATTATCTGAATGCAACCTCAGATGGACATGAAGACCTGTCTTTTTGGTCTCTGTAGAGAGTACTACTTCAGCCTGGACAACCTGGAGCGCGACTTTTTCCTGAGGAGGAAGATGGATCAGGAGGGTTTCCTGCCCATCGGCCTCATCGCCAGTTTCCACAGAGTTCAGGCCCTGACTACCGACATCAACATCATTCTGGACGTAAGGCACACTTCAGGAAATAATTAGTTATATGCTGCAAACTTGTTAGTTGTATAATAATAATCTGACAATAATACAACTATCATGTAGTCATGTGAAGAAGTGGTTTAAAAAAAAAACATTTACGAGTTGAGATGCAGGTGCTTAAACTGTTGATAGGCACTTCCTGAAATATAGATGCTCTTGTTTTTATTTTACAGCAGACACCAGGATTTTCTTTCTACCAGCGACACATCATTCCCACATAAAGCTGTGACTAATCCCTGTTATCTTTGTTTTGTTTTTTTGTGGGCATATAAACATTTAAAGACGTCAGCTTCTGTAATGTGCTGCACACCTTCCACTTTATTAAAATATGAAGAACAACAACAAAGGCTTTTACAGTCTCTACCAATAAAAAGCTCAGTTTACGGGAGTTTCCTCAGTTTATTCAGTTTTTCTTTCACAAGTAAAATGGATTTTTCTTTTTAATTTTATTGATGTTTTTTTTTAATGACGACACTTCTTTCAGTGTTTAAAATCTGTTTTTGTCTCGTCTGTGCTGCTCTGAGGTTTTTCTCTGGCTTTTCCACATTCACGTAAATGCTCGGAGCTTCGCTGTGGTCCTTTACTGCAGAGGTGGTGCTGTGTTTACCTTACCAACGCTTGGTTTGTCTCTGATGCCAGGCTTTGAAGGACAGTAAGGAGGTGGAGGTGATTGACTTGAAGATCCGCCGGAAGGTGGACCCTGAGAAGTGGCCCCTGCCGGGCCTGTCGGTGCCCAACCACACACACACTGACTTCTCGCAGCTCATCAACTGTCCTGAGTTTGTCCCAAGACAGATGACTGAAGACGCCCAAGGTCAGCGTCAGTTCTTAAACTATTTCTGGAAAGCAACTTCTGTTTTCGTTCCTCAGAAGACGTGAACGTATCCAGTTGTTGTCGCTCGTACTGACAGATGTTGTCTCGGTCCTCTTGGTTTTCATGCAGACTCTACTAGTTCCTCCTCGTCCGTGCAGCTGCACGCCAAGTTAGACTCGGATACCTCCAACCTCAAGACGATGCCTAAAGGCCTGTCCACCAGCCTCCCTGATCTGGACTCGGAGTCCTGGATCGAGGTGAAGAAGAGGCCCAGACCTTCACCAGCCAGACCTAAGGTCAGCTCAGAGAAGGTGAATGAGTCATCTGTGTTTTCATCATGTTGTTAAATTCTGTACTTTCACAGCCACACAGCCTGCAGTTTTAGTTTCATTATTTAACCTTCAGCTCATCCGTCCTCCTGATTCATGTCGTGCACATCCGTCACTGCATCATCACATCTTTCCACACCCTCCTCCTCCCCCTCCTCTTCCTTTTCTTTTCTTTTTTGTGGTCACATGACTAATACAGGCTCCCCCATTGCAGCAGAAGGAAAAGGAAGATTGTGTTCGGTCCCCGGTTCCTCAGCCCGGCTCCTCGCCGTCCCGCGTGACCTCAGCAAATAAGGTGAGTTTATGATGCAGGAGTGAGAACGTTGACTCGAGCTGCTCCTTAGGTTAGTCCTAACCTCAGAAAGGTGAGGTGGTCAAACGGTTGTCCATCACAGCCTGCAGGGTTCAGCTCAGTCTTTAGTCGTAACCATTTATGAAGTTCAGTTCACATTGGAAGCAGTCTAAGCTTAGATCTGATGAGTTTTGCAGAGGTGGTCCTGCTTTAACGGCCTTTAATTCTTGCTCCGCACCAACGTTTCTAAGGATGTAACGTTTGAGGCTGCGTGACATTACGGCCTCTACCGTGCCCATTTCTCCCAGTACGTACGTTCTCGTTACCCATTTGCTTACTTATTTTCAGGGATGACACAGTGAAAGGTAGTAGGTTTCATACCCTCGTGTTTGCGTTGCAGAACCTAAAACGGCAAACGTGGCTGTAGATGCGCAAAAATTACACAACTAAAGGACTTCGAAATGTCCTTTAAACTTGAGCTCAGTTATTCAGTCGTAACTCAGGAGGAAACCACAGGTTTGTGCATCTGTCTGCAGCAGAATATAACTGCGAATTTAATTGCTTTCTGCAATAAAAAGAGTAAAAAATGTGAATAAAACTAAAAAAAAACAACTACTTCTATAATTCATCTGACCAGGAAATTTAAGACTCAGAAGTATTTCATCATCAATGAAAATGAAGAAACACTACTTTTAGAGGTTTGTTGACTCTTTAAGTTGCATCTCCAGTTGTTGAACTGGTATGATGATCAAACGTTGTGGTGGTCTCCTCAGGACGGAGCAGAGCAAGACGAACCAGAGGAGCTGGACTTCATGTTCGACGAGGAGATGGAGCAGATGGACGGACGGCGCAACACTTTCACCGACTGGTCGGACGAGGACTCGGACGGCGAACTCGACGACCACGACGTCAACAAGATCCTGATCGTGACGCAGACGCCCCCCTACCTGAGGAAGCACCCGGGGGGCGACCGTACCGGACACCACACGTCGCGCGCCAAGCTGACCAGCGAGCTCGTCAAGGTGATCAACGACGGGCTCTTCTACTACGAGCAGGACCTGTGGGATGACACGTACGAGCCCGAGTACGCCACCATCAAGGTGAGATGTTGGGTTTTTGCTCCCTGCTGGCCATCTGACTGACTGTAAAATAGCAGAGACTCTGACAGCTTCCATGTTACAACGGATGTTGGAGGTATTTCTGCCCAAAGCTGGATGAGTAGATTTGTTCTCCTTCGGTTCAAAGCCCTTTCTGGATCTGGAACTGAAACGCACAGAGCAGAACGTAGTTTTTTGTTTTGTTCTTTTTGTTGTCGTTGCTGCTCATTGTTTCATTGTTGAACTCTCTGTGGGACCTTCACGTGCTTGCGGGCACAAATCCAGCAGCATGTGGAACAGAAGTTGCTTGTTTTTAAAACGACCCCGCATGCAAGGCCGGCGGGCTGCAGGGAGAGACAAAGATGGACCATGAGGACGCTGGCTGGAAGAAAACGTCAAGCGTGAGTCGTAGCTGATGGGCTTGAAAGGGGAGGAGAAGCTCCTCACACGAGCTGTTGCTGTTTTTAACTGAGCTGCTGTTGAGGAAAGGACAAAAAAAAGGAAAAAAGCGCTGTGCTTGTGGAAGGTTCAGGGTGTGTGTGGATGTGGAGCTGCTGGTTGGTGAGATTGTGTCAGAGCAGCTGCAGGCGTCAGATATGAGGCTGAGAAGGGTGTTTCTGGCTGCCGTGTTTTGCTGCTGCATCTCCGTGTCCAAACTTCTGCAGATGAGGTCTGTTGATGATCCGTGTAAGAAACCAAAAAAACATTTCCTTCTCTCTCAGGTCTTTCTTGTGCTTTTGAGATTGAGATTTACAGATTAATTTTTTTGCCAGTGCCAGCACTGTGATCAGCTGATGGATTGGTTTGTGTGTATGCTGAGATCCTATGAAGGAAGAAAAGACGTTTTTATACTTGTTATCCTGCTTTTGTGGCATTTCTCATCTACTATTTAAATAATAATTTCCGCTTCTAAGCAGATAGCAAGTTGTCGCTTCAGGGTCCTTTAACGCCATCTGCTCCTCTTACTTCATCACTTCAGCTGGTTGGTGGACGACTCATTGTTTTTTTTTGTTTTTTTTTTCTTCAAACAGCAAGAGGTGGAGAACTTCAAGAAGGTTCACCTGATCAGCCGTGAACAGTTCGACTGTCTGACCCCTGAACCCCCCGTCGACCCCAACCAGGAAGTACCCCCAGGCCCCCCACGGCCCCAGCAGAGTAAGGACAGAAAAACACTGGGTGACGCACATAAATGCGTTTTTTGTCTTATTATGAGGGGGAAAAAAACATTTTCATCAGGTTACACAGTCCATCTCTTAACGTAACACTAAATCTTTTTCTCTGCTGAACAAATTTGGCTTTAATTCAGCTTTATCTTTTCCTCTGAAAGGTTTTATTATGTTTACAATCAAGATCAACATGTCCAACTTTGATTTTTTTCCCCCCGGTTAATTAATAGTTAAAATTTTGTATTTTTATATTAAAATGTTGATTTAATTGCCATTTAGTCCCTCCAGTGAACAAAACTATTAACTTACTCTTTAACATCACTTTTACACATCTGCATCTAATCATGTGTTGTTGTTTTTATTTACTAGTTTAGACTGAAAATCTTGGTGTAGCCTGTCAGTCGTCCACATCAGGCTGCTTTTAAAAAGCTTTTAGGACTGAATTTTGATTTTCAAAAATAAATAAATAAATAAAAAGAGTTATTTTTCCTCCTTGTCCTCAGTCCCCACAGACGCTTTGGCAAACAAACTCTTCGGCGCCCCCGAACCCTCCTCAACGGCCCGCTCGCTCCCCACAACCGTGCCTGACTCTCCAAGCTACCGCAGTGCCCGGACGCCCCACACGCCCCGCACCCCTCACCGGAAGGACGCCACCATGACGCCGCGCTTCTACCCGGTGGTGAAGGAAAGTCGGCCCGTCGACGCCAAGGTAAGCCGGGCCGCACGGCGAGCTCGCTGACGATTCTTCAGACGTGAAGGTTTAATGGCGCCGGCCTCAACGTTTCATCGCTCCGCCCTAATTGCCAATCCGGTCCTTGTTCCCGCAGACTCCCAGGAAGAGGAAGACCCGGCACAGCTCCAATCCGCCCATGGAGTGTCATGTGGGCTGGGTGATGGACTCCAGAGAGCATCGCTCTCGCACAGCATCTGTCAGGTGAGACGATGACATCAGCTGTACTCTGATAACCGACAGAAATCCTAATAGACAACGTTATTTCTACCATCGTACACCCATGAACGCATCAGGGGTGCCACCAGGGGTCAGTGTCCCCAAGGTTGCTCCCTGTGCTCTAGGAAACATTCATCATTTGGTTCACCTCGCTGATAAAGCGAGCTGTTTCTAATGTTCATCATCTCCTCCTCCAACTTCCCTCCCTTTCAGCTCCAATGCCAGCCCGTCAGAGGGCACCCCCGCCCTGGGAAACATCGGCTGCACGCCTCAGTCCCTTCCCAAGTTCCAGCACCCGTCGCACGAGCTGCTCAAGGAGAACGGCTTCACACAACACGTTTACCACAAGTACCGCCGGCGCTGCCTCAACGGTGCGTCGCCCCGTTTTAAACCTCCCCCAGTTCGTCGGTTACCTGTGCTTGCTACTTCTTCTGGGTTAAAGCGACCGCTTCTAACTGTCCTGCCTCTTCTCCACCAATCACAGAGCGGAAGCGGCTGGGAATCGGCCAGTCGCAGGAAATGAACACGCTGTTCCGCTTCTGGTCGTTTTTCCTGCGAGATCACTTCAACAGGAAGATGTACGAGGAGTTCAGGCAGCTGGTGGTAGAGGACGGGAAAGAGGGTTACAGGTACGCTCTCAGCGGTGGCGTCTGGACGCCACACGGCCTTTAATTAACGTCACATCCATTCTCAGTCTGAACTCTGATGGCTGTTACTGCTCCGCATGAATCAAATCCATGTAGGAGGAGCTTTTAGGTCCATGTCACCTCTACAGATAATGCTGACGTACCGCCACTTCTCATCCAGCTCCTGCTGCGTTTACCTCTGTTTAGCTCTGTGTCCAAATCCTTGTCCAGGTTAAACGTCTCAACAGCGTGAACTTGTGTGTTGCAGATATGGTTTGGAGTGCTTGTTCAGGTACTACAGCTACGGCCTGGAGAAGAAATTCAGGCCAGACATCTTCAAGGACTTCCAGGAGGAGACCATGAAAGACTATGAGGCTGGTGAGTAAACGCAGAACACTCCAGGGGAGGAGGTCGGAGTTGATCATTACAGCAACACTGAACATGTTACTCGAAGAAAAACTCGAAAAAAGAAGAAAAAAAAGAAAAAGCCCAGACTGGAATAACAGCTGGAAAGGTTTTAGTTGCAGAAATATCCAAATTGTGACTCTTACTGTGTATATGTTTATGATTTTTAACATAATAGAAGGGGAATGCTCACAAGTGAACTATTTCTAGTTTAATTAATAAATAAGACTGAATAATAAATAACGAACATGGGCAGGATTACGTTGTTTTAAGTCCTAAATGACAGTTTTCATACACTTTTTTGATTGATTGCTCGGCCCTGCGACCATTAATACTTTCTGTTTGGTGAAATTTTAATCAGCTGGTACTGAAAAATGTAAAACGCCAGCCCTGCTGAAGCTGTGCACCAACTCAGAAAAGGTACGTCCCATGGAGGACGGGGTGGAGTGAGTCCAAAGACACGGTTGAAAAGAGGACGTTCAGTGCGTCTCTCTGGTGTTTGGACCAAACCAGTGGGGTCGCCTCGTCTCGCAGACACGACTAACCTTTCCCCTCTCCTCTCTGTCCTGATCCCAGGCCAGCTTTATGGACTGGAGAAGTTCTGGGCCTTCCTCAAATACTCCAAAGCCAAGAACTTGGAGATCGATCCCAAGCTCCAGGTGTACCTGAGAAACTTCAAGCGTCTGGAGGATTTCAGAATCGATGTAAGTGAAGCCATGTGGAAATCGAAAGCTGCTGCTTCAATTTAAACAAAACTGTCGGGTAAAAAAGAAAAACTAAAGTCGAGCAATTAAGCACATCTCACTGTTCTGTTGGTTTCAGCCACCTATGGAGGAAGGAGGCCGCAGAAGACACCCGTCCGCCGGGGACGGTCGACGCCGACATCCCTCTCAGCCCTCCAGCCGCCCCCACAGCCAGGCTGGTGGAGGCCACGCCCCTGCTGCCGCTCAGGGCCCCCCAGCCAAGGATGATGCCAAACCTGTGAGCCAGAAAGCCGCCGCCGATCCTGCACCAGATGCCAAAACACCGAAGTAACTCCACACGTGAGCTCAGCAGCCCACACGGATCAGCTCAACCACGTCTGCAAGTCGTCGGTTCTCTTTGTGCCACAGGAGGAGGAGGAGCATCCAGCTCTTCACTCAAGCATGACAACCCCCCTTCCCCCCTCAACAACTTTGATTTGACAAATGAGGACATCTCCTATCCCTTGTTTCATTGATTACTTCATTTTTTTTTTTTCTTTTGGTTAAAATTTTAATTAGGCAGAAAAGGATGAAGATAAAAACTTTTTCTTTTTGCAAACCCTCACCTATCCACTCAGTGGATGTTTTGTTTTTTTTCTGCCCATGTTAACCCCCCCTCCCCTCCCCTCCCCTCTATGTCACTGGGACCCTCCTCTCTGATTGTCACCGTCTTGCTGATTGAAAGATATTTGATTCCCCGCTCGTACTTCAGATTCCAGCTCTCCTCAGCATGTGGTGGATCGAAGCTGAGCACCCGAACAAAACCCCGCGCGCGGCCTGCTGGAGGCCGCACAGCTTCCGACATCCAGCCGGACCAAAGTGGTTTGAACCGAGTGACTGACATTTCCATCTGCAGGACCCCCGCTTCCCGAGTGCTCTCAGTCTCAAGGGGCTGAAATTGAGAATATTTGATTTACTTTATGGCTAGACATTGAGGGGAAGCATTAAAGAACCAAATGGAGGGAAAAAAAAGAAAAAAAAGAAAAGAGGCTTATTTCAACCTCTCATAGCGGACAGAATAATTGAAAGTTGCCTTATTTAATGGTTTTACTGCTTCTAACTTGTGCCCGCCACCTTATCGTTGATTGTACAGCATCAGTTTATGTCGTCACCGTTTTTCCAGCAGAGGTCACTAGATGGCGCTGTCTGCCAAACCTCCTCCCCCTCCCCCCCATCACTCCTCGCCCTCATCTTTTCTGACCGTCTTCCAAACATCATGCAGTCTGTTACGAATCCCCGAATTGTTTCCTGCGTTTGCAAACTTGTGGCTTTTTTTGTGATGTAAGCTGTTGGAAGTTTGTCCTCCCCCTTCCTCACAAACAAAAGAAGAAAAACAAACACTTAAGTGGAAGCGGGAGTCCCAGATAATCTCCTTTTTAGGTGCTTCTCCCTCCACCCCCCCCCCCCGTCAAGCGACCTGCATCCATCCGTTAGTCATCCATCCAGCGGCGCTACAGGACTGGAATCATCGATCTGGATTACTTGAAGAGGTGACGGTTGCGAGGAAGGCCGTCACGCTCCAACGCTGACGAGGCTCAGACGCTCGGCCCTCTGGATCGATCGGGCCTCCACTGCTTCGCCATTTCACACATCAGTTACAGGCATGAACACTAACGAGTGTAGTCAGGTACAGATGTAGCAGCGCGGACAAGCTGAACACATGAAAAGAACGGCTCCACGACTCACCTCGCTGTGGACAGAAACTGAAGACGGGATCGTTTGTTCGCTCTGAGTCGGCTCTGATTGAAAATAATAAATCTTTATCCAACTCTAGAACTGATATCAAATCCTCTAATGTAAATGTGAATTTGACAGATGAGAAATGATCACAGCTCCCTGCTACGTTTTATTGTTTATAGAGATTATATATTTGCCTTACATGTGTATGTACTCTAACCTTTTTTTTTTTTTTTTTTTTAAACAAATATCTTTTAGTGCTTTTTAATTTCAGTTTGCAGCATTTCTAGTGCTGTTACGCTGCAGGCGACGTTTGTTTCTGGGCTCTTAAAAGTATCTGAATTCAGAAATGGGGATGAAGTCGACACAAAAGGGAAAGTTGATATCAGGACTTCAGCAGGTCTTCAGTGTGAAAACGAAATCTTCAGGCTTGTTGAAGTGGTTTCTTTTTTTCTTTTTTAACCTTTAACATGAGTTGTAGATTATTTGCCAAGATGTGAGAACATTTAAGGTTTAGATGGTAAATAATGGTCGGTTTCCAGCTGTTCTTCAGGTGGTGTGAGAGAGAAGTCTGAAAATGCAGGACAGTTCCTGGACTTTTGGGGTTTGAATTCAACAAGT
The DNA here is from genome assembly GCA_037176975.1 of Arrhamphus sclerolepis. Taxonomy (NCBI): domain Eukaryota; kingdom Metazoa; phylum Chordata; class Actinopteri; order Beloniformes; family Hemiramphidae; genus Arrhamphus; species Arrhamphus sclerolepis. Next base: position 1,079,698 of record JBAMYA010000006.1, read on the forward strand.
TGTTTATAAATTTGCAGACATATATTTAAAAAAAGAAAAAAAGATTAATCTACATGTGAAGTGAAACAACCACCTGACATTGAATTTTCTTTTCTGCTCCCCATTGAAACATCTGGTTCTGAAAGCCTGGCTTTTCTTTTTTTTATTTTTTATTTAAAAAGACAAAACTGTGCCTGTATTTCTTTAAACTCTGATTCAGTCCTTCAGGAGGTGGATGTCACGTTGCCCTCTGTGTTTGTTTTCATCTCCTTAGCATTGCTTCACATAAAAATGCACGTCAGTTTTTATTTTCTTTTATCTCCCCCCCTTTTTTTCATCTTTTCTTGGGCTTACCTTCTGGAAAAGTTTGGGAGGCTTTGATGCATCCAAGTGTTTACTGGGTGGAAACACAAGTTCGAGGAACTTTTCTGAAAACCTCCACCTTTTTTCTCCCCAAAAACACCCGTGAAGCCTTTTTGAGGGAGCGAGCTGGACGCGAAGGAGCCTCCTTCCTCTGCCTGGACAGTTGCGACATGGACACGTGGCAGGACTCCAGTGATTTGGGAAGGTTTAAAGCCCTCTTTTTTTTTTTTTTTTTTAAATCAGCGTTGATTTGCTGCTAGCTGTCCACAGAAACTCTTTGAGGAGCGCTGCCTCATTTCATCAAGTTTGACACGGACTGGGGCCAGCCGGCCGGACACTGGAGAGATGAGGTGCACGGAATAAAGGAACGGAAGGAGTCCGACCCGGGGTTCGATGATGCTCAGAGGAATATGGCTTGTTTATGATGTCTGGAGACTGAAGGAGGAGGAAAAAAAAAATTCCATAAAGCCATATGAATAAGAATAAACTGTATATGAACCATTTAAATAGTTCATTTACATCACAATATCCTAGGCTTGTCATGAGCAAAAAAAGATGAAAATGAGGAAAAAAGGAACAAAAAATATATAAAATGGAAAAAATGTAAAATACTTGAATGAGATCTTGTATTATAACATTTAATATTCATAATATCTGCTTTGTAGGCTGATGTGATTCGCTATTAGTGTTATTTGTAATTTGTAGTAATTATTCTTTTCCTTTAATAAATAAAAAAAACAACAAAAAACTCAAAACCGACAAAAAAAACCTCAAACTTGAGCTCCTGTGTTCTCATTTCTGCTGCGAAGTGAAGGTGAGTTGAAACACAGACTTGTTTGTTCATGTTTTAATCTGTCCTGTAAGAACATTAACATCTTGTTGAACATTTATTGCCAACAGTTTTTTGTTATACAAAAGACACATTTAACATTTGAAAGCACATTAAAATGGAAAGTGCAACTGTCATCTTCCCACACCCCCCAGCCCCCCCCCCACAGACGGATTATCCTCCATCTGAGTGGTAACTGAACTCATCAGATTAGTCGACACTGATGTGTGATGTAAGTGCTGTTAGTCCAGACTTCATATGACACAGAACTAGTTAAGAAAAAGGTTTAACCAGGACTTGTGCTGATAATTAACACAAAGCTGAAAAAGTTAAACACATTAAGAGGACTTAATACAATCACAGTGTGGGAGATGATCACCGGATCTTTTACACCATCGTGCTTTTGAGCTCCGCTGAAACCAGAATCTTTGGTTGAACTGATTTGCTGAGCTTCGACAACGATGTAAAGCACCTCAAAGGAACTTTTCAAGAGTTCCAAGAAACTAAAGTGATCCAGTGACTCCAAATGCACGCAATCATAACAAATTAACTTTCATTACAATCCAAAGTTTGTTGGGACTTGTGGCTGAAGGTGAGAGGATCTGGAGCTTCCTCACTGGCCCTTCTTGGGAGTGTCGGGGATGCTCTCGGTCAGAGGCGTGAGGCCGGTGAGCAGAACGTGGCGCTCGTACTGCTTGGTCTGTCTGAATTTGGCGTCGGTGCTGTGGAGCCTGTCCAGCACGCCAAAAACCCCGAAACACTGGTTGAACCTGGAACCAGGAGAGAAACGGTCAACAGAATTCTTGTTCATTTGACTCCAGAAACAAGTAAAACTAAGGTACTGCTGAGTTTCAGGAACATCTGATCGCCTTTAGGAAGCGTTGCAAAGACGACGACGTTCACCTGAGGTGGTGGAAGTCGTGGAACTCTGGTGAAGGCAGGAAGGGGAGGTGATAGCCGCAGTGGGACACGGTGGTGCTGATGAGAGCGATGCAGTACCAGATGGAGGTGGTGGACAGGTGGGAGCCCATGATCACCGGCCCGATTACCACTGGCAGCATGTTGGAAATCTGGGAGAGGAGAACCCAAAAAACGTACACAAACGTTTACACACTTCTGAGAAACGATGGATTCTGAATAACCTCTAATTTTAACCTACTGGCCAAATATGGCTTCTTTTTCTTTTCTTTTTATGATTACTGGCTTCATGCTGAAAGATGAGTTTTGGGATAATGGAATGATCGATCCTCAAGGTTGTCATCAAAGTGATTTCTTCAGGACAGCTCCAGCTCTTCTCATTCATCACATCACTAAAACTCTTGACACATACTTGAATCAAATCTGATAACGGAGACGTAAGCAGGAGGAGGAGTGCTCACCACATGCTCCAGAGGATGAGCGTAGGTGGCCACGATGCCGATGGGAGCTGTCCACTCATGGTGCTGTTTGTGGAAATGCTTGTAGAGGCTTGGATGATGGAACAACCTGACAGGAGTGAGCGAACAATACACGCGTTAAAGACACGCCAGGAAGAAAAAAAATCTGCACCTGTTGTTTAAAAATGAATGCTCCCTGCCTGTGTGAATAGTAGAAGAGAATTTCTTCCAAGATGGAGAAAATGGCCAGCTCTGTCAGCCCCCAGTGGAAGGTGGGCAGCTCGGGGCCGCAGGGGTTTCCTCTCCAGCTCATCAGGTAGTAGCAGGCCACCACCATGGGCCCGGAGATTAACACCTGGTTGAAGATGACGCACTTCACCGCCTGACGGAGCTTGATGGGATCCACCTGCAGGACGACGGTAAAGTCGAGAGATAAGTCAGCTATGCAGCAATACCACTTCTGACCACATGGAGGGGGACAGATCTGCCATGATGACAAACTCTAAGGGATGGTGATGGTGGAAGTGGACTGACACAAGGACGTTCTTACAATAACGGTGTTCATGCATATGCGCAAAATAATAAACATGTTAGGAAGACAAGTTTCAGTGGAGAACTTATACGAGAACCCAAAAAAAACATGTCAACCTTTTGTGCACCTTTTACAAACATGGTCACGATGTTTATTCTGGTTTTATAGTTTCTGTTCAACTGTATATTCAGAGTTGAAAAGTCGAGTTTACATGATCTAATTTCTGACTTTATATGTACCGTTTTATTTTACATTATGCCCAGTTTAAGATAAATATCCTTAACCTGGATCACTTTTAAGAACTAAAACTAGATATCAAAAAGAATAATGTTCCACTTTATCTCCAGATGTGACATTTTACCTTTAAACTTTGGACCCTGTTTTCCAGCACAACATGTTATGACGACCTTTCCTGTGTGTGTGTGTGTGTGAGGAACATGTGCTTAAAGAGTACACAAAAAGGAAAGGACTAAAATTAATGGATGGAAGATATTCTGTTTTTGAGGTTATTCTGTGTGTGTTTGCAGATCTATCAGGTTTTTTTTTTTTTATTAATGGAAGCTTATGGGGGGATACTTGAACTTCATCTGCATTTCACAAACAAGACATTGAACTGGTCGTTCAGAGGAGTCAAAGGCCAGCCTCCATCTCCCTCCCAGTTTGCTTTACGTAAAGACGCGTGCGCGAGCACCCCGACAGCCACTATATTCATAGCAACCAAGACGGCTGCAGGGTTGCTAAGACGTCTGTCCTCTGGCCTGGTTGCAGATATTCGTGTGTCACATGAAAAAGAAAAACGCTGCTTTGCCTAATGTGGGTTCAAAAGCGGTTCTCCAGCCGCTCCACGTTCGCTTCACACGGCAGTCTCACAAATATCTGGAGCAACCTGAGGTGGTGGACAGGTGGGAGCCATGGCGATGTCCAGCTTCTGCTTCATTCATTCAACTCAATAAATGTAGACAACTTTCGAATTTCTGGAGCAAACCCAGAACAAATCATTCTAAAATAATCACCTGTCAGTAAACACGCTGCGTTAAAGCTAAGCATTTTTATGCAAAAATAAAAGATATTTGTCTTTACTGGGTTTAAAGATGCAGACCTCATGAGATGACTTCAGTGTATGGGAGGCCCTCAGAGCTTTCATGACCTAGCGTTTATGAGCTGGATGATGGACTGAAACCTGCTCAGCATCGACGGTTCCCGCGTCTCCTCAGAGGTCGTGTTATAATACCTCAAAGCACTTGTGCTGAATTCATGCCAGGTCATCAAGCTAGCTGAGTGGCTTTTCACTCTGATGACTGATGGTGTTTTGACACGTTCCACCACTGACGGTACAACCTAGATCATGAACGTCATCTCCACCGTACCTCCTGGCCTCATTTAGTCCCACACTTTTCAGGACTTTGCATCCCCTGAATATTACATATGTTCAAGCCAAAAGAAAAGGGGGGCTATAAGAATATGGTATAAGCTGTGCAACACAATGGATCAACTGGAGCAAAGGGGCTTCCCCCCCATTGTGTTGATGGTTGTCTGAAGTTTGGCCAAGGACGCGTAGATGAACAGCATTGTTGCCGTGTTACAGCACATCCTGGCCTTCTTTATGACAATTAGGTTAAAGTTCAGACGACTACTCTCGTTCAGTGACTTTCAGCTGCACACAAACGACCGTTTCAGCAGAAATACTCAACACTGCCGTCATAAAACGTTATCACTCAGTAAGCATATGTAACATGATAAAAGGTGATAAACTATAGTCTTCATGCCAAACTGACTGAAGCAATCTCAGGACTGATCACTGATGGAAACATAAAAAAAGCTGTAAAAAAGAGGAGACAAAACAATCTGAAAGCTTGATTTGAGTTTATCTTATTACATCACTAAATGCGCTTCCTGTGTTCTCACGAAGTCACAATCTTGGATGGGTTTGTTTTTATAACCAGTCTATCTGGAGTGTACAACAACATCTGTTAATGAAAAACAGCAGGAGGACTTTGTTCAGATCATCAACACGGAGGGTCCGATCATGAACGTGGCTTCAGATTAGACCAGAATGTCCCGCCTTTATCCTAAAAACAATCTGCTGATGCTAAACTGGGTGAGTAAGAAAGTAAATTAGAGCTGCAGAAGCCTACCGGGTTATTCTTGTCCACCTGGATACGGTAGCGAGTGATGAAGGACGGTTTGCCGGTGGTGTCAACTAACAGCAGCAGAGCGTTGGATCCCCACATCACCACAGAGGGTACCAACATCGTCCCTGTAGAGAAAAAAAAAAAAAAAAAGAAAAGATCACGTTTATTTTGCATTTTGGATACAGAAGTCTGAAACTTGTATCGATGTGTTGTCTTCACTCCGCTTTAAAAGTGTTTCAATAATCATTGTGACCTTCAGTCCATTTTCATTCCCATTTCTGTGAAGTTCGTTGTTGCTCAGCTTGCAACATTATATCTGACTTAGATGATATTTTAAATTTAAGGGAAAAGGCTCATCAAGTCTTCTCTGTGCTTCATAAATGGCACTTTCTCTACGGTGGGTAAAGAAACACAGACACTTCTGTGCAGGACTTTAGTTTTCAGAATAAACCCCCGTTTGTGCGTCATGGGGGTGAAATCATGAGTGAAACCAGCGTTAAACCTCCCTGGCAACCATGAGCCAGGCTCCAAATGAATCTGCAAAGATGCGAGAAGCCACTTTTGTGCATGTTTGACAGCAACACCAAGCTGGACAAATGACTGTTCTGTTATTTCCGTCCTCTCCTTTCTTTCTTTCTTTCTTTTGGTCAGAAGCAAAATTAAACATCTTATTTCGTACCCATGAAGAACAAAGCAGCGTCATGCCCCTCAAAGGCCAGGTACACCTTCGTCCACAAGTTCTGCCAGAAGTCTCCTGAAGCTCCCCAGAACCTCTGAAGGTGCCTGCAGGAAGAACAGCAGTCACGTTTTAAATCCAAGCAAACTTTTGCAAACATTTCTCGTTCTGAAAAAGGAAAAAGAAACAACTTTGTAACAAACACAACTTGGAAAAATGTGTCTGGCCCTGTGATGTGTCCATGCAGCCCTGTCACACACTCAACCTATAATAACGTAAAAAAATGAGTGTCCTTGTGCTGCCCTGGTCCAGCCCAGCACCTAGCAAGCATCTACTGATGCCCTAGCTCCTGTCCAGAAAGCCTTTTGAAACCAGTGAGCATCTAATTTAATGCCACTCCAGCTGTCACACCCAAACCAACAAAACAGGAACTTCCCACGACAGCGAAACCAGAGCACTTCCATCACCTGCATGCTGATCATGACAAAGGGAATGAAGCCAGAATGACGTGTGGGAAAACTGTACTTATTATCTTCCAAATTGGGAAGTCGGCCCGTTTTGGAACTGGGAGCCATCCCATCACGATTTAATGACTTTTCAATGTTTACACCTGGTGGCTGCGTCCACCTTCAAGGACGGTTACGGTCCTCTCATGTGCATTCTCTCCTGCCATGTCCTCTGCACTGGTTTAGTCCCATCATCACTTTATACACGGTTATAAAGTCATCTTAGGCCCATCGCGTCTAACGCCACTCCGTCTCATCCAATCATGTCCCGCCACATCGTAAACAGCTGGGTTATGTTCTGCCTTGGTTATGTAAAATACCATCACATGTAAAGCTGCACCAGCATCTTCCTTTCATCTAGTCGTGTCACATGTCATTCGTTCATGTCCTGACATGTCCATGCGTTCTACTCTGTATTGTACCCGCCTGTGTGTTTTTATTTGTTCGTAAGCTATCACTCAAATCATTCTCAGAGACCGTCCAGCTCTGCTCTGGTCTGGTCTATCCGGTACGGGCCTCACCCCTCCCACGCCCCATCTCTCTTGACGACAATATCATCCATTCAGGTCGAGCTGCGTAGAGATCTTACCATGTCAGAGAGTTGCCAAATGCAGCCAAGAATACAATTCCCGAGCCAATGATGACGGCAGCTTTCTTCACAGAGTCCCACAGTCCTCCAGGGCCGTCCTGTGCAGAGGAAAAGCAGCAGTTGTGTGTGAACTGTGAATACAGTGCAATCTAACGACATTAACCTCTATCAGTGTTTCTGAAACAAAACACTTACTGTTGTCAAAAAGGTCTAAAGACAACAGCAAGGCTGTTACTGAAGCCGCTGAGAACCATAACCCTCCAAGAGCGACGTGTTTTCACAGGCATTTAGCGCCGCGGGGCTGCCCTGAGGTCACGTAACACGGTGGAGAAAGTACCTAGTGTCCAATATCATCCTTCCAGTGAAAATAATCAGCAATCATCAAAAAACAATTCCTAAAGAGCCATTTCTCTCCAAATGACTTGGTTTAAATTTTATTTAAAAAATTGTTGAATTTGAGCTTAATCTCCTGCTACAGGTGGTCCAGATAAAAGTGTTTAATCCATCTGGATACTAAAAGTAACAAGCAACCACATGTTCAACAGTGCACTTACTGAAAGCCACATACAAGTCGGTGAGGAGAAAACTGGATCAGTTCACTCAGCAGGAATTAACTCCGGGGAGCAGACTTTCTAAAATTCCAGCTTTTCCCTTCAGCCGTGCTGTGGTAACCGTGGGAACAATGTTAGATAACTGCCATGCGAGTCTCTGGACCCAGACCCGGACCTTTCTCTGCGATCTGCCATTCTCTTAAAGACGCATTCAAGATCGCAGGCAGCTTTGCTGCTGCAATTATTGCTTCTTAATTATTCGTGACGTCATTTTGCAATTCACAGCAGAGCACACAATCACGACCTGCTTTTCTGCACAAGTCAGAACATGAACGGTGACCTCATCGTTGCTGATCAAAACATTCGTTATCGTTACCCGCGAACATGTGTGCAGTCCATTATCTGCTGTTGTTCCTTGGCTCCCAGCAGAGCTCCATAAATTGGATGGGTGAAGAGAAGAAGGAGGAGGGGACAAAAATGCAACTTGTCAGGTTGAGCTTGCTGCAAGAACGGCAAGATAAACACTACAGATCCCGTCAGAGTCGGTTCAAAGAAAGAAGACGGGCTGAACTTTGTGTAAGAGGTGTTAGAAACTATGTTAATATACACACGTTAGCTGCTACAAAGTGCTAGAACTGCTAGAAACATCGATGTGGGGAACGATGAGACGTTACACACCAAAATCTGAGTCAGTCATTCGGCCACGCTCTGATTTCTGACTGCTGGAAAGTTCAACTATTAAGATTATTTTTTTCTTAAATGATTTTCAAATTCTAAGGCTGCAGGACTGAAATGTAACACTGCAAACTCCTCGATAACACGAGCTTCTAATAATTCAAGTAACGATATATATCACAATAAAAAGATTTTCAATAATGATGATATGACAAACACTTTTATTTAATAACATTTTTATATCTAAAACATTATATAGATTTATAGGATGAAGCTTTATAGATTTGGCAGCTTCATTTTTTTTCAGAGGTTTGTAGGTACAGTTATCCTTTCTGGACTTTCTTTAAAATTTATTATATCGATGAAATTTAAGAAAGATGTGATACAAATTTGTAGGTGGGAAATCTTTACTGCTCACATTTTTAGACTTCAACAGCCCCAAAGAGTCAGTGTTGTGTAATGTCTGAGCTTTTACATCTGCAGTCACTTCAGACACCCTAATAAAAGCTCTGAACTGCAGAAAATTATTATAGTTTTCTCCATTTTGATCAGAAAACAGATGAAGTACTTCCAACTAAAAACCAGTATTGCAACAAACCACAGGGATAAAAAAAAAAGAAGAGATGAAGCGTTTTAGCTGCAAACCACAACACAATGCAAAGCAGCAGCTTTAACACATCTGTGAGTGATTACATGTCAGTACAGCTGCTGTTAGAAAGATGTAAAGACGAAAACCTGGATGCAAAAATGTTGAAGTCTCACCTTCCGGCTGCTGCTCGCCTCCGCGCCCCTCCTCTCTGCAAACACAAAAACACACTTTATCTTGACTTTCCAAGTCAAATTAGGACAGTTTCATAATCACTGTAAACATTCAGGGTGTTTCCACATCATCTGTTGCTCTACATATATAAAAAAACTCATCTTAAATAAAGTCAATTCTCTCTCTCTAAAAAAAAGAATGAAAGAAGATTAAATATGACATCACTTTAAAAAGGAAAGTGTTTCTCTACTTTTACTTCATCGCACAAACACAATCTTTCTGATCAAGTTCAAGAGAATGACCATTATAGGTTTTTAACTGTCTGAAAATAGTCTCATATGAGAAAAAAGGAAAATGGCCATTGTTTAATGTATCAGTGGATCTAACTGCCTTTTATCTTGCAGTAATCGTCCAAGTCCAAGTCTGGTGAAGAATTTGCAGCTGCAGGACTGTACATAATCCTGTTATAATCTATTTTTACGGTGAGTGGGCACTTTTCAGTAAGATTCTTGGGATTCGAACCCTCCAGGCTCTCCAGCCACCAGACGAGCAAATGCTGCAGTGGATGATGTTTAGAATAGTGACGAATCTTGGGAGAAGCTTAATCATATTTACTTTCATTATATATTTAATCACAAGGGCATGAAAAATGTTCAATTCCTCCTAGAACTCATCATGATGACTTTACGTGTCGCACAATGTAAAACAGATAATAAAATACTGGGAACAAAATTAAGTCACAGTTTTTATTTATTTATTTTACATTCAAAATTGCTTAAAGAAATGTATAAATATGTACCTTACAATTGTAACTAAAAACGTAAATGCAGTCTAACACATTAAAGAACAAACAAAAGTGCGCATTTAAATCCTTTCAAATCACTATTTCTGATCAATTCGATCAACTTTTGACATTTATGATTAGGACTGAAGCTGATTTGTATTAGTTTTTAAAAAAAGTAAAAAAAAAAAAAAGAAAAACAAAGATTTTTAAGTTTTATTTGAAATATTTTAATATCTTGTTTTTGTTCAGAGCACATTTATGTGTCGACTGGTCTTTTATGTAATTCAAGATTTTTTTCATTACAAAAAGTATTTAAATGAAATAAATAAATCTTGCTGCTAATCTTTCACGTATATCAGACTGTGATAATCAAACCATAAATAATCCAGTTTGCTCTAATCAAACAAAACATATCAGTTATTGTGTTTTTAAATCAGAAAACGGAGATGCATCATGACAAAAACTTGGTAATTTATTTTATATGTAGGACTGGAAAAGAAAAAAAAGGAATGATGCTAAAAACCTTGTATGACATGTTTATAGCTTGTTTTTGTTTTAGGCAGATTTATATGCGAACGGACTTAAAGGGAACGTTTTTGAAGGTTCATCTAAGGGTTAAAGATGTCGTCAAAACAGACACTTTTAGTTAGAAGCGACAGAAGAAACAGAAAACTGGCGTTTCTGACAACAGTGACAATAAGTAGAAGGACTCCTGAACTGGTTTATAGTATTCACGCTTTTTCATGAATCCTGACTGCAGACATGTTGACTCACCGCTGGCTGTCGTCTCCACCTGCATGTCTCCTTCTGTGTCCTTCAGTCTTGCCTCCGTCTGTCTCTCTGCTGCTTTCCACGAGCTTGAGGCAGGAGTTTATTTACATCGAATAGCGACTTTTGATTGGCTGCTTCTCAGTCAGCTGACTCAGGCCGCAGTCAGGAAAGCTTCTTCCTGTTTTTATACATGTCTATGGTCTTTTTCTGTATTTATATATTCTTATTTATATATGTGTGTGTGTATGTATATATAAATTTATATTTATATATGTCTATGGTCTTTTTCTGTATTTATTTATTTATATATGTGTGTGTGTATGTATATATAAATTTATATTTATATATGTCTATGGTCTTTTTCTTTCTTTCTTTCTTTATATATA
>JBAMYA010000006.1:1090706-1104894 GCA_037176975.1 Arrhamphus sclerolepis
AGGTTACAATAATATAGGATAAAATGAAAAACAAATGGGTTTGGACTTAATGCACCTCTAGTTGATGGTTTCCAAAGAAACTTATTGTTGTCATTAGACCCGTTCGTTCTTGGAAACACTGGCCCTATTCACACCTGGCATTTACATGTGTCTAAGGTAATATGAACAGTTCAGGTATGAATGCACCCAAGACGTAATCAACCCCACTCCCATTTTAACTGTTTAATTAATTAGAATACAGAGAGAATATCATATAGCACTTCCAAAGACCATTTGCTGTCAAAATCTAAAACAGAAACAGCATACACATACCAGTAAATATATATATTTTCAACACAATAAAGTATCTCTTTTGTCAAAATCGTCAGTGAGCGAACTGTCTAAAATGGTGACATGATTGTTCATAGCCCCTGTGTTTTCTCTCACATCAGAAAAGGCCCGAAATGCTTTTTTTTCCTCAGGGCGTCTGGTGCAACTCTAACAGAAGCTGGCAGTTTTAGAAATCCATTGTTAATAGGCTCTGTGTTTGACACAGTTTCTAGCTCTCCCCAAAGGAAACGGGTCAAAACCACAGCCTCATGAGCAATCAAGAGCAGAGGAGGGAGATGCAAAGGGGGAAGCACAAAATACACAAGAGCAGATCTGTGATCAAAGAAGCAGGTGCTAGCGGAAATCACTAATGCTTTATGTCACGTCATTTACATGGAAACTGTTGACTCCATTTTTTTAATATGATAACAAATAATCAGCTTCTTACACCGGGGATAATCACACATAAAAAAATCAGCTGATTTTACGTCATAATGCAATAATCAACTGGGCCACATTGTATTATTTTCTTGCAGTGGTTATAAGCTGCATTAATAAGGTTTTCAAACTAGTTTCCAGTTGTGCTTTCAAAAAGAATATATTTCGTTTTAATACTGGAGGAATTACTATGAGTCAGTTTGTATGACTTACAGAAGTGTTTTATTAATCTCCTTGAATGTGGTCAGTTAATCGCTTACCAACCTGAGTATGTTTGGATGACAGAGTCGGTTCATTAGTTGGACCTCCCTCAACATGTTAGCCCTGTTGCTGCTGAGTTTGTTCATCTTCAAAGCCATAACCTGGTCTGAAGCTTTGTGACGAACCTGTAAAACAGTCAAATGAGAAGTTCTTCTGTTAAAATTCTGTATAAATTTTATCCTAATCCTTTAAGATATTGTGATGGCTTGAGAAACACATACTGTCATTTTCAACTATTTTCAGCTTTGGTCATTGTGGCGAAAAGATCTTAGTGAGAATGTAACAAAGCAGAAGATGAAGACAAAGAAGTCAGCAAATAAAAGAAAAGTGAAATTAGATCAGTCATTGAAATGTACATGTGACAACTCCAAAATCAATTTTGTGTTGTCATCTACTGGAATTTTCACTCCCATCTCAGTGTTGGATAACTGTGGCATGACTATCCATCCCTCTACGGATGACTGGGTCCTTTCCCATCATGCCTTGGGTAAAAGGCAAGCAAACAAATGACAAATTGTGTCATCATGACAACTTTGAAACCTTTCTGGTTGACAAAACAGGACACTGGTGCAAAATTCAATAAGCAAAGTAAAGTGTTTTTGCTTTTCTGGTTTAGATTTAGAAGCTATTGGAAGTCAAGGACGTTGGTCTTAATTTACACTATTTGTGGTTTTAAATAACAAAAAAAATAATTTTAATAAAGTTTCACACTGCCTGCATATTCATTGGCCTTACCTCCTCAGATTCTTTGAAATTCTAACCATTCACATGGCAGGTTTGAAGCAAACCACAGAGAAGTTCATAAATTAGCAGAACTTTATTCATCTTACACCCTGTCATGCACACAAGCAAAGAGAAATATAAACCTGAAAACCACTGAAAGCATCACACAAAATGACTGAGCAGCTGCAGACACATGTCTGTCTGTCTGTCTGTCTACAGTTGTTACCTCATTTCCTTGCAACAGAAAGTTGTTTAGATCAAGATGCAGATTTGAGTCCAGCAGGCCTGAATTCAACCCCTCTGTATTTGTGGCTATGCATTAGAAGTCATTTACATTTCTTGGATAAACACTGCTCTAAGAGGACAACAATTCAGGACTTGAAATGAACAGTATCAAAAAGACTGTCAATCATATTGATTTCAAAATGGCTGGCGTCATATAATCTGACTCATATTATTCTCATTTAAAACAGTCACAGACATAATCGATAGGAGGCATCAATTAAAGCAGAAAGGGGAACTGATGGTTGGGACAAATTCAGTTCAATCCAAAAAATACTTTATTAATCCCCACAGGAAAATTAATTAGAAATTGATTGAGGGGCAAAGTCAAAATAGATTGCATTTTAGTAGCATTAACAATGGAAGTTAGTGAAATATAAAAAATAAAAAAAATGGACAGCACTGCCAATATGGTGCAGTTTCAGTATTTGGAGATGGAAGACAGGATTATCACTATTATCTACCGAATGATGGATTTAGATTCCGATAGTCAGAGTTTTCTGAATCTACTTTTCTCTCCGTCTCATATAAACAGACACAAAAATCTCTGTGTTCCAGTTCAAAGGAGGGGGCTTGGCTTTAAGAGGCGACAGTCTTTACCACAGGACAGCAGAAACAACAGATGGCCACTCCCCTGAAGGCCTATACCCCCCCACATCCGTCTATCCTCTACCGACCCCCAATTCCTCACTCTTCACATCCCCCCATCTGCATGTGTTCATGATCCTCCTCGTTTTCCTCCGTTCTTAGCCACAAAAAAGTCATGCCCAGTCCTAATCATTCCCTGCAACAGAAGTGGTATCTTTCTTCTCGATGTTCCTCTGATGTACCCCCCCCCACCTTTGTTTGCTCCCCTCTCAGAAGGAAACACTCAATTCCTGTCCTCCTTTTACAAACTCTTTCCCCACACCTCCCCCACCCCTACTACATCAACCCAGGCTCTGTCCGAGCTCGAGCTCACCATCTTCTGCAAAAACTCATCTTCATCTCCTCTGCAGCCTTTGTCACCGTCTTCTTTTGAACTCAGGGGACACCTAAAACCTCCTCTCAACTCCCATTTTCATCTCCTTCAACAGCTTTCCAGCCCCAACTCTCTGCTATAAGAGGCTTTCTCCCCTCTGTTTCCTCCTCCTTGATGCTTCATCTTCTATCGCCCATCATTTATGGTTCTCATTAAAATTAAGTCTTTCAACAGTACATTGTTCTCCCCTTCATTTGCACTTTCTTCATTACCAACCTGCAGATTCTTTTCTCAGAGTAATGAAAGCATTAGTCACAGGAATTTCCCATAAGACCTGGGAAGAACCTGCATTTAATAGCGGCATTGTCATATTTGTACGGGAGACTATAGATTTAAACTGTTTGAACGCCATTTGGCTCTCAAGGACACATTTTGACCAAATAAGAAACAAAAGTAAGAAAAATTGGTAAAATTAGTTGTTGTTAAATTTCTGTGAAATAAATTGTGGGTACTAGCTATTAAAGTATTAGTCATAAAGTTCCAATATAAACAATAAAGGGATAGCCACAAGAAAAGGGAATTCAAGACCATTAGGGTCACGAGAAGCCAAGTCTCCTCTGAACGAGCATTTATGTATTCAATATAACTCATAATGGCATGTTAGACACATATTAACATCCTGCCTCATTTTGCTTTTCAATAATGCCAAGTTTGTTGGACTTCTTTTCCTCTTGAGAAGTCGTAGCAGAGGAGAATCAAAGGTAGAATCACTCCCCTTAGGTCCTCCTATGATAAGAGCTGTGTGCAAGGGCGAGCCGACATCGTTGAACCTGCCACTCCTTCAGTGACCCACGTGTCACTCGGGTGACTCCATAAAATAAAATAAAATAAAATAAATAAAAATTAAAAAACACTGATGCGTGCCGATGTGTCACCTCTGTTCGGTCTGTGAAAATGACCAAAGGAGGAACGGCAGCAGCTCAATTACGGCAGTTTTTTTTGTGCCAATATCGAACGGAACCGAGCTAACAAATGTCTATTAAGATTTGCTTTGATCCAACCTCGAGCATGCACATCATTCAAACATCAAAAACTTCAAACTTATCATTGTATCAGTAGACACAACAGCAAAAACAAAAGTCAATCAAGCCCAAACAATTAAAAAACAGATGCACTATAGATGTACCATGCAGTTAATGGCATGTACTCCTGCACTAAAGACATACAGGAGGCCAGAAAAACAGAAACCTTTGGAAGCAGTGTAAAATTTACTATAAATCTTCAGCTTCATTTCTATATAAGCATCATTTTTAACAAAATGAACCATGCCAAATGTTGCCATCACCATTGTGACTTTGTTAATAGGACATAAAATCCTATTTCTCTGTCGATGGAACTGTATAAATCAAAGCCAAATGTGTTTTTGTGACCTACAGTCAACTGCCTGGAGGGGAGATGTGGCATAAGTGATGTCTAACCTGACCTGAAAATGTCTAAACAAGACTAACTGATGAAGATAGGCTATGATCAGTCTTGGTCACACGAAGCATATCAATCTGATAAAATCAAATCAAATGGGAGAAAGAACTACTCAAGGTTCAATAATTTCATACCCTGTAAATAAAAAGGATGAAATTAAAACTACTGAACAGTCAGCAGAGGTTCTACACTCAATCTGGCCAATAACAGAGTTGCACTAGTAACCGAGTGGCCAGTGGTGGCAAAAGAGAAGACAGATGCCAACATGGCCTGGACAGTAATTTGAGCTTCTATAAGGCAGGAAACCATTATATCATCTATTGCTTTGGCTGAACATTAGAATGCAAGCATGGGCAGTACCACCACCAACTGTGAACTTTGCTTTTACTACAGTCTGACGGTGCTACCATAAACTTGAAATTAACTGTTACAAGGCCTCTCTTACAAGTCATCTTTGACGTCAGTAAGACTTCCAAATAAAACAGACAGATCAAATAACCTTTGCATGAAAAGTGGACACCAGTATGGCGGTTAAATATAAGACATATTAGTATCAATAAATCCTTCTGAACTTGATCAGAAGAGGGATTGGTTAAACTATTGTTAAAGAGCCTTTGATTGATGGTTTAAGACTAAACAGAGACAATAATAAAAGGACCCAAACGCGACAAGAGAAGATAAAGAGGGAAATAATACTTGAGCTCCACCAACCTTGAAGACATCAGAGAAGAATCCAGAGCCAATCCACTCACAAGTGAAGTCATCAAGACGCGTAAGACAGGAGAAGGCACTGATGAGGGCTCTGTAGGAGGACGGGCACACCCTGCCCACCTGAGAAAACAGGAACCTACTGATGAAAACATGGCACTATGAAGTCCCTTTCTAATGGGAATGCCTACTTGTTTGGGAATAAAAGAAAAAGAGATATACACACAGATTGTGTTTCTTTTAAGTGGGAGAACGATTAGAACACAATAAAGAGATATAAAGACTGATAACAGACAGAAAACTCTACTCCTCTACTGAGCAGAGGAGTAATGCTAACCGGTGATCCCTTAGCCCTCAAATGTTTGCTGTATGCACTCACTGAGATCATATCTATGCTTAAATATTTTTAAATCCTTTTCTGTTATTTAGTATTTTTTGTGTTGTATTTTGAATGGAAAAGCCAAAGACCTGGAAATGAAATCTGTGACTCAGATGCTTCACCAAAAGCATCAAGCCTTACCCTTTCCAGCATAAAACCTGCACTCCTCGACTTGTAATCATTTTTGACATTTTCATCTCAATTTAGTTATTCAATGAGACCTTTATAATCTTCAAAATACTATCATGTCTATCCATTATGTAACATCACAGTCAAAACATCATTACATATGCCTATTGAACTGTTGCCATCTCTATTCTCTGTAGTTCATTCCCCTCCCCCATATTTTAAGTGATGGAAAGATCTTTGTCTTTCGTCACACGACTGATCGCATGAGACCAACACAACTTTTAGTCAATGATGCATGGAGTACCCTGGAAAAGATCATATCCTCTGTTATCATCTGTCCTGAATCACTGATGAAAAGAAAGAAAGATAGAAGCGAGAAACAGGCTGCGAGACCACAGCCTGCTTAAAAAGTAAACTTGTTTGTGAATAGCAAATACTGACCTGCGAAGGTGGGCCCATCTCGCAGATTCCTACCCCACCAGGACCGTCTCTATCATCGTTGAGGCGTTCGGACCGTGTAGGGAACCCGGCAATAGAGTTGCGTTTATTCCGGTCCATGGCGATGTGAAAGAAGGTGATACCAGTGAGGGTAATATGGGCCTTTTTCCGTAATGTACCCACATGACAAGAGGACTGGGTTGTTTTAAAGGTGCCGAGGGTGTCACGGCAGGACAGTACGGAATCAGTTCGTGTCTTGCAGGGGAATATATCAAACACATAGACTTCAACGTTAAACTTTTACTGCAGGCATCCCTCCTGAAAATCTCAAGATGATCCAAGTAGTTTTATTCTGATCCAACTCCTCACTGCCCGTAGTCCAGGAAGATAAGAACTTCACATGTTTGGCAGTCATCTGGTGAATACTTGAAGCCTGCAAAAAGTAAGGAAAAAATGAATGAATAGGTCTTTAGTTGGTGTTATATTATGACATTTAAACTAGTATTGGAGGTCATTCTTCACTGATTCTTCTATGCACAAACTTACACTAGAAAATGGTATTTATTCTTGAAAAACCAAAATGTAACACTGACTGCAGCTGTAGACTGGGCCCGGCTTCAGGATTGACAATACAAGCCACTATTGCTCAACAGGCTTAAATTTAATGGCTGTAATGGGGACCGATTGTCCAATTATGGGAGATTAGCCAAGGAATAGCTCAGGTCCAGGACCTTTCTGCCATCCAAAACAAAATCAGCAGGGTACAAAGGGGGAACAGGAAAGGAAGTCTGTGTCTAAAGATGTTTTTCATACTCCTAAATAATGTGGCTTTCATATCTTCTAAAAAGACTTCTTGCCAGAGGGAGATTTCTCCCGTTGTTAAACATGTCGAGCCTGGCTATAAATCTCTTTTTTTCCAAATACTGGGAGCGCACTGAAAAACACATTCTTCTGTCGGAGTATTGAAAATAAAAGCTTTCATCATTTATTAAGCAAACTATAATTAAGAACACAACCGTGTGAAGAGTAATGATATTTATGATATACAGTGTGAAGCTCTTACAATCCCCATGGTTAACTAACCAATAACTGCCTCAATCAATTATTTAATGTTTGTCAACTGACTTTACAGATAATACTCCCTATACAAATATATAAACAGTACATTCCCTGATTAAATATTTTATCAATACACGCATCAGGACAGTGGTTGCCAGCAAACACCCAAACAAAACTAAATAATCTACTGTGGTCTATTCTGGCTGCTTGGAATAACGAGGGATCCCATAACTACTGAGATCTAATTGCAGTGTATTCTGTGATGTTGACAGCTCTTTTTTTCAACTCTCAACCACTTCACTTTGATTCACTGCCGTTGTAATTTTCAAACAAATCCCACATACAAATAAAGCAATCGGCTGATAATTACTGGTAACTGATTGCTGCGTACAATGAAAACCAAATGGTAACAATTTCGATTATAAATAAGCCATTTAAAATTCCTTTTTAGATGCTCATACGGTAACCTCATGTATCACAAAAAAGACAGAATTCAAGCTATCAATTTTCATACAACAAAGACTATCATTATTGCTGCCGTATTTGCCCGCTGTAATGAGAAGTTCTCCGTGTGTTTACGTGCAGGGCAAAACATGAGTAGTACAGCTGAACAACATCCTTGTAAGCTGGGGTACAGCGGTAAAGATAAAGATAGGTTCTGATTTATAGACCCAAGTAAGTCAATAAAACGAAAGCAGAAACCCAAAAGTCCGTCTTGGGCTGAGGTTTGAAAAGATCAGATCCTAAAAACAGAAATGACACTACACTCTAAGACAGCTACTGTAGACCAACTGGATGGCTTCTGAGATCAGTCTCTGTCCCAGATACATCCTTAAAAGGCTTTTCATTCCCCTCTTTTTTTTTTTTTTTATCTTTTAAACCAATAACACCTCATTTCATGCCTTGTTGAAATGGTATGGTAGAAATAAAAGTGCCAGTGCCAAGAAAAACATAGGCCACAAGTACCAGGCCTAAGTTTTCCTATCTATTTTCAGAAGGGCTTTTGTCAAAGAGCAGGACCACAGATATGCATCTATGTTGTATCTGAGTAACTGAGAATAGGTCAGCTGGAAGAATATAAACGCTCTCATGATTGATATAAGCTAGCAGCAACTGGGAAAAGGTTCTTCTGTATTTCACACACCCACATCAGTAGTCAAAGCAGGCTTTACTGAAAAGACAAACTTCCCACACGTATCAACACCTCATCTGTGCAAATTATGAAAAGCAAAAAGAAAAAGATGTGTCAGATACTGTGGGTGACTAATCAGGATGATTTCCAGAATAAAGCAGAATGCTAACCAGCAACTACCCAATTATTCATGTAAAAATGCAAAATTAAAGATGCACAAAAGGCATCTCCATGTCATCAGTGTCAGCGGATTTAAAATATGATCAGGATCAGTAACGACCTATAAGCCCTGATTTTTACTACTGCCAGGGCAGTGTTACCAATTCTTCTAAGCCTGCCAGATCAGAAGAACTTTTGCCATTTCATTTTCAAAATCCATCCATCCATCCATCATCTATACCCGCTATGTCCTCTACAGGGTCACGGGGGTCTGCTGGAGCCTATCCCAGCTCATGTGGCAAGGGTCCACCTGGACAGGTCTCTTATCATGACACCTCTGGTCTCCTCAGGCGCCCTGCTTTTATTTAATGATTTAATCCATCCTTGTTGCTTGTACTTTGTTTAGTTTTCTGAGATCCTGGCCTGTCATGCCTGAGATTCATCTCGTGCTCTCTTGTGTTTCCAGTCTACAAGCTGGAGGTGGTGAAAGCTTCTGAGGGGGATGAGTCTGTTGTGCTGCCCTTCAAGACCAAGACTCGCCTACCTCAGAGCGCCGCGGTGGAGTGGAGGCGCATCGACAGCGACATGGTGGTCCACGTCTATCAGGATGGCCAGTCAACCTTGCAGGATCAGAACTGCACAGAGATGACGGAGAACCCGTTGAGAAGCGGAGACTTGAGTTTGACTCTGTACAGTCCTCACCACAGGGACAGCGGACTCTACGTCTGCACCGTCCACAAGGGGAAGCACAACCTGAAGCAGAAGGTGGTGTCTGTCACCATTTCAGGTCAGTCCTGCAAACACATCACCCCAGGTGCCCTGCAGTCAGGGTCCAGACTCTTCTGTCTGACAGTAGCTCTGCAGGTGTTTTCTGGATCCTCAGCAGTCCTGAAGGCTGAAAAACCTTTCGACCTGGTTCTTTCAAACAAATCTCAGCTGGCTCTATGATCTTTACTAAAAAACACAAGTCCGTATTGGTGTTAGATGTGTCTTCATACATTGTCTTCTCTGCAGAACCTCTCAGCAACAACGTGAGTATAGATAATGGATTCATCCATCACAACGACATGTCTGCCAACGTGAGCAACAACCCGTGGAACACTTGGAAGAACAGTCTTCGGTCCAAACAGGGCAACAGTCCCAGCAACAGTCTGAGAACCAGCCTGAGGAGCAGTTTAGGAGGCCTGTTCCTGCATCGGGGAACCTCATCATATTACGAGTAACGTTCTCCTTCTTCCTATTAAACACCATGACAGTTCTCAAACTTCAGCTCAATCATGTTGCATATCTGACTGGTGGTCCTCTGTCTCCTCTGCAGGTCCAACACAGACGATAATCCAGCTCACCGGTCATATGGGTCAGCCTGGGAGGAGCCGGGGGATCCGGTGATACGTCAACACATTTTCCGTTCCTCAAGCGACTCTGAATGGAGACCTCAGATGGAAGAACCTTCAAGACCTGGTTTCAGAAGTTCAAGCGCTCGTTTGTTCACTCCTCAGAGGACTTCAGAAAGATTTCAGTGAACACTTTCACCTCTCACTGTTGCTGAGCAGCTTTTTCAAGGCTTGTCGCTGGTGTAGGGGGCGCTGTAACCATGTGTGTCCGTTGGGGGTGGGGCTTCTGTGTAGCTAGGTTTGTGGTTTGTTTTTTTGGTACAGAAATCCAGCTCAGGGCCAGATTATGACTCTGTAGACTCTGAGACTCTGTGAAGTTACTGAAGACAACACGGCAGTCTGAAAGATGACCAATCCAACAAGATACCAGCAGAAAAACAGCCTTTCCAACCATGACGCCACCAAAGGCTTCTGGTGGTCATCACTGGTGACCAGTCATCCTTCTCTGACCTGCATCAGACAAACTTCCACTCTTTCTTCTTGTTTTTAAACAACTGACTTTCAGGTGGACGAAGACATTCAGGTCGATAAAGATGTTCAGCTAGACAAAGATGTTTAGGTGGACGAAGGCGATCTGGTGGATGAAGACGTTCAGGTGGACGAAGACATTCAGGTGTACAAAGATGTTCAAGTGTATAAAGATCTTCAGATGGACAAAGATGTTCCAGTGGATGAAGACATTCAGGTGGACAAAGATGTTCAAGTGGACAAAGATGTTCCAGTGGATGAAGACGTTCAGGTGGACAAAGTCTCTTTCTCTTCAGTTTCTCTTAATTGTGCTTAATTCTTTAATTTACTGTTTTATTTGATTGTGAAGAGCTTTGTTACTGTGGAAGGTTTTCAATAAATAAATGATGTTGGTGGCTGAGCTGAGTAACTTTATTTAGCAATAAAATAAAATAACAAACAAGAGAAACAACAGACACATTCAGAACAGACATCTGAGTATGTAGAAGCATTAAAAACCAAAACCAGGATGTACGTCAGAAGTCGTGCTCAGTGGTGACATCAGCAGCTGCATCTTCAGACTCTGCAACAGGCCGGCTGGTCGCCATGGAGACGTCACGCTTGTGTCCTGCAGGCGTTATGACAGGTCAGAGGTCAGACCAAGAACAATGAAGACAAGCCATCCATCCATCATCCATCCATCCATCCATCCATCCATCCACCCATCCATCCATCATCCATCCATCCATCATCCATCTATCCATCCATCCATCCATCATCCATGCATCCATCCATCCATCCATCCATCCATCCATCCACCCATCCATCCATCATCCATCCACCATCCATCCATCATCATTCCATCCATCCATCATCCATCCATCCATCCATCATCCATCCATCCTTCCATCCATCATCCATCCTTCCATCCATCATCCATCATCTATCCATCCATCCTTCCATCCATCCATCATCCATCCATCCATCCTTCCATCCACCCACCATCCATCCATCATCCATCCATCATCTATCCATCCATCCATCCATCCATCCTTCCATCCATCATCCATCCTTCCATCCATCCATCCATCATCTATCCATCCATCCTTCCATCCATCCATCATCCATCATCCATCCATCCATCCTTCCATCTACCCACCATCCATCCATCCATGATATAACTACATTTTCATGGTCCATAATTATGATTTTGTTGTAAAATCCTAAACTTGATATCAAATATCAACTTTCACTAATGGCTAATTCAAGTCACGAAATCAAATCACAACAAAATTGTTACTTTTTTTGTTTGTTTTTACAAATGTTCCAAACTTTTTTAAATTGTAATTAATCCCAAAATGTAGAATTGCATGTTTTTGTCTGTAAAAGTTACATTTTTTCTAAATTACTAAAAACCAAAACTTAAATATAAAATTAAAACTTTTTGTCGTAAAACTGAAAGGTTTTTTCTCCTAAAACCTCAACGACAGACGTCTGCCTGGATTTAAAAACCGCTGCTCCACAACAGAGTGGGAGGAGCTTAGAAACCACCTGGAGTCTACCTGTAGAGGAGCCAAGGTCCTCCTTCACTCTTCTATTTGTCCTCCATTCAGACTGTTTTTACTCCTAAACCTGATGGAAGCAGCTGGGAGTGTTTACTGGATCTGGATCCTGAGGACACATGTTGATACCAGGTGTGAAGGAGGTCTGGACGTACCCGAGTTCCTCCTGCAGCAGATGGACACCAGCAGGACGCTGCAGATGCAGTATGGACAGATGACCAGCAGGTGGCGGAGTACATGCAGCATCGAGACAGAGGGAGGAGGAGAGGAGGAATTTGGAAGAAGAGAGGACTCTGGAGGAGGAGAGGAATAGTCTGGAGGAGGAGATGAAGCTGTGTTGTGAGGAACAGGAGGACCTGCAGGTAACAGAAGCTGTTTTAGTGACTGAGCAGTTTCCCACCAGACAGACTTCTGGTCCTGGAGAAACCTGAATGTGCTGAGGAGATTTAAAGACAACATGGAATCCAGTTCAGCTTGGAAGAACATGTTAAAGAACACTGGTGACTGGACCTGAGAGGAGGCTGCTGGAGATGGGTGAAGTTTACTTCTGTAAGAGTTTGATTTCAGGGTTCATGAGTCTGAGTCCAGTCATGAATGGAACATTAGGGCCTGCTTAGAACATGGGGGTGACAGGTCTGGGCCGGATGAGGATTAATGTTGGTGGCACTGCTCCATGGCAGCAGCAGTAACATTGAGTACCAACCGGGTTCAAACCAGGAATGAACCAGGTTCTAATCAGGTACGAATCAGGTTTCAATCAGGTTCTAATCAGATACCATTCATGTACCAAGCAGGTTCTAATCAAGTACCAACCAGGTTGCAACCAGGAATGAACCAGGTTCGAATCAGGTTCCAACCAGGTTGTAATCAAGTTCTAATCAGGAATGAACCAGGTTCTAATCAAGCACCAGCCATGTTCTAACCAGGTATCAACCAGGTTCTAATCAGATACCAATCAGGAACCAATGAGGTTCGAATCAGGTTCCAAACAGGTTGTAATCAAGTTCTAATCAGGAATGAACCAGGTTCTAATCAAGCACCAACCATGTTCTAACCAGGTATCAACCAGGTTCTAATCAGATACCATTCAGGTACCAAGCAGGTTCTAATCAAGTACCAACCAGGTTGGAACCAGGTTCAAACCAGGAATGAACCAGGTTCTAATCAGGTAACAATCAGGTTCTAACCAGGTACCAACCAGGTTGTAATCAGGTACCAACAGTTCAGAGAGTGAATTGTCCCAGTGGACTCAACTACAACTGCTGTCAGGTCAGATCTAGAAACAGGAAGTGATGTCATTTTCACTGACCTTCAACCCTCAGAAAGCTGCGAGGAGACGATCCAAACTTGTCACTTGCGCACCAGTAGAGACCTTCATCAGCCTGCTGGACTTCATAGATGATGAGCTCCAGAACCTTCTGCTCACTGCCAACAAGATGACCGTTCTTGTAGAAATAAGCCATGCAGGCGGTGCCACCTTTGTCCACGCAGTGCAGAGTGACATCACTACCTGTCATCACAGGAAGAGCAGGCATGTCCAGGACGATGGTGCTGCCTGAAGAAACACAAGAGGACTCGTGGAGGTTTCTGCAGTCCTCCAACATGAGAACAGGAGCTCAGATGTGGACATCTCACCTTCTTTTGAAGACACAGTGATATTGATGTAATCGCTCCTCCTCCCTGAACTGGTTTCACACCAGTAAAGACCAGAGTATGAAGAGAGGAGATCCAGAACACAAGAGGACTCCTTCGAGACCCCGAAGTCTGCAGCGACTCCACACTCCTCCGTCTGTCCTCCTCTGATCCTCCTCACTGTCCATTTGTCCGCTCTCCGTCCATCTGCAACACATCTCAGAGACACTGACTGTCCACTGAAGAACTGCTGGCGGTTGGGTTGGACGCTCAGGGACACTGCAGGACAGACAGAATCCAGCTTTTATTTACTAGTTCCACGCCCCTGGAGCCCTTCCAGTCTGAACTGGAGACCAGTCTGAATGGACACAACTTCCCCAGTATTTTAGCTGGTCTTTTCACGCTGAGCTCACCTGCAGAGATGCTCGATCCTGACATCAGCAGCGCTGACACACCTGCAACACAAGAACAGTTTCATCTCTCAGAGACATTCTTCTGCAGCAGTAGAGCAGCAAAGTGTCCTCCAGGAGCATTCGAACCATCAGTGATTTCAGTGATACCCATGTCAAAGACCATTCATTCTTTCCTTTACATGGATCAGTGGTCCTGGTCCCTTTGAAGAAAAACAGCCCCAAAGCATGATGTTTCCACCCCCATGCTTCACAGTAGGTCTGGTGTTCTTTGGATGCAACTCTC